>BTHU01000020.1:5557500-5875000 GCA_036184795.1 Tokudaia tokunoshimensis | reverse complement strand
ATGAGAGTAAGGAAGCCCTCTAAGGCTAAGACGGCTTGGCCGTTTCTCTTCTGTATCCAGTAGAGAGGAAATCACACTTCAGAAAAACAATACACTGACTCTGCCATGATTCACATCTCCACACCATTCCCTCCTCAATTTCTCTTTCAAAGTTCTTGCTTGAGAACCAGACCATGTATTGGTGCTAACAGACGCTGTCTTTCTTAAGGATCTACCCAATCCTATAGCCACGTCGACGATGACTGAAGAGGAAGAACAGACTGGTGTCGGCTTCTGTTTCTAAAGGCAGTCAGTCACCTGAGCTGCTCTCTCAGGCACTGGAGGTCAGTTCAGAGCTGTGTTTTCCCCTTCAAGGCCAGGCAGGCGCAGCCAAAGGACCCAGGCCTGTCCCATACACAGAGAGAGGCGGTCTCAGAACCCCGCTGGTTCACTCTACCTTCCTTCACAGAACTCGGGGTACATCTGTAAGAAAACTTGCTTTTATGAAAAAGACATTTATTTTGCACTACTTTTCCTATCCCTCACACTTCCTTCGTGTTCTTCCCTGTTTCCTGCTGTGGTTTGTATATGAAGAGTCCCCCGAAGGCGGTTTTTGACACTTGGTTCCCAGCTGGTGTTATTTTTGGAGGTTGGGGACACGTGCATCAAGAGTGGGTCTTTAGGGCTCCAGACCACTCCTACTTTTAGAATCACTTTCTGCTTCTTGCTCTGACAAGGTGTGAAAAAGCCATGTGGCAAGCTCCTGCCACCACAGTCTGGAATGCCTTAACCCCACTATTCCTTTCCCACAATTACCCGTTAGTCTTCTCTTCTTTCAGGTAGTGTGTGTGTGTGTGTGTGTGTGTGTGTCTCAGTTACAAGAAAAATAAATCACTACTACTCATCTTTCCAAGTGCTTACTTACAAAGAAAGAAGGGGGAAGGATAAAGTCAGTAGGCATCATGTGTGTGCTGGAAACTGAACCTGGGTCTTCCACGGGGGCCACCAAGCCTTCTCTCTTAGCCACTGAACCTTCTCTCTAGGTCACTGAGCCACCTCTCTGGGCCCTGCTACCACACTCCTGAATTTCATTTTATGTACTTGTATCACAGAAGTGTTGTTTTTGATCTTACGGGGCACCTTTAGCAAATGCTTAGGAAGTCAAAGCCAGGAATCATTTGATTGGTCCAAATGAAGTGCAGATAATGGAAGGGGCCACGGGTACAGAACAGACATTACTTCCAGGGCTGTGTAGAGTTTGAGTGGAAGAGGATATGAACCAAGGGATTTATACTAAAGGGAGCTTCGTGAGAAAATAAACGGAACTGTGAGGAGCTGTATGCGGTGTATATAAGAGCAGCTAACCCTGCAGTCACAGGTCCTCACTGCGCTGCTATAAGGAGGAATACTACTGAGCTGATATGAGACTGAGTCACGTTAATGGTTGGCCGAAGAGAGGATATATCGGTCCTGGGTTCCCAAAGACAAACTGCTCACCAATCCAGGTCGCATATCAGATACATACATTACAATTCATAGCAGGAGCAAAAATTACACTTATGAAGTAGCAACAAATTAATTCTATGGTTGGGTCTCAGCACAACATGAGGAACTGTATTAAAGGGCTGCAGCATCAGGAATGGTGAGAACCTCTGCTCAGGAAAGAGAACACCTCTTATGGGAAGAGAACAGAGGGGAGTCGGTACTTGGGAGGAAGACAGGGTCTAGGCAGAGACCAAAGGTCAATGCGCGGGAGTATGCAACTTTTGTTTCTGACACATAAAGTATAAGGATGTTTTCGTATGCTAAAAGAAGGGAGCCTAGTAGTCAGAATTTATCAGGGACACTCCCCACTTAACCGGAGAGGTTAGCACAGTCTCTGTCTCGTTAGCCTTTCTTTTCTCTCTGTCTACAACAACAAGAGCAAATGAAACAAATATTCTGGTCTTTAGCAGAAACATAATTCACAATGTAGCTTTCCCCTGCCCCTGAATCCAGAGACACTGTGACGCACATAGGGAAGCACCCCATCTTTTCACACGAGCACAGCTTGGGTGACCAGGCGCCGGAGGACAGCCTAGGCGTTGAGGAGACAGACAAAGCAACGCTGGGCTAGCGGGTCTCACTTGGCATGAGTTGTATGACAGATTTGATTTCCAGCCTACAGATTTCTTAGAGATGTGAACAAAATGAGGTTTAGTCAACTACGGAAAATACAGAATAAGGTTGAGAAAATAGTCAAAAAGGCCTAAGTCACCACACCAAGCGGCTGTGGCTGATTGGCATCTGGATCTGTGAAGGGGAGCGCAGAGTTCACCGTACCCAACTGACCGCGTCTGTCTGGCCTCGGCAACGGAAAGCCCAATGGGAAGGCTGATGATAGAAGATCAGATCATCTGCAAAGCAGATAATCTGCGACTCACAATGGGACATTAGAACAGTCTAGTTGACCACCTGAGCCCCCATAATATTCCTTTTCCAGCCTACATCAGAGCTCCTGAGGCTATTGACCCAAGCCCAGAGGCAGAGTGGAGCCTTACAATTAAAAGACTTTGACCCAACTTCTGACCTAATGTCCGCTTCCTGTGGAGACTGTCTGAACAGGCGGCCTAGCAGAATTGCAGAGTTTAGGAATAGAACCCAAATTACTTCCATTGTATGGTCATACTCACCAAACCATCAAGGCCCTATTTGTTTGGATATATGCTGTCCAACAGCTCAAAACAGTATATAACCATTGGTGTTTATAGAGAGTTATGCTGTTCCCAGAAATTACTTATCTCTTACTCTTAAAAGTTACTCTTTAATGCGACATAGTAGTGCCTTCTAAGATTGTTTATTGAAGCAGATCCATCAGGAGCCTTGGAGAGATCATTGTCACAAACATATCCTTATGAGATTGGATCGCCAACAGAGCCTATGCAGATGTAGGATTAAATGTGTTCCATATTAAGATAACTAGCTCAAAATGAATTTAGGAATATATAAGTATATAGATAGACATAGATACATGTAATAACAATGAGAAATAAAGTCATGAAAGAGAATTATGAGGGATATATGGGGGTAGAGAGAGGAAAGGGAAGGGGGAGTGTTGTAATTATATTATAATCTCAAAAATTTAAAAAGAAAGAAATATTCTCTCATTTTATTGCATGTAAGGCTGAATAACTGAGAAGTGAGGAGTTAGCTTCCTGAAGACAAAAGTTTCAAACTAGAGAAACATTTAGCTGAAAGAAGTATGTGGTAACTGGAAGTCAGAGCTAGCTGTGGAGTCCTTAGCATCCATTTCTCTATTACTCTTTCCAAAGGGCATGTCAATAGGAATCTCTACCCTTTTCCTGGCTGCTTCTCAGCGCGGTACCAACTGAGTTTCAGGTCAAATATATGATAGCTGAGAGATATGAAGTTCCTGATAGCTTCAAAGTGGCCGGGCTCTTGACAGATTATACAGTTCATAGTTCACTCAGGGGTTCATGCTGCACAAACAGCTGCTTGCCAAGGAGCCGTCAGTGTCTGGGGAGAGAGGGACCACGAGAGACTGAGCAAAAAAAGACAGCTGACTTCCTAAAAGGCATTCTGAGCAAAATTTGATATCCACTGGGAAGGAAGCCACCTAAAAAGAACTAGCTTCAGACGGAAGTCCAGCGTTAACGGTACAACTGAGCAAATAAAATTAACTTAAACCCAGCATTTCTTAGCTCTCAGTCCTCCAAGCCAACCTACAACCCTATCAGGGAGGAAACCAAAATGGACAACTACAGTAAAAACCTAAGGAGAAAATGCCTTTTCCTTTGAGTATATGTGACTCTTCCACAGAAGAGTCACATATATGCACATATGCACATATGTACGCTGCCAGAGTTAACTATGCATTTAGAAATTGAGTGACGCTGTGCCAGTAGACTTGTGACATATACTTATAAGACTATGATTACAAAAATTCTGCTTAAACTGAGAACTTTGTCTCATAAAAGCTACCATCAATGTACAAAACATTATCTTTAGGTAATGTTATTTTGGGTTTTTTTTTTTCAAACTGCCAGTATTTATTTTTTAGTTTAAAAAATAATCCCATTCACCACATGTACTTAGCTTCAGCTCCACAGTTCTGAGTATCTGCTTACACACAGGGAACTAAATTTGCTGATGCAGAAGAAGGCCACACGGATACTGTTGACATCACAGTACAGAATGTAGGTAACATGCTTTGAAGCAAATTCATCTGATTCCTATATGCATTTGTATCGGTACATACAAATATATAAACCAGTACCTCTATATATTATCATTATGACTATTATACTGTGGAGTTTTCTTATACTTTCCCTTTTAAACTTTATTAACATTTTAATGAAAAAATAAAATATTTACTTACAAAAGCATCAAAGTAGAAATTGTTTATTTCAATTTCTATCTCAGAGAATAGATAGGGTACACAAGTATAGACTTACTAAATTTAAATGATTCCAAAATTTCTTGAGTAAGGAAATTCTGCCCACCATTTCATCAAAATTTTCAATCTGTCAGACTGCTTATGTGTAATGAGAATTTTGCCACACAGACAGAACCTGGTTCTTTTGTAGGAACTAAACTTCATACATTCTGGTGGTCCAAAATTAGCTCCAGGACTTTAGTAAGGGGTCTGTGCAAATGACGGTCCTTCATTAGCTTCTAAATAAATCTGCCTCTGGCTGTAAAACTTTCATTCCTGGAATGATGTCAACAGACCAACAAGCATCTGAAAGTCAGGGCGGAAACACATGCCCTAAGTTAATTATGAGAGTTACGTGGTCATCTGTGTAATTGAACCACCCAGGCACCCCAGAAACCTACTCTAACAGGACCATGCGCAGTGTCAGGAGGAGGCTCAAGGTTAATCACTTATTTCCGCCCTCAATCCGTCTCAATTACTGCTAAGGGATGCTGCAATTAGTCACTCCCTCCCTCTCCAGGGAAAGGCAGAGATTACAGATAACTCATCCCAAATAGACTTCTCAGTTTGAGCCCTTCTACCAGCCAGAGAAAGATCCTCACTGGAGACAAGCAAGATTTGCTAGCACGCACTCTGCAATCTGTCAATGACACTCTTTGGTCAGACAAAGAGGAGTCATCCATCTTTAGGGAAGCAAGGTCTTCTTTTCCCTTCCCCTAAAGGAACAAATTCTGTTTCTACCATGCACTTGCCCCAAGATAGCCTTAGGCATTGGTTCTTAAAAACCACCCGTGGATGGCCTACTCTAGAGGCTAGCCCCTAAGAAGTGCCTCCTGTTCTTAGTCACCTAGAGGACATTTGACACTCTCTACTCCCTACTTGTTAATAAGAGTATTATTATACTCTTCAATTCTAACCTCTGCAAAAGCAAGCACTTCAATATCTCTTTAAGAAGCACTTGTGGGTCAACGTTTATAGATCTTACCCTCAAATAATGATTTCTAAATTTAGAAGAAAAAATAAAATCTTTCCCATCTTTAGGGAAGACATACGGTCTTTCTAAATTCGTGGGGTACTAAGGAATTCTAATCCAACAGAGGCTTGGTTATGTTTTACCTTTATAAAAGCAGAAGAGTGGGTGGGTGGATGGGGGAACACACTCATAGAAGCAGGGGGAGGGAGGATGGGATAGGAGTCTGGGGCAGGGGGGAAACAGGAAACAGGATAACATTAGAAGTGTAAATAAAGAAAATAACCAATAAAAAAAGAGAATAGAATCACATAAAAAAATTAGACAAAAACATAGATAAGAAGAATTATACAGAGAGCAGTAGGGAGAGGAATGGAAAAAAAACAATTGTAAAGTTCTTTATTGTTTGAGACACAATAAAAATGTTAATCTAAAAAACAAAAAACAAAACATAAGCAGAAGAGTGTGAGCTCCGTTACCTGTCACACAGCACGTGCCTGCGCATACGGTGCAATTCTGGCAGCAATATAAAAGCAGCACTTAGGAGCATATAAACTACCTTCCCAGGAATGTTTTTAGAAGCTGTTGACTCTCCTGGGGAGGGGCTCAACTTCTCCAGTTCTGGGGAAGGTGATCAATTTCTAACTGGTTCCATCCTTATCTGTGCCATTCCTGAATTTGCAGGACATGGGGCAATTACTGGTTCTAGGACAGCTTCACTTAATAGCTTACAGATTTCCAGGGACTGGACGGGGCAGATGGTAGGGGATCTGGGGCCATTTCCCTGTCTGTATCCTCAGTGACTATAGGGAGCTGGCATGCATTCAACACTCAGTGAATTTACAGAAGAAGTCACAGAATGGATATCATCAAATAGTGATCATGTGTCTTAAAAACTGACCTCAAATGGTACAGAAGAATTTTAGATATTAACATGGTATACAACCCCCCCGCCAAAAAAAAAAAAACAAAGAAAAAAAAACCCTTGCAGCTACTTTATAAGGAACTAGGATAGATGCTGTTGATATCCTGGGAAGTCCTTAGTATGGAAATATTGTTAATATATAACAATGCCTCCTTCTATGAAAATTCCAGAACTCAAGAGATTGAAAATATTCTAAAAGCATTTGAAATCAAATTATTTTAAAATTTCACATTAAAAATTAATCATTATATATTGGGTTTTCTCATCAGAAGGTAGGTAGCTTTGAACACGGTGAAATTCCAAAACTCAAATCTAGACTCACAAAAGCTTCTCTATCATGGGCCCCAAATCTCTCTATATATCAAGATATAATTAGATTCATCCTGGTGGGCTGGGCATTTAATAGGGAGGACTCCTGCTTTCCTTGGTACCTTCCCACCCGTATACACTCCCACAGTATCTTCTTCATGAAGACCTTCAGGCCACACCTGTCACAGCACGCAAGCGCTGCTGTCGGTGCACTGACCACTTTAAGTTTTGCTTTCAGTCATCAATTCAGAAGACTCAGGAAAGCAAACAGACACGAGCAAATAATCCAAAGTGATTCTAGGGGACTGGGAGGTTTCTTAGTAACAGTAAACGGCCCATGTTGTAAGGATCTTGATCCACATAGTCCTCTGCAAATTCTTCAGATTTACTCCGTTCTCTCAATTGCTACAGGATAGGTTCCCGTACTCTACTGTCCTAACTCTGGGTAATGTGAAGCTTAGGAGGGATCAACAACGGGCGGGCTACGATGGCCACTGAGACATGACCTCAAACTGGTGTCACATGCTTTATAATAACAACAGCAATGAAAGCAGCTAGGAGACTCTGACACTCTAGGAACACTTCCTGTATGGAATCCGTGTTCTGAGCAGTGCACCAATTCCCCTGATTATAGAACCTTAGCTGGATGTTGCAACACATGCTGAAGGCTGCACTAGGAACCCAGCTGGGCCTACCAAAGGAGATCCCATTCAAAGAAGGAAGGAAGTCCTTCAGTCACTTGGGTTTTTATAGCTTAGCTCCACTTCCTGCCTCTCCAGCCCACTTCCTGTGTGTGGATAAACATGTGACTAGTCAGCTTCTTGCTCCTGACACCACATTTCCCTGACTGTTGCTGTGCCTTGCCTGCCATTTGGACTTTATCCCTCTAGAGCACCTTAGGTCATAAGCCAACACAAAACCTTTCTGCCCTACGCTGCTTTTCTTGGGGTATTTCATCACAGCAACAGAGAAGTAACTACTACATCTTATCCTGGACCGTTTTATATCAACTCAACATGGAACAGAAGTCATTTGGGAAGAGGGAACCTCAACTGAGAAAATGTCCTCACCAGATTAGCCTGTGGGCAAGCAAGTGCTGCATTTTCTTGATTGATGGTGGATGTGGGAAGACCACGCTCACTGTAGGGGGTACCAACTTCCTGGGTTACTGGTCCTGGGGTAAAAAACAAGCAGACTGAGCTTGCCACAGGGGTGTGTGTGTGTTGGGGGGGGCGGTGAGCAGTATTCCTCTGTAGCTTCAGTTTTTGCCTCCAGGATTCCAGACAGAGTTCCTGCTCTTCTGACTTTCCTGGATGATGAACTACAATTGTAAGATGAAATAAACCCTTTTCCAGCAAAGTTGATTTTGGCCATGGTATTTTGTCACAGCGTCAGAGACCCTAAGACATCTGCAGTAGAGACTACTATGTAAGTATCAAACAGAAGAGGTAACAGACACAACCGTAAACATACACACATATGTACATATACACACATATGAACATACAGAGACTATTACTGACTTAACTGAGATTTAAAGATACAAACCTCTTCACAGTGAGAGGTTAAGCGGGTATATTTTCATTTTTTGTTTGTTTATTTTTGGAGTCAGGGTTTGTCTGTGTAGCCCTGGCTGTCCTGGAACTCACTCTGAAGACTAGGCTGCCTCGAACTCAAGAGATCCACCTGCCTCTGCATCCTGAGTGCTGGGATTAAAACCATGTGACACTACCCAAGGATCTCAGTTTGAACTCAGAACGTAAGAAAAGTTGAAAGAAGAGAAATGACTCCACAAAATTGCCCTCTGACATCCACGCCCATATAGATATCACAAACACCATACAAAAGTTAATAATAATTATAATAGCTATAAAAGTGAAAAATATAAAAGCAAAAAAGGTTTTAGTTCAAACTAATGCAACTTGAAAAGGAAAATCCAGGAGAGATTACGCTACGCTAAGAAGGAGTGTACGTATGAAGCAAGAAAGGATACATCATCCTGCTAGAAGTCAGGGCACGCAACTCCAACCACAGCACTGGAGAGGTGGAGGTAAGAGAATTCTGAATTCACAAGCAGCCTGGGTTAATATGTTCCAGACCAGCCAGGCCTCCCAGGGAGTGTCAGACCAGCCAGGGCTGCATGGCAAAGCCACAGCCGCAGCCGCAGCCGCAACCATGGCCATGGCCATGGTCACAGTCGCAGTCGCAGCCGCAGCCGCAGCCACAGCCACAGTCACAGCCACAGTCACAGTCCCAGCCGCAGTCGAAGTCACAGTCATGGTCACGGTCACGGTCACGGCCACGGCCACGGCCACGGCCACAGCCGCAGCCACAGTCACAGTCACAGTCACGGTCACGGCCGCAGTCGCAGTCACAGTCACAGCCACAGTCACAGTCACAGCCACGGCCACGGCCACGGTCAAGTCACGGTCACGGCCACGGCCACGGTCACAGTCACGGCCACGGTCACAGTCACGGCCACAGTCACAGACATGGTCACAGTCACGGCCACAGCCACAGTCACAGACACGGTCACAGTCACGGCCACAGCCACAGTCACAGACATGGTCACAGTCACGGCCACAGCCACAGTCACAGACATAGTCACAGTCACGGCCACAGCCACAGTCCCAGCCACAGCCACAGCCACAGCCACAGTCACAGTCACGGTCACAGCCACAGTCAAGTAACAGTCACGGCCGCAGCCACAGTCCCAGCCACAGTCACAGACATGGTCACAGTCACGGCCACAGTCCCAGCCAAGCTCATCCTGCCAGCAGAGAGAGCATCAGGATGTCTAAATGCGAAAGTGTGATTACAAAAGGAGAAGTAGTTGGCAGTGGTGGCTCACGCCTTTAGTTCCAGCACTTGGGAGGCAGAGGCAGGCGAATTTCTGAGTTCGAGGCCAGCCTGGTCTATAGAGTGAGTTCCAGGACAGCCAGGGCTACACAGAGAAACCCTGTCTCATAAAACAAACAAACAACGAGAGAGAGAGAGAGAGAGAGAGAGAGAAGTAAATTTGGATCTACAAAGAAAATTTCTGTCTTGCACCAGAAAGTACATGTAGATTATATAAATGCACATTCTTGGTACCATAGCAAGCAATTATTACTGTTTGGTTTTAAATTGATTTTTAATTGGTACATTACAATGTGTACACAGTGCCAAGTTGTGGTGGCACACGCCTTTAGCCCCAGCATTCAGGAGGCAGAAACAGGCAGATATCCGTGAGTTCACGGCCAGCCTGATCTACAGATTGAGTTTGAGGATAGACAAACCCTGTCTCAGAAACACACACACACACACACCAAACCAAAAGCAAAAAAAAGTTGTACACAATTATGGAGTACCATTGAACTGTTTGGATGCATGAACACATCTTAAATCAGAATAAATACATCTGCCTCCTCAAAATGTTTACCATTTCTTTCTGGTAAACCATTTGAGACACTTTCTTCTACGTCACTGCAGTGCAGAGCATCAGTGTGTCTGAAGGCTGCAGTGCGCAGGAGCATGGCACAGGCCGTCTCTTCTCAGTCTTCATTACACCTCTCATATGCATATTATATACAGTATGCCATTAACCTCTCAGTCCTATGTCCCCCAATGTGCATGCTGCAAATGTGTGAAGAGGAAAACAATGTCAGGTGTCCATTTGCCATGGTTCAGATCAATGTTTCTAAAAAGAGCGCTCCGGATTATGGGTTATTCTTGTTACCAAAAGGAGGACCAGTCCATGTGACCATCACCAAGGAAGAAAAAGCGTAAAGACGCTGCTAAAAGCAAACAGGATTCCTGAACTCTCTGACCTCACTGAAACAGAGAAATAAAGTGTATCTCAAGTTTCTCAGTATAGTCCACTCAGATATTTGGAGCAAGGTGCAGAGATGGACTTCAAAGTGGCTAGTCAACTGCTAGGGCCTGATGAAGTCTTGTCTTCTGTGAGCCAATATGTCTTCTCTAAGGTCCCCAAACATCTCCACTTCTAATCAGTAACTGTCATTAAAAGCTCTCATTAGGTGAAGTAAGTGTAATTAGGGCACCTTGCCCTCGCAGGGTGTGTCAAACCAAGAGGGCTGGAAAGGTTCATAAATTAGTGCCAATTCTCTCTCCCTCTATCTATTTCCAATCTGCTGTGAGGGATGAAAATCGTATTTGTACACATTAAGGCAAAAGCCCAACAGCCCTGCAAAATTAGCCTAAACACTAACTCTGGCTACTTGAGGGCCTCCCTACTCCATTATGTGCCTCAGAAATAAGAGAGATAAAGTTTGCCATCAATATCCCTGAGTCTATCTGCTGAATCCCACAGATTCCAATGCATGAATAATTTAACCTCTTGTGGGAATTTTGTCATGGTGGAAATACAATGTCTGCAAACGGAGCTCGGGGGATGTTCACTGTGATCTATTCTCGTGTATGTGAGCAACTGCTGTGCTCATCCACAGAACAATGCGGGGCCCCACTGTCACTCCACTGTGTCTGAGACAAAACACGATAGTGTTAGATAGGTAGCGAGGAGTGAGCATCACGCAGTCATTGTACCTCACAAATTAAAGGGGCTGGTTAATGTGCTTTATTTCCTTAGTCCCAATGTACACAGGCCACTCCTTAACAGACTTGGAGATTGAATGGCCAGAGGAAGTAAAGAGAAGACCATGTCGGCCATTTCCTTATAGGGAAAGAGGTGTGTGTGTGTGTGTGTGTGTCTAAGTGAGCAAGTGAGTGTGTGTGTAGTGTGTATCCAGATAAAATGGTCCTGCACATGGACAGTCTTTTTGGTGCAGTATGCCCTGTGAGGAGACAATGCTCTAATTACACTTACTTTCCTAATTAGCTTTTAATGGTGCTCCTAACTAGAGCTGAGGATGTTTGGAGACCTTAGAAAAAAATGTACTGATTTGCTGAAGACAGGACTGACTTGCCTTTTGTATGGCTCTGTCCCTGGCTATTGAACAGCCACTCTAAATCCAAGTATACACACACATACACATACTCACATCACTATGACCCTCAGATTTATTGAAAAATTGGACATTGCCAGGGTCAATTATGCCATTCACTGTTTATTGTTGAAAAACTATTGCATGTACAGGTGGCATAGCTATTAGTAAAAACAGTCACTACTATTTCCTAAGAGTATGTCTTCAGAGATGAGCTAATGTTGTAGCTGAGTTGTTTGTTTGTTTTAATTTTGGTTTTGATGATTGAGACCCAGGGTCTCATACATAGTCAATTTGCACCTATCAGTGAGCTACATACTCAGTCCATACTCTGATCTTGATGGAAATTTTTAAGATAGTTCTCACACTAAAGCCTGAACACTCGTTCTAAGTCTGAAATCAAATGCTTTGGTCCCTGATGAAATCTTAAGACTAAACCCTTAAAGCCTCTTTAACAAGCCCACGAGGCCTCCAAGACACAGCAGTTCCTGCAACCTCTGCCTTATCCTAGACATTCTCAAGAAGCAGAGGCTTTCCTTCTTTGTAAACCTCCCAGGAATCCTGCCCCAGGCCTTTTGAACAAGCAGTTCTCTCTTCTAAATAAAGCCATTACTTAACTAACCACACGAAGATCAACCACTCAGTGGCCCATGCCTGAATCTTTCTTTCCTCTTACCCACCAAAATTCCTTTAAAAAAAACAAAACAACAAATCAAGGAATATGTGTGTGATGGTTTGAATATGTTTGGTCCAGGGAGTGCACTATTAGGAGGTGTGCAAGAGGTAGAAGTCTCAGCTCCTCCAGCACCATGCCTGCCTGGATGCTGCTATGCTCCTGCCTTGATGATAATGGACTGAACCTCTGAACCTGTGAGCCAGCCCCAATTAAATGTTGTCCTTACAAGAGTTGCCTTGGTCATGGTGTCTGTTTACAGCAGTAAAACCCTAACAATACAACGTGTTTGGTCACAGTTTATAGTTGTTGGAGGACCCAATGGTATGTCCTATGTACTAAATTCTCATTTACATCACCCAATATTTGGTTAAATCTATCATGCAACTGTCTACCTAGTGCTCAGGGGTAGACTGCTGATGCTAAGGACACAGGATGAAGAACTGTTTCCTAAGGAATGAATGAGTTATGGGAAACGCAACAGTGACACAGAGAAAGGCTAACATAAGATTATGATGCGTTGTGTTAATATAACTCAAATGCTAAATTTGGAAAGCTAAAATGTTATAAATTATGAAGTCCTACATCAAACCCAAACATGTCTACAATCAGTGTAATAGGTTTTAAAGATGGAGCAGGGTCTTCTGGGAAGGCAATGTAGTATGAGTACCTACAATAAGAGTGGTTATCTAGGGCAGTTTTTGAAAATTTAGTCATGGGTGGCTTTCACAGAGCAGGCAGGATGGTGCCTAATCCCAATTCCAAGTGTAAATGAATCTAAAAATCTCATCCAAATGTTACACACAGTCAAGATTGTTCTAAAAACACACATCAGACTGCAATAAATGCAGGAATCCTTGCATCTGGACTGAGGCACCATTACTCTGCATCACTGGAAAAATCTAATCAGAGTTGACAGCAAAGGTTCTTCTGCTTAGTACTGAAGGTCAGTTCCACTGACCTTGGGACTGATGTAAGTCAGTCCTCCATCTCTACTCACGGTCTGCGGTCACAGCACGAATGTAAGCCTAAGTCCATTATTTTTAGTCTTCTTTTCTGTAACCTTCTTCATTTATACTTATTCCCTGAACAACAACAACAACAAAATAGGTTTTTGTTTCACCTTCTTTTTTTGTTTGTTTTGTTTGTTTTTTTGGTTTTTCGAGACAGGGTTTCTCTGTGTAGTCCTGGCTGTCCTGGAACTCACTCTGTAGACCAGGCTGGCCTCAAACTCAGAAATCCACCTGCCTCTGCCTCCCATGTGCTGGGATTAAAGGCGTGCGCCACCACTGCCCGGCTCGTTTCACCTTCTTCCTTTCTACAACATCATGAGAAATATTTGGGACGAGTAAAACTGATAAGCCACCGCCTACCTAGGTCAGCATTTTCATGGCAACGCTGACTCATCCCAGAGCCCGTTCTGCACTCTGGGCTTGCAGCACCAGCATGGCCAAGGCCTGGGACACGGCACACAGCTAGCGGCTGGCTTTCTGGAGGGTATACGCTAGTGTGGAAAGTAGACACTGGGTCAGCTCATGATTACACGCCAAGTTTTAACAAAAAATATTGAATATAAAGAGAGAATTTAATAGGCAGACTGCTTCAGAAAGTTCTTCCTCCCCCAAAGATAAAATATAGCTTTCTTTTTGGTGGTCTATTAGTTAAAGTGAACCGAGCCCAGACATGAGCATATAGAAACATGCACCATGTGATCCAATGAGAATGGGGAAGAACTTGGAATGTTTCAGAGATGTATACATTCTGACTCTTCTTTCTTATCACTGTGGCCATATTTCTCTATGCATGTACTCATAACAATAAGGTAGAGAGTATATATTTTAAAACGTATCTCAGACATGAGTGAATTGTGGGTATTGGGGGTGTCTCCAGAGACCTTTGTTTTCTAGTCAGGATCTCTACCTCGTCCGTAAACTCATTGCTGCTGATTGTCTTCCTCTCTCCATTTCTGAGTCTCCTCCATGTCGCCACTGCACTGTTCCCTGTGCCACACTGCCTTACTCACACAGCTTCTGACGTCTTGCACCTCAGACCTTTCTATGTCCATGATTCCACTTCTTAAAGCATGTATGTGTTCTTATTTCACATGTTTGGGTGTTCCCCTGGGTGTGCATATGTGTATATGTGCATATGTGTATATGTGCATATGTGTATCGTACACTTGCAGTACCCACAGGGGTCAGAAGAGAGAGAGCGCTGGAGTCTGTAGAACTGGAGCTGTGGGTGGCTGGAAGCTGCTGTGTGGACGCTGGGAAGCGGACGGCAGTGCTCTTGGCGGCTCAGCCTTCCTCCAGCCCACGTGTCTCGATTGCTAACGCAGAGATTCACTGAGGCGGAGAACTTTTCATCTCTTTCCATACTGTGGCTCTCTAACCCTTGTGTTCATAACAAATGTACAGTCTAGTTCACCAACAGACAACTGTGACTGCCTCTGAGTGGAGTCCAATAATATACCTTCTTCCCAAATACATTAAACATACCTTCATATCCAAAATGAATTGATTTAGATGGAAAATCACGAGTAAATGCGCAGTGTACAGCTTGATCCCCTCCCTAGAATGTTATTACCTTGGTTAGCCGATATTTCTATGCATTTTCTATCTTAACTTTCCGCTTTGACTTGTAAATAATTACATATGCCATTTGTGTTTTTATTGTTTTCTTTATTCCTTATTGTTTGCTCCATTTGAATCTTTTAGAACTCAGCACTCAGAGAAGTCAATAGGGAGTCCTCATACACATAAGCCAAGACAGGCTTTGAGTTGGAGAGACTGACCATTCTTTTGTTGTGAATGAATCACGGATGGTTCTCATTACAGAATATCCCACAGGCTCTAGATCCCATCTTCCCAACATGCCTTATCCTCCTCAGTGGTTCAGACTCACCTTTGAAAGGTTCCTTTTCATGTGTACCTGGAGAGTATTACGAAAGTAGACAGATTCTGGTGTCTTGTGACCTGTTCCCCAACTGTGTCACTCTGTCTGACTCAACTCTGGGACCACAGACCGGCTCCATCATCTTAAATTTTAAACAAGGGGATAATTAAACCAAAGTCACTCAAAAGGTTCCGAAAACAGGACGATGCGTAAAGTCCACCTCACTGGAAGGTGGACATTTAAACACAGCCTTTCCTAGGATGGACATTCCACTAAAAGCTCTACCTAAATGAATTGTTTTGTGCATTCCAGTATGAAAGCCAAAAGCTCAGGAGAGTAGAAAGGGTTGATAGTTTTAGATTACATTACTCTAAATAAAGGAAGGATTGTTGCTGACATTGCCTTAAATATACTGCATGGTGACATGTGTTTGAAGGAATTACAGTTGTGTGGCACAACTCAAAATCAAATTTATTTCAATCAACTACAGCATATTTTTAAAACAGAAAAAGCACATTAGGATACAAATATATAAAAATGCCTTTATCAACTTTACTGTTTATGTACAAATTTTAAATCTTTGCTTATTTGCAAATAAAAAATATGTACATTGGTAAAACTGTAAGGTTATGTATATACTCACAAAAAAGGTGATTTCACACATGAAAAATTCCAGACCACTACCTCCTCAAAAATTTGCTGGGGAAAAAATAGCAGGGAAGGATAAGCCCCTTACTAAATCACTACTAAATGTTTAAACCCATAAACGAAAAAGTAACTGAGATTTAGACACAAATAACCAAAGAAAGAAAAGAAAATAAACAGGAGAATTAAGTCAGACGTAGTGCCAGTTGAATTCAGACTTAGAGAGTTTACAGGGCATTAATCTGATATATGCTAAATTAGGTTTTCAAATTCTATAATATTTGATTTCTTTTCTAAAACCTGTTTACCCTTAATCCCAGAAGTTTTTCTTTAAATGATAAACTACAATTCTAAGTGGGATTTCTATTCAACCAGGAGAGCTGTTGTTGTTGTTTTAAGTATTTATGAATCATATTTATGATTTTATCCTCCCTAAACATTACTTTTGACTTTAATAAAGTCAAGACTGATGTAAGAACTAAAAGATGGTTTACTGTGGATTAAATAATGCTCATTTTGAGGCAAGGCCACTATTTGTCAACTAAAATAATGTCAGAAAAGTTTTCAGACATCTGGGAATTTCTTCCAACTTCACAACCACAAGCTATGGGAAAGCCACCAAGAATTTCAGAAGATAAATCAGAAGAGACACAGCTCCGATAGTCCATACAGCTGACGTTGGACACGGTCCCATAGTGCATACAGCTGACCACAGCCTGCCTTAGAACACAACCCAATAGTGCATAGAGCTGACCACAGGTAACTTCCCTTGTCTTTACCATAGAAGCATATCCTTCAGCTTGAATACAGGTGTATAGTCTGGTCTGCATCAGGGTGAGGTGGGAAGCTGGAAGCTTTCCCTCACACCCTGATTCTTGGGACTTCTGATCCACTTCTCAAGTATCCCAAGTTCAAGGCACATATGGAGCCAAACCACAGAACTCTGCCATCACCACTGTGTCCACGCTGAAGCAGTGTTGATACGTCAGCTCTACAAGTTGCTATCAGCCAGTACTCTGGAGGCAGAGGCAGGGGGATCTCTATGACTTCAAGTCCAGCCTGGTCTACAGAGTGACTTCCATGACAGCCAGGGCCACACAGAGAAACCCTGTCTCAAAAAAACCAAAACCCAAAACCAAACAAACAAAAGATTGCCTCAGGATGCCAAGGCAATCATATTACAGTGAGTAACCCTGGTGTGGTTTTAAAACAGGAGAAGAAACACTCTCAAGAACTCTCCAGTTGGGCTGGAGAGATGGCTCAGAGGTTAAGAGCACTGACTGCTTTTCCAGGGGTCCTGAGTTCAATTCCCAGCAACCACACAGTGGCTCACAACCATCTGTAATGGGATCTGATGACCTCTTCTGGTGTGTCTGAAGACAGCGACAGTGTACTCATATAAATGAAATAAATAAATTTAAAAAAAAAAAAAGAGCACTGGGTGTGCTGAGGTTTAAAAAATAAAAAGAACTCTCCAGTAGAGAACAGAAGCTAAGAAAGGAGACAAAACAATAACAGGGAAAGTTACTGATACAACATCAGGATTTTCTGCGATGTGACCCGATCAGAACACAATCCTTTTATGATTACCGTGAAATTCCTGAAAATATGTGGGCGTGTACCGGTAGCCAATTGTTGGTGGGTAAAGTGAGGAGAAAAGATTCTACTGTATAGTGAACAACATAGATAAGTCTCTCGTCATGACTCTGTGTCCTACAATTTGGCACTTATTTTGGCAAAGAAATAGAAATTAGGACAAAATAGTCTCTTAGAGAGGGTCCCTGTTATGCATACTTGCGTGTGTGCACGTGCACATACTCACACAAACACACATGCACACACGCACGCGTGCAGGTTAACAAATAAGAGAAAGCCATTAGAGTTTAAATGTCTTGGGTTCTTTTTTTTCTTGTTGTGGTTTAAGATATAAAGAGAAAGCACAGAAGAGATTCTTTACCACAAAAGAAGTCAGAGAAAGACCAAGATCATAACAGTGAGAGACACCAAAGAAGAGACTGTGGTCGATCCCCTTCCTACCAACAGTAGGACAGCTCTTGTAAGAAAACGAGACAAGCATTGGGCTGCTGATCAGGATAGCCGTTAATTTGTTATAATGGGGAACAGGCAGCTGGACCAAAGCATGCTGCAGTTATTAGAGCTCAGACAAGAAACTGTGGTGACAGCAAAAGATACGGAAGATGAAATGTGGTTTGCTAAAGATGGAGACAAAAGACAAGTCTGTCTTGGAAAAAAAAAAAGAGGGAGATGCAAGAAAGCCATGGCGGGTAAAGGGAGAAGAGCCTGGGAACAGGTACCGATCGATCGATCGTAGGCTGCTGGAGACGCCCAGCCCCAGAGTCTGAGCCCTGGGAAGCGGCTCGTTCACTCTACAGATGTTTAGCGCACAATAGGCCAGAAACGCAGTGTAAGCAGAGAGGGCATAGGAGGGGAAATGTCAGACAAGGGCTCCGCCCTCTCAGACATGGACAAACTATGAAGGAATGAACAAGACATCTTTTGATTATTCAATTTCATTGAGAAGATGTTAAGGAAGATTCGATAGAAAGTACCAGAAAGGTACACAGGGAAAGCTGCTAAGAAGCTCACATGAGAACTGACATCCAAGTGACAAGGAGAAGACTACGTCGTGAGGATCTGAAGAAAAAAGAGCGAGACCAAACAACAGCCGGATGAAGAAGCTTTTGGGGAGGCACTGGGCTCAGGGTGTTTGAGGAGAGACAGTCGATGTGGCTGTGCGTTGGGGTGAAGATGTGGCATAAGCCGCTGTCACAGAGGGAGGCAGGCAGAGACAGAAAACAGGGCAGTGCTGGTTGCTACAAAGAATCTACACATCAGTCGAAAGAGAGTAAAGAACAAGGAAGATTTAAAAACTGGAAAGGAGTTGGGAGAGTCTGGTTGCACACTATAAGGTTTAAGTTCTACAGAGATTAGCCTGTGTGTCGAGTCAGGATTTTATCAGGAGCAGTACAGAAGCCGGGCAGCCACATCAGGAGTGGTTCAGTGGCTGAGTTCAGCGACTACTGAAGCCCAGAGTAAACAAGAGCTAACATTATTTTTGATTTGGACACTGACTGTAAATGGAGATGAAGAGATGATCAACATAATGTGCAGTGAAGGTATCCAACAGGATGTTCTGATAGAGATGTGGGGGTGGGGTGCAAAGGAAAAGAAGTGGAAGAGCCTCCTCAAAGCCACATGTGGTCGAGCCATTAGTTGAAAAAAGACAACAAAGGAAAAACTGGAGAGGGGAAACCAGCATCTCTATTTTCATATGGTAGATTTGAAATGTTAATTTAATATCCCAGTTATATCAGAATAGGCATTTTGATATTCAAGTCTGCCATCTAGGAGAAGAGTCAGAGCTAAAGATGTCTTGATATTTCACAAAGGGCTGCAACTGGATGAATTTTCTTAGAGCAATAGCAGATACAGAAAGGAGGCCAAGATCACAACCAGGCTCAGGGATGTTTTAACTCTCAGGATGTTACACAGCAGACAACTCCTGAAGGAAACCGAAGAGCATCTGGAGACACGGGTGGGGGTCCAAAAGGGTTCACAGAAATGGAGGGAAACAAGCTACAACGAGCTACAAGGGGTGAGGGATCAATAAGGCTCAGGACTGCCAAGCGTTTGACAGAAGCAATGAGTAAGAAGCACTAGCAGCCCTAAGGTGGAGGTCAATGGGAACGAGATGCCATCAAGAGTGAAGAGTAGGACACTGCGCCAAGCTGTGCCTATACGAGATGTGAACGGGAAGAGTGAGTCGCTGGGGAGACATGACTCATGAGACACATGCATGATCCAGTTTATGGTCAATCTGCTTCTGGTTTCCAGACACCACAGAAACACAATGCAAGAGATGGAAAACAAGAATCTCAGGTGTTAGCTGAGCCACTGATACAATAATCGCCAAAACTCTTATTAACCATCTACACAATGCAAGGCCAAGTGTTGAGAATGAGAAAGGAACTAAAGGTATGTGCTCAGGATTTTAGCACCCAAGCCAGAGAGTAGCATCCTAATCTTGGATTTGTCTGATGGTTCCAAAATTTTGCTCACAGAGAACCAAAACACTCAGGTAAGCCTCGGCTCCTACAGAGCTTCCTACAGTTCACACTCCATAGATCCATCAATGGAGGATGTAGGTAAGAGCACCTATCACGCCAGCCAACCAACCAACCACACACACACACACACACACACACACACACACACACACACACACACAGAGAGAGAGAGAGACAGACAGACAGACAGACAGACAAAGACAGACACAGAGAGACAGAGACAGACAGACATATACACATATACAGAGACACAGAAAAACATAGGCACACACCACACAAACACAGACACATAGACGGCCCAGACACACATACAGAGGGGGTAGGGTGGAGAAGAAGGGAGGCAGAGAGGGAAGGGGGGAGGAGAGGGAAACAAAGATAGAGAGGACACATCTTTAGTCTGGCCTTCCAGAAACTGAAAAAGAAAACAGGAGAAACGGAAGTGAGTTGGCACAGCCTAAGAACAGTGCTGACATACAGGAGTGTTCCTCTGTATAGGAAAGTGTAGAGAAGGCGCAGAGCAAAGGGACTGGACTAACACCACCGTCCCTTCCTGTGATAGTGACATGTGTAATGACATATTTACATGACACCGACAGCAGAGTTTGTGAAAATAGTAGGCTGAATAAGATAGACCTCATAATTCCAGGTGCCTTGAGATGGCTTTTGTTATTGTTGTTCACTTTGCAAAGGTCAACTAAGATAAAAGTCATACACTAAAGTAAACATTATAATACTTTTTGTTTGTTTCCTTCATTTAGCTTTCTTTTAAGACAGGGTCTCACTGTGTAGCCTTGTCTCGTCTGGCATAGAGTAAATATTCCCATCCCAAAAGGGAGAAGGAAGGAGATAACATGGAAAAGAGGCAAAAGCAAGGCCAAACCCAGAAGGGCAGCAGTAACCAGCAGTCACAGGAAGACCCACCACTATGGGCCTAATAACTGTAGCATATGCAGACCTTGTCTAGGGCTGCATCTCAAGTTGGCAGATGTTCCATTCCACATTCCTGGGATCTCCAACATCCTGTGACCTCCCGGGCAGCTTAGACATCCCCCTTTACAAGGGCACACAGTAGCTCAGTAGCTCCAGGAAAGGGATTTGACCCTGTCACACCCAGCTTGGCCTTCCTGGTTGTCTTTCGAAGTTCTGTTCCATCCTGCGTGGTGCCACAACTTTCATGTTCTGCATGTTTCTAAGTCTAGCAGTGTGTGGAACACCAAGCTCTGTACCAGCTTGAGACACAACTGGCTACACAGTCAGATTTATCACAGCAACAAAACCACTTCTTGGCCAACTGTCCTTGGCCTGTGGCTGCAGCGGCCTCTGAGCCTCTAGGCACTTTTTTGACTGACCCAGGGGAAAATACTTTCCTAGGTGGCAACCCTCCTCCAACCTCTCCATCTCAAAGGCACTCTAATTTCAAAAGAAGTCTTTCACAAGAGCTTTTAGCTTATACCTTGAAGTCTTTGATGGGAAGTGTCTTACCTTTAAGTCACATTCCAATTGTCCAAATGTGGCGTTCACTATTTCTCTTAAGCGATAATCTCTTTTTAAAGAAAAATTATTGCCACATTGCCTGTTCAAGCTCCTTCTTCAAATTTTATGTTTCCTACAATTTCCACTCTACTTTTCTCTGAGTTTTCACCATAAATCTGTTTAAAAGCAGCCTGAAACAACTTCGCTACCACCTGAAGGCTATGTTGTTTTGAAATTTATTCCATCCAATACAGTAGCTCTCCCTGGTAGAGTCCTTGTTCTGTCCGGGCCTCAAGAGCAGCCCTTCACTGCCTGTACCATTCTGCATACCGGTCTTCTGAACTCTCACCAAAATGTCCGCTATTCTCAGCTTGCACTATTATGTCTACTCTAGTTTGTAGCACCAAATGTTTCCACAATCTGTTCTAAGATAGTTGCAAAAGCCTATAATCCTGATCTTCAGGTTCATCACAGCAATGATCCTACTTCTTAGGACCCGTTTTCTAGATTAATTATTTTTATGCCTTTCTGTATTGGCTCAGGGCTCCATCATGCAGGGAAGGCATGGCTACCAGTACCACTCCATCCTTAGGATCAAGGTCTGCTACTTCCTCAGACGAAGGAAATAGATAGATTCAAACTGGGGATGGTTATAACCTTCAAAGGCCTACCCCTAGACTCAATGCCCTAAAAGTCAGCAGGCAGTGCCAACATCTGTTTAGAAACCACATGTTCTAAACTTGGACCTGGAGGACTGGAGAGATGGCTCAGTGGTTGAGAGCACTGACTGCTCTTCCAGAGGACCTGAGTTCAATTCCCAGCAACCACACAGTGGCTCACAACCATCTGTAATGGGATCTGATGCCCTCTTCTGGTGTGTCTGAAGACAGTGACAGTGTTCTCACATACATAAATAAATAAACAACACAAATCTATAAAAAAAAACAAAAAACCTTGGATCCTCGAGGGGCACGCCACAGCATATTCCTAACTACAGACTATGTAGCCAATATTCATTCCTCCATCTATTCATCGTCTCTGGGTCTTGTGAGTCTTAAGCTTCAGAATCTCGTGGTTAGAAACATGGTCATTAAATTCTACAAGCATTCATTGTGGGTTTGCTATTGCTCATGGTTTTTCCTGGAAGTAATCAACTTAACACTCTTTTTGATCATTTTTCTACAGGAATAGGAGTTTTTTTCTTACTTTCAAGACTTGTTTATGTATTGAAAAAAATCACCTTCATTCATACATTTCTTCTTTATTGCATGAATTTGAGGTCTAAAGTCGTCTGGTACATAGAGGGTGCAGTGACAGAGACATCAGTTTAAAGATAAACGGGAAGCGTGGTCTCTAGTGAGGCACTCTGAAGCAGTTTAGGTTATTGAGTTTTCTCTTTATATTTCACTGAAAACAACCCTGGGTTTGACCTTTGGGTCATGTCCTTCTCAGCTATCTAACCTGTGAAAAATTCTGCTACTAGAGAGCACCCCACAGAAACGGGTAAGTGTGTGGTCAGCACAACAGCCATCATAAGGAGCACCTGCCCGGAGCTGCCCCCTGCTTCTGCAGTACGCATACCTGTGCCTTTTCTGTTTTTAAGTAGTTTTCTGTTTTTATGTAAACGTTTTATCTCTAACATTTCCAGATTTTCAGATCACCACTTCCTCTTTCTAGATCCATTGTCTGGATCTGCATTCACCTTACTTACATTATTCATGATCTGAGAGATGCTTTTTCCTTTCCCTCCTCCCTCCCTGTCTTTCTTTGTTTGAAAGGGTTTTACAATGTAGCCAAGGATAGCTTCTAATTCCTGCCTCTGCCTCCTAGGGCTGGGTTTAGAGACATGCCACACCACCACACCTGGAGGTTTCTACTTTCTAGACCAAAGAGTCCTAATAGTTCTCTGTGTCCTCTGATGTCACTTCCTCCTCTCTGGTTGAACTGGTAACAAGAATGACATTTCCTGAGAGCACTGGTTTTTTTGTTTTTTGTTTTTGTTTTGTTTTTTTTTTTTTTTGAGTGCTACCATAACTAAGAGTCAGAGCAGTGATGAAAATGAGATTTGAGTCACAGTTACAGACAAGAAATCAATGTGGAAAACACTGTCAGTTTCATCCACGGTGTGTGGGAAAATTATTTAAACACATACATCTCAGGACAGAAGCAACTTAAAAACAACAAAGAACTGAGGATTGTTTGAAATAAGAGAGGAAAAAGTTCTTCTTATCTGTCTGTATCTTTATCTGTGTATCATATGTATTTTGTTGTGATTATAAGTCCAATTAGGCAAATGCTCAAATATCTTGTATGTTCAAGTTACGGAAGGACTAGTGAACAATTAGCCTTTTATCTTTACTAATTTGCTCTCAATTCTATGTGATCCAGAGGGAGCCTCTGAAACAGTGCAGAACTGTGTTCATGTATTTTACAGGCTTCAAGAAGATACCTAAATTTGTGGATTTTGGAACAAATAAATTTGGGAAAGAAAAATATGACTTTTCCCAAAGCTCTCTGTGATATGTACTACATACTGCATGGCGTTTCTATAGTAAAAGGGGTTCTTGGATAAACAGTCACATCATGGCAACACGTGGGACTGTGGTATCCCTAAACTGTTCAGAAGATCTGAAAGAATGCTTTGAGTATGGAGTAGTTAGTATTCAATGATGCCTTAATCTTTAATCTTTGAAAATTAGATGAAGCTGCAGTGCCTCTCTCTACCAATGAATAAGTAACTAAACCACACACACACACACACACACACACATATAATTGCAGAATAAATTCTGAATAAAAGTTTCTAAGCCAAAGAGTTTCATAGCAACTTTGGATTTTCTTTTTTTAAAAACTGGTCTTACAGACTACTGGTAATACCTAATACATGGACTAATTTCCTATTTCTACCTTAGGGCCTGCATCTGCTTACTGTGTCCATGAAGACTGAAGCACTATATTCTGATTCAGAAACTCTTTATTGAGCCGATGGGCCCCTGGAGCCCGCTATTCCCTGTCTCCATGGGTGGCACACAACGGTGTACTGTTGAGCACCCGGAAGACCTGGTGAGCTGCCAGAGAATATGACTTACGGACTGCACACACTTGACTTCTGGCCAGTCCCTAGGACAGCCCTTCTTGTGTCTGCTATGCTATCTGGTCTCTCACTTAAACCTCATCCTCTTTGATGACGGTCCCTTCCCACCTCCCATTTTCCCTGCCAATAAGACCAGAAACACCCAGGGCATATAGGCACAAAGCTATCAGTGAACCCGAAGACTAGGTTGACATTTTAGTTCTGATCCTCTTTCCAGTATAATTTCACTACTTAGAAACAAAATATATGGACGTAAAATTGAAACTCAAAGAACTTCCTGTATTTAATGTATCAAACTTGATGGGTTTGGACGTATTCAATCACCTGTGATACCCACCACCATCGTCAAGGTGGCAGACACCCAACATCCCCCTTGCCTTTCCTATGGCAACCATGATCCTGGGATTCAATTCTTACCTAATATTAGGGCGACTCCAAGAGCCTCCTGAAATCCTAGTTGACTAATGAAGAGAGCTAACAAGACAGCTTACTAGCAGAGCCTTGCGCCCCCCACTTCCCCCATACTCTGTCATGAATAATGATACACTGCTTAATGCCACAGCAGTCACATGAGGCCAACAGCTGACTACAGTGGAGTAGAAAGATGAAAACAGCCAGGGACTCAACATGGCCATCGAGATCATCAATTATCTACTTCCTGTCGACTTTATGAGAGAAGAAAGGTGACCCCCACCAAGGTAGATAGAAGTGTGTGCACTAGTGTATGGAGTATCCTATGTCCTCAGGAATTTTTTAAATTTCCAGAAGCACCATACAGAGTACACAGTGCTTTGGTCTACTAAGATCACCACCGCACTTTGTGCCTTAAGAGTGACATCCATAATGTGGCATTAATTTCTATTGGACTCTTTATCCCAGAACAGAAAGCTCAGTGTGCTACGGCGACACTGAGTGTTTACTCCATATGTGTGTTAATTCCTAGCCCCTTCGTAAAGTGTGTGTGTGTGTGTGTGTGGGTGGGTGTGGGTGTGTGTGTTCGTTCGTTCAAAAAAGTCAGTGGACTCTTTCTGGGGGTGTGGGGCTCAGGAGCTCTTGGTGAGGCAGGTCCATTTCATTTTCACCATCACAGGCTTCTGGCTTCGCAGAATGGCACTGGCCCTGTGGATGGCCGCCGTGCATAGATCAGGGCAGTACTTGTCCTTTTGGATCAACGTGCCTGATGCTGCTGAGGGTAGCCCAAGCATTCTTTTCGATGGTGGTCCTCACGTAAGAGGTAGCAGGTTTTCGCTGATCGGACCCCTTTGCCATCAGCCTCAGGCTCCGCTCCACAGTCTTGGGTGAATTAGCGCGGAGCAGAAGAAGCTACGCACCTTCAGATTATCGGCTCGGAGCTGTGTGTCGGCTTCTTCATCGTGATCAAGGAACTGGTGCAACTCCACTGCCCATCCACTGCAGATGCTCAGACATGGCAGCAGCCAGAAAGAGAGCCGTCTTATAAATTCTTAAAGGATCTTATCATTATTAGCAAAAGACAAAAAAAGCTCTGAACTAAAAAGATTGGGAACAAATGCATTTTCAGATAGACCCTTCTTTACTCTTGCAATTCAAAGATTTATTTATTTATTATATCTAAGTACACTGTAGCTGTCTTCAGACACACCAGAAGAGGGCGTCAGATCTCATTACGGATGGTTGTGAGCCACCATATGGTTGCTGGGATTTGAACTCAGGACCTTCAGAAGAGCAGTCAGTGCTCTTAACCGCTGAGCCATCTCTCCAGCCCTACTCTTGCAATTCAAATTTTAAACCGACAGACATTTTAAATGGTAATTCAACCATTTCCGATATGTAGGATACACAGAGAAAGGCAATGTGAACGGTCATGTACAGCAGGATTCTGGAATGTTCGGGTGCTCTCGAGGTACTCCACCCATCAGAGTCCATCTGTGGAGTGCACACCTGTAATTCCAGCAGAAGTCAACCCCATCAACAGCACATTCCAGACCGCCAGAGCCATACAGCAAGACTCTGTCCAAAAGATCAACACATAAGAAAGAAGCAAACAAAACAACAAACCAGTGGGTTCTCAGCCTGTGGGTTGCCGCCACGGGTAGCTTATCAGATATTTATGTTACAATCCGTAACAGTAGCAACATTACAGTTATGAAGTAGCAATGAGAATAATTTTATAGTTGGGTTCACCACAGCATGAGGAACTGTATTGAAGGGTCGAGGCATGGGGAAGGTTGAGAACCGCTGCATTATACCAATGTGTCTCAATAAAAGAAAAGCATGCTCCAAAAGTACACTTGAAAAAATTCTACAAGAATAAAGACAGAAAGACATTTACGTTCAAAGCGAGAGGATTTGTACATATGGCGCATTAAGTGTTCGTGAAACACTCAGTGAGTGAAGGCACCGAGCTCGAGTCCCAGAACCAACCTGATGGAGAGAGAGAATCAATTCCTGCAAGTTGTCTTCTGACCTTCACATGCTCCCTCTAGTGCAGATAACACACGAGTGTGTACATGCTCGAGCGCGAGCACACACTATAAGGGGAGATAGCATATTAAGCCCATGTGTTGTGGCGCATACAGCTGTCACCTCTGTGCTGGGCAGCTGAGGTAGTGCAGTGATGAATTAAAGGGCAACCGGGGCTGCACAGGGAAGGTTTGACTCAAAAAACCAAAACCGAAGCCAATAAGACGTCTCAGGAGCTACAGAGGGTTGCCAACGTGCCCAAGGACCTGAGGTGGCTTTCCAGAACCATGCGATGAGGTGAGAAGCAATTCCTGCAAGCTGTCCTCTGACCTCCATGTGTGTGCCATGCCCCTCCAATAAATATGTAATGTAAAAACCAACCAACCAACCAACCAACAAACAAAACAACTTTAAAATCCCGAATGATGCAATCAGAAAACATGTGAAAAACAAGGTCATTTGTCAAACTCAAAAACCCACATTATACACGACCGGGTTCCAGAAAGGTCAAACTGAAGGGCAAAAAGAGGATCCCAGAGGGCTGTGGGAGGAGGGATCCTCAGCTCAGAGAAACTCGGAAGGTGCTGGAACATTCTATGTGTTGACCGCGCTTCTGACACCACTATAAGAATTATTAGAATCTGTAGAACTGTCCACGTTTTTGAAGGTAAACTCTTCCCTATTTCATTTATTCCTTAACTTTAAAGTGGTAGCAAAGACATATCTGTGAGCTAGCTGTTAAAAACAGAGTTGGGCCATGCTAGGTTAACTGATGTTCTAGCCAAGAATCTCAGAGACAAACTGTTCCAGAAGGTTCTGATCTTTATAAGACTTCAAGACATTATGGTGGAATCAGTTTGACACTGGAGCTATACACCCATTACTTATTTATTAGTAAGGGCTCACATGAAGTGATAGCCTCTGCTATAGGATCAGCAGTTGACATTAACATTTCACCCTGCGCCTTCCAGTGAGGGCATGGGTACACATGACGCATCTGATGACAGTATTTACTCACCTTTAATTCCCTTGGTAGCTACAGAATACCTCACATAGACAGCTCATGTGCTTCTCCCAGTAAACCATCAGGCCTGGCTGGGTGACATACTCCAACATGGTGCACCTTAGATAAGAGCCAAGGCTCATTGTTTTACAGGACTCGCCTACAGTCCTAAAATCAGTAGAGTAAGAAAATGAGCCACAATTTTCTAATTCCACATCTAATAATATTCTTCTCTCACATCAGGGGGCCAATTAAAAGTAACATACCTAAAATCTCTTTCCCAAATCTCCAACTACCAATCCAACTGAAACCCACAGTGATCTACAAATATAACTCCAAAGCTCCTGGGATAATTCCATAAAATTAAAATGCCTGTCCAGCAGAGACAGGGCTTTCTGGAGGAAAAGCTACTGCGCAAACGGAAGGGAGTCAACAGAGCTCCTACAAGGCCCGCACACGTGTTCATATGGAATCCTGTCACACTCTCCAGTGACAGGCGACACTACTACCCTCGTTCATGGAGACAATCTGGACCAGGAGATGCTAAGTAACTTGTTTTCAGTTGTGCTGTTTATCAAGGGTGAAAACCAGATTCTTATCCAAGACCTTTGCCCTTTAAACTCTTGATCCTCAGGCCCCTAAGTCTACACATCTGTAAAGAATGAGTCAAGACTTCAGTGGTTTCAAATGTTCCTTTGAATCTCAACATAAAAAAAAAACTGTTTTATGCCGTTCGTAGCTTTTCTATCTCTAAGCTGAAGGTTAAGTACCTGTGCTTCCTTTTGCAAACGTCCTACCCTTCTGGTACTGTGAAAAGGCTGAATCCTCCAACAGCACGTGCTTTGATGAGACCAACCATCCTCTGGGTGCCTGCTTGGTACCTGGTATACAAACCGACTAAGCCCCAAGACCACAGAGAGCAATATGCAAAACAAGTAAAGACCCGATTCTGGGAACACTGATGTCCCCTCAGAAAGTCACTTCTGCCTCAAAGTGGTATACTGTTCTTATAGCAGAACTTGTGGACGGACAAGGGAGAAGAAACGGTTCACTTTAAAAGATTCTTTAAACCCTACCTAGAAAAATTACCATAAAGGCACTTGAGGGTAAGGGTGACCTCAGTGCTGTTTTCTGGTTTATCTTTAGTGGCTGTTATTAAAAAGAAAAACAAATGAGGAAGAAGAATAATTCTGATTGATTTATATTGTTATCTGTTTTTAGATCGTGTGTGTGTGTGTGTGTGTGTGTGTGTGTGTGTGTGTGTGTGTAGAGAGAGAGAGAGAGAGAGAGAGGAAGAAAGGGCATGGGGAGAGAGAGAAAAAGAGAGAGGGGAGTACATCATTGTCTTGCTGAGCTATAACTTGCAAACTGAAGTTCATTTTGCTTGTCAAATGCAGATAAAAGGGAGAAGGAAAGAAACAGTTTAAATGTAAAAGGCACCTTTCCCTAACTCCTGAACTCGTGCACACTATGAGATGAGTAATTCAGCTGCCCGGAACTTCACGTGTGCAAAGCACGGCTGCGGACGGGGCATTTTCACTTGGAATTTGTGTCAGCTTTAGTCAGCCCGCTTCATCTGCATTTCTAACACCTGTTTCATCAGCTGCTCTTCCCTAATCAGTCTCATCTCCATTCTGTCCCGCTAACAAAAAGATTACCTTATAGAACACAATTACCTGGCCTAGAAGAGACAGGGAGCAGGGACCCTCTGGAAAACATCTTGCTTTATCTTACTGAGGTACTTTTTAAAGCGTGTTATTTATAAACGGTCACCCTTTAAAGCCTATATAAATAAATATACGCAATATCAATGTTGTTTATAAAGAAAATATGTCTACTTCTGCGATGAGTACCTGTTTCGGTGCAAGAAGAAGAAAAGAAGTAACTGCAAAGATGAGTCAGATTTGTAAAATTCATGGTTATCCCTTACAAGTTTATTATTACTACATTATTTGTATTTACATGAGAGGATTTTTAGGCTTAGCCTGTGTAATATGGCTGCAGTGAAGCTATCAGCACGTGGCAGTGGGCTTCCACTCAGCCCACTGTCAACAGTGCCCGTCACATGACCACAGTGTGCCACAGCTGTGTGTATGTGGAGTAGCTGTCTGAGGGGAGTGGCTGCCAGAGGACGCAGAGGACACTGAGCACTTCTGAGCCATCAAATGAGTGTCTTTCCTTCAGAGACTCTCACTATAGTACAATGATCTCATCTTTTGTCTGACTCCTTTACACGCATATAAACTATAGAAGAGAGCCTGGTCTAGACAAGGAGAATTAAAAACCACCTCTCAGGAAAATGACACATATACTGAAGCCCATGAGGAAATGGAGGGAGCATGCCTAGAGGCCTCATGGAGGAGCTGCACCTTGTCCAGACCAAGAAGCTACAAGAATCCATCTCTATCACACACACACACCCGTCCTGGCTCTTCCCTGGCCTTAGTATCTGGATACGTTTTTTGGTGGAAAGCTTTTGTATATATATATATATGTATGTAAGTCTTATGTAGCCTGGCTAGCCTTTGAATGTAATATGTGACCAGGGGTCTCCTTGAGCTTCTGATCCTCCTGTCTACCTCCAGAGTGCTTAGATTGTAGGCATGTGCTGCCACACCCAGGTAATCCAGTGCTGGGGACTCTGACCAGGGGCTCACGCGTGGTGGGCAAGCAGGCTCCCACCGGGCCACAGAAGAGAAAGGACACAGGACTGCTGGTGTGTCCTTGGAAGCTACATCTTGTCCTGACCTATCCACTGCTTCCCGACAGCCTCAGCTTGCAGTACCACAGGCCTGAAACCAGCAGGGCAAGGCCTATACTGAATTCTCAGAAGCCATAAGAGACAATAAATCTCTCCCTGACTTCAGTTTCTTATATCAGCCATTTTGTCACAACAATAAGAAAAGCAACTATCAGGGAACTTGTCAACTGTCTGTTCGTTGTCCCCAAAGCACTATTTCGACAGAACTTCTGTAGCTTGCTCCCTCACCATCTGCAGTGTCTACTCGAGCATTCTTAAATGAAACTCACAACTATCAGTTTATAAACAATTGCAAGCCCTCTTTCTTCATTTCTCCTTAGAGTCATAGACTATCCAACAACTTTCCAACCAATGACGTGGCAATCCTATAAGATCATATGGCTCGCTGACACCACAATCACCTAGTTTACATATGCACACTCTATGCTGATGTTTATACGACTGCACTTCTCAGTCAGTGCGACACAGCTCTGTTCTCCACGTGACATACACAGTTTGAAGTATTAAACTAAAAATGCTGCTTGTTCTACTCTTTCACTAGAGTGTGAGCTCCACACAGCTCCATCCTTCGTTAAACAAATGAGCTGGTGAAACTATTACTCTTTCAGAACACAGAGGTCATAGGTAAAAAGGTGGGCCTAGGGTAAATGTGGGAAGGGGACAAGGTACAGGCCATGGACAACACTGCAAGCTATAAAGTGATATTGGCATTTATCTCAAAAGAAATCCCTTAAAGGATGTTAGACAGAACTATGATCCTGTGAATCTTTTATTATTATGCTAACTTCTATACAGAGAGGAGGGTGAGAAAGACACAGAGGAGCTGGGCTGTGGCCTGGTGGGAGCCTGCTTGCCCACCACGCATGAGCCCCTGGTCAGAGTCCCCAGCACTGGATAACCTGGGCGTGGCAGCACATGCCTACAATCTAAGCACTCTGGAGGTAGAGACAGGAGGATCAGAAGCTCAAGGAGACCCCTGGTCACATATTACATTCAAAGGCTAGCCAGGCTACATAAGACTCACATACATACATACATACATACATACATACATACATGTCTACCCCCATCCTTGGATTAATACAAGTTTTGGGGTAACCCTATGTAATAGGGTACACACCACTAATACACATTGATATAAAAAAAGAAGACATCTGCTCATCTTATTACAACGGATTTAACGTTGTCAACACTACCTCTTAAAATGTAAACATTTCTTTCCTAAGTCTTTGCCCACTGAAAAGATTGGAGATTTAAAAAAAAAAAAGTGCTGATACAAGGACTTTGATCAAATCCTAATGATGTAGGCACCAAAACATAATTCAGTTCATGCTTTCAGCTTATAAAAACATATGTTGGAACAAGGCCCATAAAGGTTAAGAGTCGCCCAACTTTCGGATGTCCTGTGGCTACAGATCTGACTGAGGTAGTGTGGAGAGAGAGGAAGCGAGAGAAGCACTGGTGATTTAACCTCCGGTCTTCCCTTAAGGACAAGCATTTGTCACCTTGACAGCAAGGTGAAAGGTTTGCTTGAGTGTGCTTATAACAGGGCTCTCTTCTGTCCTCCCAGGGGTCCTGTGATTTCTGAACAGACATTATCTGAATGGATGATGATGAGGAGAGGGAGGAGCCACAGACAGGGCTGGGGGAGAAGAGGTGAGACCCGCATAACTCAGAGCCTCCTCCGGAAACGCTGCTCCAGGGACCACGACACAGATTCACCATGTGCCATTCCTTCTCCTAAGCTTCCACTTGAGGCCGGAATAATCAACTCCATAAATTATCGCAAATACTCAAGAGGTGGCCAGTTAACAATAGTACAGTTCCCATCCCCAGCAATTACTAGACTGTCAGAAAGCAAGAGTGCAAGGAATGAATTCACACGCATACACATACACATACGCCCCCCCAGGCACGTACACACTCATGCTCTACAAATCTCTCATTTTTAGGGTTAATAATTCTGATGTAAATGTCTGCTTCAGGCTTAAATCTAACACTTAAAATGAGCCTGATTTTCATTCTCAGTGATGACGCATAACTCAAATTAGCATTAATGTGAGGACGCGCACAACTCACCAAAGATAACAAGATCTCTGTCCTTAAGCACTAAGGCACTCATATTATTTTCACAAATGTGCAAAGGACAATTTTAAGTGACAATCATTCATTTCTGGGTATTTCATCATAATTTAACTTCAGGAAACACAGGTATTCATTCATGTATTCCTGTGAGGGATGAAATTGTCGATGATAGTATTTTAACTTTTACTTTAAAAATTATCTTCCCTGAAATTGGATAAAATTACAACTATCCATTTCGTTTCAATATTATCTACCACTGGGGGGGGGTGAACCAATGTTTAAAATAATCAACTCAAACAAAATTGGGGAAGTTACAGAAGGGTTCTGTAGGTCATGAGCATGAGACCCAAGTTCTGGTCCCCGGCACCCACATAAAGGGGCGACACGGGAGCAGCTTGAGCTTGTGACCCCAGGACTAGGGAGGCAGAGCGGGATGGAGAGGACACTCGCTTGAGTCCCACTATGTGGATAAGCTTCAGGGTCAAACAAGAGGGGAGGCGTCCAAGACAGCCAAGAACTGCAGGCTGGGCCATGGAGAAAAGGACACCAGACAGGAAAAAACAGGAAAGCAAACAGGACGGGAACCCGTCCCCGTCTGTCTGAACACTTTCACATTATTCTGAGACCCGAGAATGCTTGCTAACAGATACCAGTCATGACCACACTGCACAGCACCTCGATGGCCAGTACAAACCAGATCATCGCGACATCACTGTTCCCAGTTTCATGTCCCTTGCGCTTCCTGGAAGTTTTAACACCATCAAACATTTCAGGTGCTTTCAGAGAAGCTCCACGAGCATGTATCTGTAAGCAGGCAACCGCGGTGAGGCTTGAAAGCAAGAATCTTCACCTCTTCGGTCTGTGCGGAAGAGGGAGTCCAGGAGTTTGCTGTAACATAATCCCGAGAGAGGGAACATGCATGGAAACCGATGAAGCCGGAGTGAGTGAAACTCTCACCCACCTCGGTGTGCAGGGGGATGGACGCACAGGCCCAGGGATGCTGCACAGTGCACACTCGCCACACTTAAGAGTCCAGTAACGGAAAATCTGTCGTAAACAGGCAGAGATTTTAAGAAACTGCCACGTGCAGGAACCGTAGAGAGCTTTGCAGAGGAGTGGGTAAGAGGGCTGAGGGGACACCATTTCTAAAATAAGCTGGATAGTAATAACAAGTGTTCATAGAGACTCCAACACTGCTAAAAACGCATTTCAGGGACATGACCTTATTTTGCTAGATTCAAGCCCAGTACTAAGCTGGGCCTGTGCTTGTTACCCTAGTATTTGGAGGGATGAGGCAGGAGGATCAACGGTTAGAGCCCAAACTAGGCTACATAATGAGATGTTTTTTCTTCTTTCTTTTTGTTCTCCACCATTGTCACCACCACCACCATCACCACCATCACCATCACCACCACCTTCATCATCATCATCATCACTACCACCACCACCATCACCACCACCACCACCTTCATCATCATCATCACCACCACCATCACCACCATCACCACCATCACCATCACCACCACCACCACCTTCATCATCATCATCATCATCACCATCACCACCATCACCATCATCACCACCACCACCATCACCACCTTCATCATCATCACCACCACCACCATCACCACCACCACCACCTTCATCATCATCATCACCACCACCATCACCACCATCACCATCACCACCACCTTCATCATCATCATCATCATCATCATCATCATCACCACCACCTTCATCATCATCATCATCATCACCACCATCATCACCACCACCACCACCACCACCATCATCATCACCAGTTGTGTAGCTCAGGAATACAGTGTTTGCCTAGCACATTGGTGGACCTAGGTTTAATCCCCATTATAACTAAATTCTATTTTTACAAACAAAAAGGAAAGAAACTCAGTAGGAAGAGTCCTGCTGTGTCAGGCCCTAGAGCAGAAGTTCCTAAGCTGCTTTTCTAGTCATCATTAGAAACAAAATCAAGCTTAAGTACTAACAAAATGGATGTGCTTTTTATTTTAACATAAAGAATTAAATCTGAATATTTGATGCTAAATTTTCAATTTTTTCTGAGTTGACTGTATTTAGACTTAACAATCATCAATGCGAAGAATGTCACATGGCATAAATATGTAGCAGAGAATGGAGAATGTGTTTATAACCATTCTGTTGGTGGTGGTGACGGTGGTGGTTTGAGACAGGGTTTCTCTGTATAGTCCTGGCTGTCCTGGAACTCGCTCTGTAGAACCAGGCTGGCCTTGAATTCAGAGATCCGCCTGCCTCTGTCTGCCAAGTACTGGGATCAAGTGTGTGCCACCACTGCCTAAATGGAAATTATATTTTCATACTAAATCAAAATTCACTTCATGATTTTTTAAATGGAATGTAACAACTCAAACAGCAATTTTAAGATGAAACATTTGAATATAACGCAATTCAAAGACATATTAATTTGATACTTGATATTGAGAAATGGTGGGAATAGTAGAATTTTGTTTTCTGTAATTAAACCACTGTTTCTGTCAGAGCAGTAAACTTTAATGTACCGTAAAGATCCTGCAGGTCATGCCATACAGCAGTCTTGGACAGTGTTTGCTGGTGTGCTGTATGTCGTGTGGTGGGGCATCAGGCACAGACAGTGTTCTATGTCTAGAATCACGATGGCTGGAGCCATGTGGGGATGCACGAGTTGATGCCATCAAAAGCCACATGGATTTATTACAGTGGTTGCTTTCTCATTCTATGCTTCTTATTATTGTGTGTATCTGCGGTGTGCATGTGAGGGTCTGTGCATATACCAATGCATGCATTTGAGGCCAGAAGACAAGTTTCCTTTTACCATGAGTCCCAGCGTTAAACTCAGGCTGCAGGGCTTAACAGATGAGCCCTTTTACCCATTGGGCCATCACAACAACCCCATTGTGCTGACTTTTGAAGTGGTTCTTGGTTGTTGTGTGTTTAGAAACCTTTTACTGCTACCCACTTTTCCCAACACTGACATTCGGGCACCTTATCCCACGTGTTGTTGCAACCGGCAGTCTGAAGCCACGGCACAGTACACAGTAGGCAGCAGGTCGACATCGGTGTCTGCGTCACTGAATAAGTGACAGGAACACTCTCCCTTTTCTTCTGTTCTTGGGTTCTTCACAAGACAACTTAAAAGTCCTAGTCGGTGTTCATCAGCCTTTGTGGACTTCTAATACCTGCAGATCAATCTTTCACCACCTAATGCACCAACAGACACACTGCTGCCCGTGGACAGCTGCTTCTAATGCACACACTGCTGCTAATGGACATGCTGCTGCCAGGCCATTTCTTCCCTTATGTCACTTTGGGCATGATGAATTCCTTGTCAAATCCTTCAAAGCTGAATCTTCACACCATTTCAGCTAAAATGGCTGGCCAGTGAGTTCCCTAAGATCCTCCTGTTTCGACCACTTCCAGTGGCAGAACTTCCCCTAATGAATAAGGATTTCGAGGGACCAATCACTGACCGAGGAGTAGGTGGGACTTCTGGGTTGGAAAGAGGAAGAGGGGAGGTAGGAGAAAGAAGCCTTCCTTTTGGATTGGAGAGAGCGTGGAGACATAATGAAAGTAGTGGGAGGCCCCCAATTTAGGTAGCAGATCCGCCGGGATCCATCACCGGAGGATTTATAACTTACAATAGCTTACAAAATTAGGAAGCTAATTTCTGCGCCCAGCGATTGTGTTACCTGTTGATTCTAAACTAAGATTGTGTGGTGTTTCACTTCATGCGGTGACTCTACTGAAAAAGTTACGGTGGCAGGGCACCCCAACCAATCACGGGAATTTGGAAGCGTGGGGCGAGCGTGGCAGCAGCCCTCCATATCGGCAGTGGCCCGCCATGGGGACTTAGGGATCTGGGTGGAGACTTCAGAGTTCTGAGTCACAGAGTCCGCCGGTGCCAGTGATAGTGTGGGACTGCCTTTTTATTAGTCCGTGCTCTGGGGCTCTAGGGGTGCCCCACCATAACTACTTGTCCTTTTAATGTGGGTGCTTACACAGCAAGCACATTACCCATTCAGCCATTTTCCCAAGACCTTATAATAAACATACAATAAAAACACAGGCAGTGAACACGTGTACTCATACACATAAACAAAGAAATAAACTTAAAAATAAGAAACACAAGGAATCATATTAATAACACATAACTGTAAAATAGTTTATAGCTTATCTAATAAGCATCTCTCTTCAGTTTCCTCCACTAGAATTTTCTATAGTGATGAAATATGTTGAGCTGTTCTGGCCGGGGCAGTAGCCAAAAGCCACATGTGGCTGGTATGACTGAACTACTGAATGTTTAGCTTTAATTAATTTGCATTATTTTTTTGTGGTGTAGGGGGTGTGTGAGCACGTCTACGTGCGTGTAGAGGTCAGAGGTGAACTTGGGCATTGTCTCTTAGGAGCCATCCACCTTGTTTCTTAAGACAGGCTCTCGCACAGTCCTGGCTCTCGCTGATTGGCTGGGGTAGCTGTCCGTAAGCCTCAGGGTTTCCTTCCTGGCTCTGCCCCCTTCAGTGCTGGCTGAAAGAACACATTGCTAAGTTTAAAAACACAAGCTCTGGGGATCAAACTCAAGTCTGCATGCTTACACTGCGATACTTTACCAACTCAGCTGTCTCCTGAGCAGTTAATGTTCGCCATTAAATCTTAAATGGTTATGGTTTGTGGCTACTATGTTGGTTAGTACAGTCGCAGACGATGCAAAACGGTAACCCCAAAGTTTCTTTGCCTCTTGGATTGTGAAGTAAGGGAAACACTTTTATAGCAGAGATACGCAAGATCTCTGGGATACATTAGAGAAGTTTCAATGTCAGTGAGACATTAGGCACAGGGAGTCGATCAAGGGAAAAAAACAATCTGCAGTGGAAGCAGAGGACACAGGCGCAAATGACTGCTAAGTTCACCTATCTGAGTACCATCTAGAAATAAGATCCCAGTTCGAGCGACGGGCGGTCTGCGTCCAAGGACAGCATACCCTTACTGCAGAGCCAGACGGACCCATTCCAAAAGCCTGATAGGATCCCACTGGGGAATTACCGCTCTATCTTGCTTTCTCTAAAGCCAGGTAAATTCTTATTTAAAAAAAATCTTCCTGTGTGACATTAAGCTGGAGGCTGGGATGTGTGCACTCCGGGGTCTGCAAGTTGGTGGTTGATGTTTGTCCACTCTTAATTAACATATTAGTGATGGATTTACATATCATTTCCTGGTAGGACTCACTCCATCTACTCCTTTCAGATGGAGGAAGCTTCCATGCGGTAAATCTGAGGGATGTGCTGTGTCCCTAACAGTAAAGCGCTCAGTATTTTAAAACCGGGATGGCTCACACGGACTGGAGAAAACGGATGCCACTGGAATTATTCCACGCAGGGGGAGACTTCATGCCATCACCAGGGCTAAGAACGGAACTCTTAGATTAGGGGGTGTCAACTATATGTAGTTCTAATAGAGAAGGAACACTTCTCTTAAGGCATGTGCCCCTCTGCTTGCGCGTCCATAGAGACGAGGAAGGGTGGTGACATCCAAGACAGAAGCACAGTGCCCTCCGGGGTTTTCGTTACAGAAGAGAGGTCTGAAGGGAGAGAGGAGAGAGACAAAGACAGAGAAGGTAGCGCAGTGAAGATTTGTATCAGGGCTAAAAATCCCATTTTCAACTTCCGCAATGGACTTCAAGTTGATCCAAAATTCTATGGGTATCGAATGTTGTAGGGCTCACTTATCCCTGAAGTAAATGCCTGTGTTGGGAGCTGAAGCTGAAGGCTCGTACAGAGCTCCCCCTGTCCACCCATCTCCTCCTTCTGAAGAGCCAGGGAAAGAATAGCAACTAAGACTTTTTCCTCAATGAGGAAGAAATATTATCCCCTATTGATAATTTTAATGATGGAAAAGCCTGAAAACTTTGCCTTGCTCTGTCTGTATACCTCAGCAGCCACTGGGCACTGTGTGTTTTGGTTAAGTAGTACCCAGAAGTACAGATGTCACAGGGAGATGCAAATGAATATAAGAAAATAGAACTTGTGGGCTACAAGAAAACCCACAGAATCAAGTAACCTGGGCACAGAGACTATCAGGGAGCCCGCATGGGTCTGACCCTCTGCACATCTTATGGCTGTATAGCTCCGTGTTCCTGGGGGGCTCCTAACAGGGGGAGCAGGGGCTGTCTCTGACTCTCGCTTCCCCCCCCCCCCCCGGGCCTCAGCTCAGCCTTTATCTAAGGCGGTGCCTAGTCTAGTCTTATTGCACCTTGACATGCCATCTTTGGTTGATGTCCCTGGGAGGCCTGCCCTTTTCTGAAGGGAACCAAGGAGGAGTGGATGGGGTGGGGAGGGAAGGGAAACCGCTGTCAGGATGCAATACATGAGAGAAAATAAAACTAAAAAAGGGAACAAAGGAAAACGGAATGAACTCAATAAAAAAAAACTGATGTTCATACCTATACGTTCCTTTTTTTAGTATATTAAGGATCCATTTTTTGGGGCAAGGGATGTAGCCCAGATGGCAGAGTCCTTGCCTAGGCCCCAAACTCCTTCCTAAAACTGGGCATGGATGCACACACCTGTAGTTCCAGCACGTAGGATACGCGGGTAAGAGGATTAGAAGCAGAAGTTTAAGGTCATTCTGAGCTACGAGAGCCTATCTTTACACACACACACACACACACACACACATCTTGGTATAATTACGTTGCTAATGTTAATATATAACCGTTTTCCAAAGCTCCTCCTGTTGTCACGACTTGGGCCAACAGTGGGACCAGAGCCACAGGCGCTCTGAACTACCGGTCACCAAGCTGGGCTGCAAGGCCCATAACCGAGGCTGCCAACAGTGGGACCAGAGCCACAGGCGCTCTGAACTTCCGGTCACCAAGCTGGGCTGCAAGGCCCATAACCGAGGCTTCCAAAGAGGGGCTGTGCTCGCTTCGCTTTGCTGACAGACAAAGGTTCCCTGTTAGCACCTTGGGGCTTCTTTTTTATTCTCTTTCTCCTATTTTTATTTGTCTATTTGTAAGTACTTCTAAAACCATTTAAATCTGTATTTGACCTGGTTTTTACAACATCACTAAACTGTTTCTTTTTACTTTGAGACAAGGTCTGGTGTAACCCAGCCTGGCCCTGAACTCATTCTCCTGCCTCCCTCTCTGGTGTGGTAGGATTACTGCTACACCACCAAGTATGAGCTTAAATTGGTTCTTTAATTTTTCAAGCTTACATTTTTACATTTTCTCTAGAGTACGGATGGTAGATTCTATTCAGTACTATCTTCAGGACAATGTGTACGTAGGTGTGATAATGACGCTGCTCTGTGGGAAAGCACCAGCAGGGGCCGGGACAACCAGAAACTGACTTCCTTAGCCAGTGTTCTCAGGAGCAGAAGGATCTTTAGACTATTATCTATATGGATAGTACCCCCAGATGAGTAGCAATGGATTAGATATTCAGTTTATATTCAGATTATAAACTAAAAGAAAATACATGAGTTTATGTCAGATGCTGAGTAGGGGAAAATATCATGTACAAAGACAATGGAGAAAACCTACCCGGGACAAGTGGGATAAGCTGGACAGACATTAAAAAAAAATAAAAAAATAAGTTAGGGCTGGAGAGATGGCTCAGCGGTTAAGAGCACTGGCTGCTCTTCCAGAGGTCCTGAGTTCAGTTCCCAGCAACCACACGGTGGCTCACAACCATCTCTGCTAGGAACTGATGCCCTCTTCTAGCATGCAAGTGTACATACAGACAGAGTGCTCATATGCATGGATCGATAAACAAGCATATCTTTTTTTAAAAAAGAATTTTAACCTTTACAACTAGAAGCATAATGGCAAATCCTAGCTGAGACGCGTCTCTAAGCATGAACTCCACATGGACCACAGACCTAAGGAAAACAGTTACAGCCAAGACTGAGAGAAGATATAGGAGGAAAGTCTTTGTGGCTTTCGGTAAAATTCGAACTTATGCAACAAAAAAGCCAAGATATGAAAAACAAAAAAACATATAAGTTAAGCCTAATAAAATGAATTTCCCCTTGTAAGTCACTGCTAACAATAATAAAAGTGTGTGTGTGTGTGTGTGTGTGTGTGTGTGTGTGTACATGAGTTAGGAAGAATGGCTTGTAAACATGTGATAAATGATTTGTGTCCAAAGTAAGACCTACACCCAAGTATAAAGAAACAGGCAGTTGAGTTTCTTCGTTAAATGGTCAAGAAATATGAACAGTCACCATTCAAAGAAGACGCACAGATGGTAAATAAACACTCATAAAAACTGTCCGTCATTAGCCAGTGATCGAAGGCAAATGGAATTCGTGACAACATGTTAGTTACTACACGACCACAATAATGACCACATTTAAACCTACTATAAAGCAAGAGCTGGGAACCTAATACAGAGCGAAAGTTTGAAGGCTGCTTCTAATTCAGAACACATTCCTCATGTCCCAGAAGTTTCATTCCTAACTTTTCCCTGAGAGATTTGGGAAGATATGTCTAAATGAGGTCTACACACAGACATAGCAACTTTATCCACAATCACAAGAAACACAAAAAACAAGTTATCATCTTTCTAACTCTATAGCAGAGTACCGTGTAGAGAAACCTTAGAGAGGCTTCTTCCCAGCATGAGAGGCTCTGTCTGTGACAAGGTGGAGCACTGTGTTTGGGTCTCTGCTGAGTGCTAGGTGGCAGTGGTGGGAAGGGCACCAGAGCAAACTGAACACCTCCTTGATGGGTCCTGTGGCTCCCCAGTGCCCTATGGACCCCCACAGTGTTCCATCTAAGATTCACAGCACCTCCCAACAGCTGCGCCCTAGGGACTTTCAAACCCTTAATGCACACGGGAAATCATTCACTATCTGAAGTATCCCACAGCCTAAAGCTCTTCAACAGTCACTTCCTAAGCAATATAATGTGACTTAGCAATGAGAAGGTTTGCTGATACATGTGGAAACAGGAGGAGAGCACGAAAGGGGAAAAAAAATCACAAAGGGAAGGTAGGCAGGCTCATCTGGAAAGACGGACTCCAAGCAGGGCCATTCACAGGTCCCTCTGGAATAAGCAAAGGGACACATTCAGTGTTAGTTAGGAGCTCAGCTGGGAGAAGGGCCGAGAACAAACAGGTATGAATGAACCTCTGGCCAAACAGAAATCACCTTCTCCTGGACTGCACCACAACATAGATGGGTTCGCTTGTCAGTGCTCAGAACGGAACACGCAACATGGGCAAATATCAATATCCAAAAGGGATCTCTGTATATGTGGCAGAAAAGTTTGAACTTTCTGCCAACAGTTACAAAACAAATGACCAATGAGAGGTGGTCACAGTGGTAAAATAGATTAACCTTGGTAGATGTGTGCTTGGAGGAAGAAAACTAAGAAGATGAGAGCTGTATGACTGTTAAGAACCAGAAGTTGCTGGACTGGAAGCCCAGTTCTACCAGCAGTTCTAGTAGCTTGGCCTCAAATTAAAAAAGCTTAATCTTGGTTTTAAACACTTTGAGGGTGATGTTTTTAAGGAGGACCTTTATAAACATCCAGAATAATGCATATTATTTATTACTGGCCAAAAAGGATTTTGAAGCAAATACTTTTTTAGTTTGGGAATGATGACATTTTAAAAATTAATAAAAATGAAAGCACATGGTATTTGTTAAAGGGTAATAAAATAACTCTAGTCAATTGGCTAGTTCTACACTAGTAGATTTCTTTAAATAGTAATGAAATCATTGCTTTAAAAAAATCCATCATTATTAAAATAAAAAAAAATTGCCTCAACCTCCACCAAAATTAGATTTGTAAGTTGCTGGTCATCCCCATAATTAAATCTACGTCACAAATCTGCAAGAAAAATGGCCCCTGTGACTAATGCACTTACTGCTTCACCAGTCCCATCAGGCCGTGGGAGCCCTGTCACTGAAATGGACTAGGGAGATGGTCTGCACATTTTTATTAAATAACAAGACCATTTTTTATTTCCATTGGTTAATTCAGATAAGACCTTGTTTTAAAAATAAATTCAAATTCAACCATGAGTGAGTCCTCCTTCCTAAGCAATGGAACACCTCTGAGTCCTAGCATGCCTGGCCTTTGACACACTTGGGTAATGCTGGACAAGCAGTGTACAGACAAGGGTCTCAGAGAGGCAGGCACGCACCCCACTGCGGGAATCCCCCAGTCTGGACTTTTCCTTGTCTGTCCCAAAGAGTTCTAACCTGTCTCTTGATGAAGTGATTAAGAAACCCAAAATCACAGTGTTATCCAGGGACTCCGTGGACACAAGGAGAGACTTGGGGAGTAGGCTGACTCAGACTCCATCTTTCGGAGAGCGTGGGCAGGCAAGAGACAGCCTGTGATAGGCTGCAGAGATTATCTATGAAGTTACAGCAGCTTTTTCCTGTGTGATTTAATATCTACTACCTCTAGTCATAACAAGATAGTTTTTTATTTATAGTGTTGCTGTGAAGTTTGGGCTTGAGATAAACTCAAATTTTAAAAATGGGTCTGATTTAACAAAGAGCACACTGACATGGCAATGCCCATAATGGAGGCTGGATGTTGGGAGCCTGCACTGGGGCAGGGCCGTCCTGATGCTTCAAGCTTTGACTGTGTCTTTTCTCCCACATATTTATTTATGTTTTGGGCTTTTGCTTTAGTATCTAGAAATACGCTGTGCACTAACAGGGCTCTGAGGACATTCAAGTTAATTTTCTATCTCATGTGAAGGAAGCTCTTGGTGAGAAGCTGCAGCCTTCCCTAGACATCTGCAGAGCTTTGGAGCTTGAAATGTCATGCATCCGAGCCAAATTATCTTGGGCCATCTTTAGGCCCTTAATAGTCCTTTACTGTTCCTCCTTGTGTGTGAGCTACTCTCTTTGGGACAATGAATGAGGCAAGTTCTTTGGAATGTACAGAAACCTAGCCCTCCCCCACCTCCAAAACCAAACTGCTAAGACGACCTCAGAGGTCAACAGCAGAGAAGAAGGCTGCTTGCTTTAACTCATCTACCTAATGTGTTTAAGAAGTGTCTTTATGATTTTCTGTGTCCTTGTTACTATAAAAGCTCTATGAAACTGCTTCAGTATTGAAATATGGGATTTGTGGAACCCTAAGTCTATCTTCCTAGTCCTCGATCACTCATATTCGACTTTAGCATCAACTTGTGTTCCCTTTGGGTGTTTTGTGTTTCGTGCAATGCTGTTATGTGAGCTAGGATCCACTCTGTTGGCTGAGACAGGGTCACTCCCTGGTCAGTAACTCAAAAAGCAGGGCAGGCTGGCTGGCCAGCAAGCCCCATGGATACTCCTGTGTCTGTAATCCGGGGCTTGGAATTTGAGCACAGAGCACAATATCTGACCCACCTGAGCCTCGGCTTGTGTGGCTAGCACTGTGTTGACTAAGCTAATTAGCACTAGTCAAGCTAGTCAACAATCCAACCCTCAGGAAGCTCATTAGTCCCAACAGGTGAATTGCTCCATTCTGCAAAGGGAAACATCTGGAAGACAAGTTGTAAAGGCAAGTTATCACCTTTCAAAGTCCTGATGGTGTGACATCCAAGTTAAAAGGATGAGTTTGAGATGGTACTGTGCAGGGTGTCACCAGCCACCCGGAAACAAAGATGCTTGCTTGTTCTTGTTGTGAGTGGCCCTGGTGTTGTTTGTATTTTGATGTTGATCCCGCTTTCCCAGGAGGGGCTGTCTGGAACGAGGAATGCAGAATGCGTCCTGTACTCAGGTGACTTCTTGTGAACCATCTCCTAATGATTAAAGGAGCCAATCACTGAGCGAGTAGGCGGGATGTCCAGGTTGGACGAGTAAGAGAGGAAGCAGGAGAGAGTTGTGGGCTTTTGGGACTGGGATAGTGAGAGGGTAAGATGCCGAATCCACCAGATTAGGATTCTAGTTGTTGCACGCAGCGATTGAGTTACCATTGTTTCTGAACTATGTTTGTGTGGTGTTTTCCTTTACACGGTGGTGGTGCGGTGGCAAAGAGTGGGTTTGCCAGATGTGCTCCACAAAGGCCATGGGGGTTGTGAAGCACGGGGCTGGCGAGATAGCGACCCGCCATTGGGAACCTAGTGAGCTGGGTGGAGAGATTTCTGAGCTCCGGGCCAAAGAGCCTGAGACGAGAGCACCTGCTGGGGCCATGTGGCCCACCGAGGCCCGGTGTAGCGCCGGAAGTTGCCATCCTTTTTAATATTTCCCGCCGCATGTTCTGGCATTAAAGTTCAACGAAAACCAAGTAAGTCGTGAACTTTGAGGGGTAAACCTAGGTTCCAACTAAATATTTTGGATTGGTTAAAATCAACATTATCATTAATGATTAATTAATTACTGAGCAAAAATGACCTCCGTATACATGTACTGAATACATGCTAGACTTAGGTAACAGGAGGGAGGGAGGGAGGGAGGGAGGGAGGGAGGGAGGAAGGAAGGAAGGAAGGAAGGAAGGAAGGAAGGAAGGAAATTAATTAAATGTCTGGTTTCCAGCACTCAGGAGACTCAAGCAAGAGCATCATGAGTTCAAGTGAGACCTTGTGCAGAGAGCGGGGTAAGCAGAAGAGGGAGGGGACGGAGGGAAGGAGAGGGAGGGGCTGAGTGTTGGAGGAGAAGGGAAGGGAAAGATGAAGGGAGGACACACTACATGCCTTCATTAACATTTGAGATTCTTCACTATTTTTGCTGGCGCCCTCTCTGGACTCTGTGCGCATTAGGCACACATGCAGTGCACTCGTGTACATGCAGGCCTCACTCATACACATGAAACTACATGAATCCTTTTTAAAAAATCTAAATCTAAAAGCAAACCACCTCCTTCTGATGAGAATATAACATCAAGACACTGCTCTTGAAATGTGTAGGTTTTATGTGGGATACATGGGCATCTGCATTATGTAGGATACAGGGGAATATGCATTATGTGAAATACACGGGCATCTGTATTATGTAGGATATAGAGGCATCTGCATCATGCAGGATACAAGGACATCTGCATAATGTAGGATATAGTGGCACCTGCACTATGTAGGATATAGGGGTACCTGCATTATGTGGCATACAGGGGCATATGCATTCAGACACCATCTTAGTTCTCAGGAACACATGGAACCACCAAATTCTATTCAAACCTCATCAAGAAGGAAATCTCCAGTCCCTTACTACATCCCACAGTAACAATCAGCTGAACAACTAGAATGAGCAGAGGAGGAGGGGTCACTGATGTCTCAACTTAAAGAAATCCTCTGTGGCACAAGACATTTATGTAAACTGAATTCATCTATCATTAGTTATGACCAGTATGCCACTACTAAAAAATGTTGTATGTAACAATTAGTTCTTAAAACCACTGTGCTTGAATTAGACCTGGAACATTATTAAACTAGCTATAAATGTGTGCCATATTTTGTTACACCCAGATGCCTGAAAAATCAACAAAAATACCCTTAGGTCTTTCTCTAAAATTTCTTCTAATAAAAATCTTTCAAAGGTTTCAAGTAATTGGAATTAACCTGACATACAAATGTATATCAGATTCTGATATATACTAGAATGTTTGTATAGATTATTATAATACACATGCGCTGATAGAGAATATATACAGATTCTAACATACATATTCTCTGGTTATAAGTGATCTTTTTTGTGTATAAACACACACACAAAAATGCACATGCTCACATACACACACAAGGAGGAATGGTCACTTAAAACATGCACACATGTGTGCACACACACATACACAAAGACAAAGATGATTACTCATAACCAGAGAATAGCCACAGATTCAGTTCATCTTAGTTTATAGCACTTGGCAGAAATAATTTCTTCATTTGGTAGATTTCATTAGTCACACATAAAAATGTCTAATATCAGAGACTGTACCAACACCTAAGATATAAATTTTAGTTCAGAGCGGTTTCTACTATATGATACAAGTGTTTAAACTATCCCTACCTATATCCACATGGTTCTATAGATAGATGATACAATTTGTCCACATTATACACAGGGAAGGTATCTGGTTCAGTTAATCTTCAGTCAAGAAAGAATTCAAACCATCCTACTTCCAGTCGGGTGACTACTACCTATAAGCACAAAATTCTTTCATAAAGAAAATTCCCAAATAATAGCAACAGCATTCCTTATGAATGATTTATAATTCAGAGGTTCCCCTCTGTAGAGGAGTTCTCTTCACAATACCAACTCAAAAGACCAACCTCTTACATCATTCCACTAAAATAAGTTCTTTCTTCAAACCCGTGTGTACTTCTGTGTATTCCTCACAGGCAGAGAGTACAAGCTGGTGCCTGTCTTGTACTCTCTCTTCTTTAGTGACAGAAATTGTGGCAAGCTGCTACATTCACTGACGGGGTGTGATTGTGCAGTTAATGTCTGCAGTAAGATCTTAGTGGAAGGATGGTCTTGGTATTTCAGGAATGCTACCTTGGGTGTGTGTGGCTGTGTGTGGGTGTGGGTGTGGGTGTGTGGTGGGAGGAGCTCATGAGTCAACCTTGGGGAAGAAAGCCACATGTTATGATAGGGGAGCAGAAAGACAGGAGCCCTGTCCCTGAGAGACCAGTCATCACGTCATATTTGGATGAGAACTGCATGCATTTTATCAACCAAAGTTTGTTGTAATTATGTTAAAGAAGGAGGGAAAATAGAATTATCTGTTATTACGCTGGGGTAAGACATGCACAGCTACAGGTTTTACTCTCAACCCCTGCTAGTAATCTTCAACTTTGGCAAAGAAAAAGGAGAGAGAAGGAAGGAAGAAAAGGCACTTGTGTTGTTTATATTCTACCATACAGTGGCACCTGTAGTTCAAGGCCAGCATGGAGAGATGCCCGTCAGTCAGACCTCTGTATCGAGTACATGTTGCCTGTGCCACCCAATGTATCCAGAGTATCGTGACCACCGTGTATCTACAGTGACATCTTTTCTTTATCTTCTTAACTTTGACATCGCTTTTTCTTTAATGTGTCCCATCCACAGGCTACTAGAGCGACCCTGTACTTCTTTCCAGTCTCCAAATCCACTTGAAAACTACCCATGTGGCGAGACGAGACCTCCGTAAACAATCTTGACCCATTCGCTGCATGAAGGTTTAAACAGAAAACGGAACCATGAGGAACACGCAGTGGAGAAGGGAGGAGCTGCAGAGGCTCTGGGTGAAGCTCTCCCGGGACCTGAACACGCATCTGGGCCTGAAGGAGAGTTAGCAACTGGCCAGCGAAAGCTCCAGCATCCTGCAGTGACCATTCACTGCAGCACATGGACAGTAGGTTTGCCTTCGGCCACATACACAGTTACTTTACTGCATCATGGGCATTTTGTGAGTAACCAACCCAAGTTAGGAAGCCATGCTTCATAGTAGACAGTTATGACTTCAAACCAATCCAATACTGGCTTCTAGAAAATGTGTATTTTTACCCATATTATTCTGTTAAACAATTGTGACAATATGGAGATAATACCTGAAAAAAATGAGTGACAATGACATATTACTAATTCTAAACTGAGTAATCTTAAAATTCAATGTGTGTATGTGCTCTGTGTCTGTGTGTGTGTGTGTGTGTGTGTGTGCGCACGCGTGATATTTGAAACAGGGTCTCATTATGTAGCTGAAGACAGCCTTATTAAACTTGTAGCAATCCTACTACCTCAGCCTTCCAAGTGCTAGGCTTATAGCTGTAGCTACCTGGCCAAAAGGTTATTTTTAAATAGACTTTATTACTTTGCTTCTAAAACATGGCATCAAAAACAAACAGACAAAAAAACAACAAAAACCAACATCTGTCGGAAGGAGACACACTTCAGCACTGTGTGGAAAAGAAACAACAGCATGTGAAAGGCAGCAGGCTCCAGAAGCTGTGAGGCTCCGTGGGACGAACGCCAGCTTACCAATGTGTTTGCAAGGCAGCAGGCTCCAGAAGCTGTGTGGCATTCCGTGGGACGAACGCCAGCTTACCAATGTGTTTGCAAGGCAGCAGGCTCCGGAAGCTGTGAGGCTCCGTAGGAATGCGTCTGCAAGCCTGAACTCTCACTTACAGCACGCGGTTCAGAAACACGTGGCATTCAGAATAATAACACACGTACTGCACTCAGAAGCCAGTTTCCACTGCACTCAGAAGCCGGTTTCCACTGCGCTCAGAAGCCAGTTTCCACTGCGCTCAGAAGCCAGTTTCCACTGCGCTCAGAAGCCAGTTTCCACTGCGCTCAGAAGCCAGTTTCCACTGCGCTCAGAAGCCAGTTTCCACTGCGCTCAGAAGCCAGTTTCCACTGCGCTCAGAAGCCAGTTTCCACTGCGCTCAGAAGCCAGTTTCCACTGCGCTCAGAAGCCAGTTTACACTGCGCTCAGAAGCCAGTTTATACTGCGCTCAGAAGCCAGTTTCCACTGCGCTCAGAAGCCAGTTTCCACTGCACTCAGAAGCCAGTTTACACTGCGCTCAGAAAGCCAGTTTACAATGTGCTCGTTTTATTCCCAGACACTGACTTGTAAGTCACTAGACAAAAGGTCTATAAATGAGCTGTGCACCTAAATCAAATATTTTAATTCATTTTCATGAACTTAGCAAATTTGATAGTTTAAGCAGTATTAAATAATAATAAACTATCTTCATTCTTTCATAACATAAATCAAATATTGTGATAACTTATTTTAAAAGTAATTATCTAAATGCTGAAACAATAGCCTTGGAATTACAGTGGTTCTGCTTATAAAGGTGGAACTACTTTTGAATCATTTTTATGTATACTTTATATCTCAATGTCTTTTTCAAAAACTATATTTCCTTGCAACTTACACATGAATTATATCCTCACATTAGTGTTGTTGTTGTTCCTCCACAAAGATTTCTCAGATATAGCCACAACTAGGAGTAGCTTCTCTGACAGGGAAATGTAGAAAATAAATGACGAGTCATAAGTTAGCATTCCCTTTCTACCCAGCTGGGTCATGTTTCCTTTTCAAAATCCTCTGTGCCGTGACACAAAATAATAATCATCAAAAGGAACTCATTAAGTGATCAATATATTGACATAACCTCTATAAGGAGACACACAGCATTTTTGTTGATCCCTGGATCCATTAATGGACAATTAAACCCGAGCCTCCCAAATACACTGTAAGAGAAGATTCACTTATTTTGGCTTACTAATTTCCCTCAGGGTATAAGTCAGGGTACATGTAAAGATCCCAAAACTTCTATATTTAACTAAGAGTAAAAGAAGTTCGGCCCTTCCTAAATCATTTGTGTAAAGCAACATCTTAAGAAAAATTAAAACCATGAGTACTCACCAAAAAACTTCCAAATGCTGAATTAAATATCGCAGCTGCCTGTGGAGAAAATAAATGGGAGAGAAGCTCACCAAAAGCAAGCAGAGACAGGGCAAGCAGGGTTCCCGTTCTCCTCCCACTGCTGCACCTCAGTCACCGCTTTCAAAGCTCGCTAGTGCCCTGGACTTTACTAAGATAGATGGCTGCAGCTCAGGAACTCATCAATAGTGGTCTCAGAAGCAGGCAGGAAAAGGCTCGTCAGGAGATGCTTCAAAACTTTATCACAGTCCAAGAGAACCATCCCCAATAGTAAATCAAAGCCTGGTATTGATTTCGCTGCTAGTACTATGAAAACGAGGTTGGTTTATAGTGCATATTAATAAGACAGTAAGACAAGCACAAATTACTCCCTACCAGGGAACTGTCACCACTAGGTGACAGCTACTGTTCTACACTTTAGTACCAAGGACAGGGCTGTTGAGACCAGGAGAACTTCTGTCATGCTAATCATTTCTGAGTTAGAAACAAGCAGGAAACAAGCAGTTGGTACCCCAATAAAAGAAGAAACAATTGGTTCAGCTTACCAAAGCATCCTTGACTACATGGAGAAGCTATACACCTGCCAACTAAGTCGGCCCCTGTGTCCCACAAAACTACGTGCTATATATAGTCCTGACGGCTTTCACATCACTCAAAATGGGGAAAACTTATACAACATCTGATGAAAGAAAATGGGAGAGAAAAGAAAAGAAAAGAAAAGAGGGAGGGAGGGAGGGAAGGAAGGAAGGAAGGAAGGAGAAAAACAAAAATAAAACTGGGCAAAAGACCAAAAAAAAAAAGTAGAGAAAATCCGTTCAAACGCCCAGCCAGTGCAGGGCAGCTTCGGCTAATCATTATGGACACTGCCGCAGTGGAGAAAGGGCGTCGGTTTGGGAAGTTTGATTCAAGTCCAGAGCTTGGCTAAGCTGTGCTGAGAGTTGCTTCTGCTCCTGACCAGGATACAGTGTGAGTGAATGCGTAATGAGGCCGCTGGCTCCACAGAGCTTGGCTCTCTGATGCCACTTCATAATTAATTCAAAGCTTTGATAATTTCATTAGATTTCTCCTTTGCTGGTCCTATCAATAAAAGATGGCGCTGGACCCCAGCTCCTCTGTGGCATGAACACAGGCGACAAGCACAGACCAGGGAAACCTTTGCTTCCTGACGGGGACAGTGGCATATGGCGCCTGTGTTGTACTGGGAGAGATGAAGAGGAAGAAGAAAGATTCAGCTACATAAAATATTACAGATGACAACCATCAGCTGTAGCAACATTTTAGCATCATCCTAGAATCGCACCATGGACAACTCCAGGAAAGTTCCACATAGAGAAAAATAAAAGGGACACGAGAGAGCTGTGGTCAGAACAACAGGACTGCTGACCTCCTTCCTGAACGCACGTACTTCCAACAAATAGTCCCGACACAGAGACCATATTCTGTGCTTTAGCCTTATCAAAGAAAGAAACGGGGCTTCCCACCAGAGCATTGCCTTCCAATCACTTTCAGACCTTTTTGCTAGACAAGTGAGTCCACCTAACGTTTACAGAAACATGGAGTTAACTAGAGGTGGAACTCAGAAGTTAAACTTCGCACGGAAGGAAATCTAAGGACCCAGTCCCCCCAGTTTGCCTTTGTGACCCAAACATTAGTATTATCCCGTGTGGATCGCCTGAGACAACCGGGGTGCCATGATGGATGTCTTAGACATCTCCTGACTGTTTTCAGATTGTATAGATGGATCTGAATTTTCATTTGGGCTATTCTCAAGGCAGTAAGCCAACAGCTTTTGTGAAATAAAAATTGGTTTAGAGTTTTGCTTGCTCCGAAGACCAGGTGAAGTTAGACACTGAGCCCACTGGACCCAACTGTACAGCAGTAGTACAGGAGGGAATTAAGATTTTGAGAGTTTGGGAGACTGTCATTTATGCAGTTTGTTGTTTATGACGTGAGTGTTCGCTGATGTGGGGAGGGCTATCCAGCCCCTTCGCAAAGTCTACAAAGCATTCCCTAAACAGAGTTCCCTCTGTTTCCTTCCCAACCCCATTATACTACTCATGATTTCCCCAAATTCATGATACTACAGTATTTCCTACATCATTGCTCCCTGACCTAAAATGATTAATTCCCCCATCAAGGGGATGGGTAGGACTTAAGCAACTCACGGTTACCTTAACAAGTCAGCTCAGGAACCACTCACTCTTCCAGGTTGTCAGTGAGCCAGCACCGCTACACACACTAGCATATGTGCACCACACCCATAGGTGGCCTGAACAAACCTGTCACACTCTATTCACCTCTGTCCACACGTCTCCCTGCCTCACTGTAGGCAAAGGTCTCCTAAGGAAGGCGTGTGATGAAGTTCATCTTAAGCATGAACCGAACGTGTTCACAGAATTAAAGAAACTAATAAGGTGTCCTGAAATTCCAAAATCCACCTCTCCTAAGTTTGTCTACTTGTTTGTCCTACTATGCCTGACAGAATCCAAGGATTGACAGACCCAGGACACTGGATCTGATGCCTCATAAATCTTTAAAGAAAACACACAAGACAACCTGAATTTGCCCTCTGGAAACTATACCGTAGAAGGACAGAAGCAACTCCCACAAGTTGTCCTCCTCCGACTTCCACACAGGAAGTTCACACGCACCCACACACGTGTGGGTTCTCATTCCACCCTGCCGCTGGGCATAGCCGCTGGGCATAGCCGCTGGGGAGGCGAAACGCTGCGAGCTTGACTGCACTTATCCCAACGGCCGGGTGCCAGGCTCTGGGGAAGCACGTGACACCTCTCCAGCGGTGGGAAGCTGAAGCTGGCATTCCCTGATTCCCTGGGCACCCAGTTGCCACTGGGGGCAGCACAGAGGAGTTGGGAATGAAGGGTTGGGGGGTCCACAGGCCTGAACGAGGCCCAAGAGCTGAGAGGGCGTCTGGCCCGGGCCAGGCCTGGGAGCTCCGCTTAGCTCATCAGGGAAGGAAGCAGGGCAGCTGTCTGGGGTCACAGACGGACCTTCTAAGGGAGACGTAAGCTGCGGCTCTGTAGGCGAAGGTCTCTCCGTGCTCCCAAAGGTGGTTCTAGATGGAAGAGACAGTCCTTGTTGATCACCGTGGAAAGTGTATGTGTACAAACTTCTCAGGGTGGACCAGAGATTAAAAACCTTTTGCAGGGAGGAAGGAGGAGCTCATTGGCTAAACCCTCAGGGCATCTAGGTACCTCATTAATATGAAGAACTCTGTTCTGTTTCTGTGTGACCACAGGTCACATTTCTTTACGTGGGAAGTGTGGTACATGTTCAGGGCCAAGAATCTGGCCTACTATCTCAGGTGTGTGTCCCGAGTTTCTGCGGACTCAGACCTGGCAAGGTTCACTGTCTGTCTCTGTCTCTCTGTCTGTCTTTCTCTCTCTCTCTCTCTCACACACACACACACACACACACACACACACACACGGACACACTCTAAACGAAACAAACAAACTCACCATACTTTTACCATCGCCCAACAGCCCATTGCTGACGATTTATGATATTGAGACATATGCAGTCCTAAAACTGTATGATTGATCTGACCAGCCAGTCTCAAGAAAAACAATTAGAATGTAAAATTTACTCTAAAACAAGATGGTGGAATGTCATCTACCCATCTAGATAGATATGCATCCTATACAAAGGACCCAGGAGCTAAGACCAAGCAACCTCCATAACCTCACAAAAAGGCCCTTCACTGGGTGCTGCTGTCCTCTCCGGGGAGTGGGAGTGGGGAGAGGTTGAGAGAGACAGTTAAAAACTACCTTTATGCCCTTGGGAATAAAACAGCTTTTAAACAAATAGTACACACAAAGAAGAAACAGCTAGACTGGTTATAAAGCATTCACCAACTTAAAGAAAGACTCAGTTTGGAACACTTCAATTTTTAGTCTAAAAACCACAGCTAGATATAACACAATTACTATTGTTATAAACGCTGACGTATATCCTACTTGAGAGTAAATGTTTGTTATCAAGTTGTTGTTCCAGGAGTAAGTAAATGGTAATTCTTTCTAATTTCTCCAGGTCCACTTCTCCTTACGTGGTGGGACAGATTTGCTTTATACAGCCTTTATCTTGAGGTAAACAGTGTTGCCGGTTTTGTTTGTATCCATTCCTCTCAATTCAGGCATGGGGGGAAAAAAAGATGCAAGTTCCTGTTTCTGGGCACTAAATTGAATCAGGTGTCCTCTTCTCTTAAGAAAATTAAGTTGCTTTTGTGCTGGCATGTTTTAATGAGCCCGGAGTCAGCTGACAGTGACGAATGGCAACTGCACCAGGGAGAGCGCGCAGGCAGGACAATATGTGCACGGAACAGGCTTACAGCCTATTTTTCAGTGACTACTCTCAATGACTTCGCTGTTTCTTAAGGGGCCTATTAATCTCAAATTTAGTTATTACACAACGTTTATTTGAACATATATTCTGTGGATGATGACAGTTAATAAAGGAAATCTTTCACAAGCTGTATTTTTACATATTGTTCCAACTCCAGCTCCTAGTCCTTTGATGGTATTGACGGAATAGTCCACATTGTTTGTACCCGGTTTTTTTTTTTAAAGGCACATATATTCAGATTCTTTTCTAAGCACATGGGGACTCTTAAATAACTGTTAAAATGCATAAGAAAAAAAGTCCTAGCAGAAAATGGTAAAAGTAAAAGGACATTTAACTGTTCAACAACAACAAAAATGTTTAATGTGCAAACTGGCCCCTCTAAGACAACCAGATGCCTTTTAACACTTTTAGAGCTTGGGTGTCTGGTATGCAATGGCCCTTGCATACCAATTGACTCTCACGAGGAGCACAGAGCCAGAGACAGGGCAAAATCAATTTTCTTGAGGTGCAAAAAGAATCAAATAACAGCTACAGTGCTTTGCTCCTTGGCTGCTTTTTTCATAAAATACCAGGCACCAAAACCAGTGCAGATTCTGCAGTCGTTTCTGGTCAGCTTAAAAGGATCCTTTTCACAGTTTCCTCACAACGTTTATCAACTCAAACAAATCCACCAATTCAGGCTCTGGTGCAGGTTCTGGGAGAAGCAGTTACTTTAAGTGAAACTGGTCCACAATAATAAAATAAAATGTCCCTGCAGCCTAGAGGAAGACTTGCAAATGTCCTTTATCACTGAGATGCATGTGACTTCCTCCTGAAATCTCAGTTTCAATGAAATCAGAATATTCTAGTGGGCAGGATCCTTAGATCCACTGGCAAGCTCTACACTAGGAAGAAATCAAACTCCAGAGAGAAGAGAGGTCTTTCCCAAGGCCATGGGGATAGCAGAGAGCCAGAAGGAAAGTCTGGTCCAGCCATTCTGCTGCCCTCTCTGCCACATTGACCAGTTTAAGGAAAATCCATAGATAGCAGCTTTACACTTAAATTACAAACAGGTAAATAAATATGCAGAGACCAATGTATTAAAGTGTTTATGGTTATGCAGGAGAATGGGATAATAAACATTTTCTCCTCCATGCTATTCCTTGATTTTCAAAGTTTTTGTATTGCCAATATAGTTAATAAGGGGGAAAACATGAAATAAATGTTAGGTATTAAGCATACTTAAGAGGCTTAGAGGCTGACTCACCAACCTTTGAACAAACACAGTAAAACAGTGTGTATACATCGGAGGCGCTCAGTCAATGTCTAACTAAAGCTGAATGAACTGAAGACAGTATCACAGGGGAATGAACTACCTGGCCATCTTCACTGAACCATCACTAATGAGAGGATGAACTGTGGGTGCAAATTAGCATACCGTCTTCCACTCAAAACACAGAAAATTTGATTTGCTTATACCATAATAAGCGCATATATTTTCTAGAATGTAGCTGAACAGAAATCAGCTAGATTGTGACATAGTACTTGACATTTTTTGATATGCCAATTTCCTGATACTCCTTGAAGTTTGATTTTTCTTAATCTTATCCGACCACCACAAAAAGAAATAAACCAAATATCCCTCCACTTACTCATCTATATGACACAAATTTGTTAAAGCTTATTTTGTATTTTGAATACAGAAAGCCTGTAGAGTCACAGTGAGGAACAACAGTCTAAAACAAAGTCGATGACTTAAAGGGTTAAGAAAACCTGGCCATGAAGGACCCCACCTTCCTTACAGGGGCGTCTCAATATCTCCTAGTGGCATACAACTGGCATTTCTCTGATCAATTAATGGACGCTCTATTCAGTGCCAACCATGGACAAAGCTCTCAGCACACCAGGAGAAAATCTGGCCCACAAACTCCCCTGGCACTTTGTGTAGAAGGGCGTCCACAAAACGGAAGTGACAACCTCTGTCAAGGCAATCTAGTGTTTCTTAGGAGTTTTAGACCCAGCTACTCGCCTCTGGCATTTCTGCTCCTTCCATCCATTAGGGATCGCAGAGCTTCATAAGAGGACAGTGGATCAATCCCTCAGCAGTAGCTCTCTCATCACCTTTTCATTAGCAATCAATGAGCTTTCCCACCGTCTTCAGGGAAATAATGTAGTGGAGAGCCACGGGGCTGCCACGGACCTCCTCAGGCCGTCCAATCCAGGCCCAGGGTACCAATGACCAGGCCTGTCGGTCCAATCCAGGCCCAGGGTACCAACGACCAACCAGCATCACTAACAACAAAGCCTGTCCACCCTTCCCACTCTTCAGAGTCAGCAGCTGGATCAGTTCTTCTGGAGTTTTGGATTTAGAATAAGTTTAAATGACATTTTCAACACCAAGCTCTTCTCTTTCCTGACATTATGTATTGGAGATTATTTTTTCAAGAGGAGGCCCCTCCCTCATTGTCGCCACTCCAAGTCCTGAGTGATGACTGGTGAACTGCTCTCAAGAGGAAAGAACATCAGTATGTGGCCCTAATATAACATTTTAAAAATGTTTTATATTTATGTATATGTGTGTGTGTGTGTGTGTGCACGTGTGTGTGTGTACATACTCCATGGTGCAATATGGAACTTAGAAGACAAGCTGTGTGTCTCTGCTCTCCTCTTCCACTCCTCTAGACCTGGCAGATAGAACTCGGGTCTTGGCAGCTAGTATCTTTACCTGCTGATCCATCTAACCAGCCCCTAATATAACATTTAAAGCAGAAATATTAATTTTGTGAAAACTCATTTAGATTCCGGAAAATCATTTTATAAGAACAACATTCATTAGCCTCATATCAAAGCCATCTGAAACATCATATGAAAAGCATAAATTAATAATTCTCATGAGTATAGATATGCACAAAGACCCTTATACAATTTGAATTATTAGAACCTAGCAAGATGCAGAATTACTTCATTGTGTAATAGGGTTCTACTTTAGAAATACACAATTGGTTTATGATTTGAAAAATCAATCAAGGCAACTCATCTTATCAATTTTTTTTTTAAAAAATGTGATCATTTCAAAACTATCTGTCAAAATTCAAGATCACTATAGTGGAACTTGCCTGTAGTCTTAGCACTCAGAAATCTGAGGCAGGAGGATCAAAAGTTCACAAGCAGCTTGAGACACAGAGTGAGACACACATATTTACAGTTAAAGACTCAGAAAACTAGAGACTGGTTCAGGGGATAATCCCCTTAGTGTGTAAGCATTAGGACGAGAGTTCAAGCCTCAGTCCCTGCATGAGAGTGTGGGGAGCAGCCCGGCCCTCTGTAATCCCAGCACTTGACTAGAAGGCAGAGAGGATCTCCCAGGGTAAGCTGACACTCTCTGGGTTCAGTGAGAACCCCTGCCTCAGCAAATAAGATGAAAATCGATCAGGAAAGACTCCCAACTTCAGTCTCTAACCTCACACATATGTGAATGTGCAACCATCTGTATGCGTGCCCACAAACAGATAAATATGCATATGTATACACACAGCTTAGAAAACTAGACGACATATGAATTTTCTCTGTCTGGTGAGGGTATTATTATGAGTAGTGAACAGCTGGACATAACTCAAAGGTAGAAGGAAGGCCGAATGTTCCAAAACCAGCCCTACACGGGCCGTAGTCTCACTTCTGTTTCTATCTGACCCTCGGATAGATAACATGAAGACCAGGAATAAAAGTTCCGAGAGAAGGACCCAGCTATGCCACAAAAATGACCTTAACTTTGCTTAATTTGTAAAGAGATATGAAACTTAACTTGGGTTTGCATTTTAAATGCCTCTGATAATCATGAATGAAATTTATACTGCCATCAAAAACTGGGTAAAAAATGCTGGCCGAACCTCTGCCCTACAGAATCCTCCGGTCTGATGTCCAGCCATGGTGAAAGTAAAATAACTTTCCCATTTTTTGCTATAATAGACAACCTGCAATTGTGTGCCTTTGTGTGTCTAACTTTCTGATTCTGTGGGTTCCTACATAAGCCTGCATGTATTTTTTTTTTTTATGCAGTGATAAACTTGAAATTCTCCTTCCTAATCTGGTTTGATTTTTACCTTGCCTGAAAGTTCTAGCTGTGAAATAATACAAGACAAAGAAATAAAGGCGCATAGGCTAGAAAGGATGAAACAAACCAGGAATTCATAAATTTAACCCCCCTACTCCCCACAGAAAAAGTTAAGCATAGTTTTCATACTGCAGAGCATAAAATCTACGTATAAAACAATATATACCAACAAGGAATAATTTCACATGGGAATGAATAAAAATACTACCTCTAAGTAATATACAAACAGGGAAAAGGTACAGAACGTGGATTCTAAAACCTATAAAACACCAACGGGAGAAAAAATTTAATTTATAACTAGCAATGCGGTTTAGGATGATGACTCAGTGAAGACAATGTTTGCAATACAGGAAGGAGAGGGACCTGAGTTCAAACCCAGCTCCATGGAGTCAGGTATAGTGGTACAAGTGTAGAATCCCAAAGCTGAGGAAGAGGAAGAGGAAGGGAGATGCATCTCCCAAGGGTCACTGGCTGGCCGGCCTGGCCTCAACTCCTAGTTCAAGACCTTGTCTCAAAAACCAAGGTAGATAGCTGTCGTGAGGAATCACACCCGAGGCTGACCTCTGGCGTGTATACACATGTACACATACGCACTCAGACCTACATAAGTATTCACAGATGCAAACATGCACACACAGAGACACATGTGCGCACATGTACATACATTCTGACACACAAAAAAAAATTTTTTTTAAAGATTTATTTATTTATTATATGTAAGTACACTGTAGCTGTCTTCAGACACCAGAAGAGGGCGTCAGATCTCCTTACAGATGGTTGTGAGCCACCATGTGGGTGCCGGGATTTGAACTCACGACCTTTGGAAGAGCAGTCAGTGCTCTTACCCGCTGAGCCATCTCTCCAGCCCCCCCCAAAAAAATTTAAGAGCTATAGTTCCATATTACCACGTCAAATCTTTCTGTACTGACCTAAAGAGTCGTTGTAATCTCAAATTGGTTTTTAGTACAGATTGAATCAATGTGTATCTGCTTAATTTTCAAGGCATCACTTTCTTGAGGGAAAGAGGATACCAACTGAGTCAGTCTCCTGATTTCCACACTCACTGAGAAGCCATGCTGAGTGAGAGACAGGAAACTGGCTTGGGGGACCGGCACAGCAGCTTTAGAAATCCGCCTTCCTGGAGGTGTGAGCTGGTGTCCTAGCCGACAGGAGCTCTAGGACGGCTCAGTGGGGAAAGCACAAGTGAGCACTGCCCAGCCAGCCACACACCAGCCAGACCAAAGAGCCAACGGAAAGTTAACCACCAGGCTCACCTTACAAAGCCTAAGAAACTTAGTCGGAGCAGAACCATTTGATCCAGCCACTCCATCAGCAGGGATACCAACATATTAACTGGAAATTAAAACAGCTTTCTAAAATTATTGTCAGATCGAGCTAGATGGTTATATATAAAAGGTTTCGTACAAAATGTCATAAAACCTATAGCCCAGATGCTATTACTTATAAACGTGTCTGTTCCCCGACATAAGAATCAAAACCTATCATAGCAGGTGAAAAGGGATCCCCAGAAAACCAGCCCTCTTCCTGCACACACACCCCCTGCGGTTCTTCAGGGCCAACCTCTGCACTTAGGGTTCATGTTTACTGGACTTACAGGGTTCTAAACTCCTGCACAGCATCACGATTGAAACACACATAGTGTGCTAAGTGCACCTACAAGTAGAGATAGGATCTATTTAAATGAATGCAATCCAAAAAGTCAATGAGGTATAAGGAAAAGACAGGAGAGGACGGGAAGGACGGTGTTTTTTGCCAAGCCTGGTGACATGAATTTGATCCCCAAGACCCACAAGTTCTGCAAGTTGTCTTCTACCTGCACATCTCCCCCCTCATCACACACACACACACACACACACACACACACTGCAATACAAAATTATTAAAAAACAAAACAAAACAAAACAGTGGTCAGAAGGTTGAGATACAACTCAAGTGGTACAGCGCACGCCTAGAATGCAGGAAGCCCTGAGTTCCATGTACAGCACCAAAAAAGTTTCAGAAAGTGATTAGAACAACTTAATTAAAAAAGTGTGTGTGTGTGTGTGTGAGAGAGAGAGAAAGAGAGAGAGTGTGTGTGTGCGCGCGTGCGCGCGTGCATGTATGTACATTCCCATGAGTGAGTGTAAGTTTGTGAGCCGTGCCACTCATGTGACCGCCAAAGAGCAATCTCAGACGCCAGCGCGCACCTTCCTCCCTGTGTGAAGTGGGGTCTCTCGTGCGCGCCTCCAGGGACTGTCCTGACTTCAGCCTCCCATCTCGCTGTAAGAACACAGGACGGCATATGCGAACGATTACATCCACTTGATCTGAGAGAGAGGGTCCTTACACTTGCACGCAAGCACTTTGTCCTGTGAGCCATCACTCCAGCACCCATGAATAACACTGTCCAGGAGACCCAGTCTCCTTCCTGAGTCCGTGTCTTTCTGGATGCGCTGCCAAAGTGAACAGGAGAAAGGGGCACAGCGCTGAACCACCTGCCGCTGTCGCAGGACGCGGGCACTGACTCAACTTCCCCAAACAACATTAGACATGTCAATAATTACCAAATGATCATGACGTGGATTTCGCTAAATGATTAATAAAAATTAAGGTCATTATTAAAATTTAAATTTTCTTTTTTTTTTTTCAAATAAAGACTGGTTGACTATACTTCTCAGTACCTATGAAACACTGATTATGTTAATTTAGTTGAATGAACTCTCTCCTTTATAGTGATGTACCACTGATAATGTGGATCTTCTCCGATTTGTACAGAGGATAGACAGAGTGATTCTTTTTATGTCCTATAAAAAAAATCACAGCTGAGCTTACTGCAACTTGGTATGTCAAGGCTGGATGATGTGCACGGGCGGGAGGCCTCCCCTTTCCTGAAGAGAGAGGGATGAGGAGGGGATGGGGCAAGGGGGAGGCCAGGGGAGGTGGGACAGAAGAACTGGGAGGAGAGGGGGAGGGAGGGAAGTTAGTTAATTAATTAATTGAAAGCCTAACACTAAAAGATGGTAGAGAATGCTCTTACATCCTGGTAATCTGATCATAAACTAGAATATAAGTAGCCTAGGAAATACAGCCGGGTCTGGTCGGAAGGCTTGGTGATTGCTAACTTCTTCAACCCTTTGTTAATCATTCGAGGAGGTAGAGCCAAACAAAACTGTATTTGGAATTTCACTGGGAAAAACAAAGCAAACGGACCACAGCTGAGTTTAACACCCAGCTTCGCGGCATCATTTATATCTAGGGATAATAGGGTAATCCTGATGGATAAAGTAGAGGAAGTCTCCCATCTCCTAACTGGACAGCAGCCCAGAGTGGAAGGGACTTGCCTAAGAGCTGGACTGCCATCACAAAGAGCTTCCACACACTCATCCTTCCCTGGGCCATTAATCTTCATCTGACTTAATCTTCATATGCTATGTAGATAGGATATATATGAATATCAAAAATACATGGTAAGGAAATCACACAGACACACTGAAGAGTAAAACACTAGTCAGCAAATGGCAAAGCACCAAATCGACTTCAAATTTTGATTAAGGGTGTCCTTCTGTTAGTAACTCGGGGTGTATTAGCTTAGTGCAGTGGCCGTAGCACCACAACTAATGGGCTGCCAGGAAATGATTTAATAAAGAGGCCCAGCTGAACAGCGGGGTATAACTAACTCTGACAACCTGAGGCTTTCCTCTGGTCAAACATTTTATATCTGTAAGGACAGAAAGAAAGAAAGAAAGAGAGAGAGAGAGAGAGAGAGAGAGAGAGAGAGAGAAAGAAAGAAAGAGAGAGAAGGAAAGAGGCCCAAGCGGATAACTTACAGAGAGCTTCACTGTAAGACAGCAGCCCAGATGTGCTACGTAAGCTCGGAGTGCCAAGAACTTCCAGGCTCCACTAGTAACACGGTGAGAGACCTCGTTCAACGATTCGTCCAGCAACTCCATTTAGTGCTGTGGGTGGCCAGTTAGAGGAATGCAATAGAGCAAGGTCTTACTTGTCACGTTCTAGATGACACTTGAAAGTGGGGGGTGACAGAAATGGGACTGGGGTGAATAAAACTATTAACTGAATAAATATTTCTACAAAATGTTTAAAAAGAACTATGCTGCTGGGCAGTGGTGGCGCACGCCTTTAATCCCATCACTTGGGAGGCGGAGGCAGGTGGATTTCTGAGTTTGAGGCCAGCCTGGTATACAGAGTGAGTTCCAGGACAGCCAGGGCTACAAAGAGAAACCCTGTCTGAAAAAAACCAAAAAGAAACCTATGTCTGTGACTGAAGAAGGCTAGGGGATAGGCAATGCTGCCCCTTTCTAGTCGTGACAAGCCAGCAGCACCATCTTCATCAGTCTTAAAAATGCCACATATTGTCAGGCAGTGGTGGCGCACACCTTTAATCCCAGTGCTTGGGAGGCAGAGGCAGGCGGATTTCTGAGTTCGAGGCCAGCCTGGTCTACAGAGTGAGTTCCAGGACAGCCAGGGCTACACGGAGAAATCCTGTCTCAAAAAAACAAAAACAAACAAAAAAAGCCACATATTCCACTTGACCCAAAGATGCCACTTCTAAAAACTTATCTAAGAAGGGGTTGGGGACTTAGCTCAAGCAAGGCTAAGGCCCTGGGGTTTGGTCCTCTCTCAACTATAAAAAGAAAAAAGAAATTATCCAAGAAAAGATGTTGCCAGCAAAAGACTTAGCTAAAAAGGTCATAATTTTATTTTAAATAACAAACCCACAAGTTTATAAAGAGATATGGACACACAGACTACACCTAAAAATTTGGTTACCTCCCAGTAAGCGAAGAAATGATTTGGATATATTTTCTAGATTATCATTAAGAGCATATGCTTTTATGTTAAAAAGAACCAAACAGGAACATAAAATTCAGCCCTACTGTCGTTGTGGAATACGAATTTAATTAGAGTTTGTTGAAATGCAGTGTGCTGTAGGAGAGTGAATGAAGGTCAAGAACCTTTCTCTTGATGTTGAGCCAAAATTACACCTAGGTTTGCCATCATATGAAAATATAAACTTAAGTCCAAAAAAAAAATCATTAATAGAAATAGCAATAATTGGATGTTATTAGAAAAGAACCCTTTCCTATTATTATCAAAGTGACTTGTTTCCAGGGGGATAAATCACAAATGAAGACGTGAACTTGCCTGACAGCAGACCTCGAAGGAGAAAGACAGAGGCTTAAATGCTAAAAGCCCCAGACAGAGAACGGTTCTGATTTCCTTTAAAATGAAGTGTTCTGCACTCTTTGAAAGGGCATCTCTTTAACCTATTCCTTCTAAAAGATGGGGAAGTCTGCTCCAGATGTGAGACTCCAGTTCTTAATTTGTTTTTAGGATGCTCGGTTTCTTACAAAATGAAGACATGGCTTCCCATCTGCACCTGTCCGTCAAACAGCTACATACAGAGAAAGATTTGAGAAGGAAACCACTGCTGTGTCTGCTAGAGCTGCTGCTCAATTATCTGTGAGCTGAGTACAGTGGGACACATTTGTAATCCCAGGACTTGGGAGACTGCAGCAAGGGGATCAAGATCAGCCCCGAGTATATGGTAAAACCCTGCCTCAAAACCCAATCAATTAACTAATTAATTAAAATGAAATTGTGTTTATAAAGCCCAGCGAAGTATTAGATAGTCTACGGCTGATTAAGACATTCTGGCCCCTTTCTCTCTCCCTTTTTTTTCCCCATCTCTTTCTTTCTCTCCCTATATTCTCTGCTCCAGAAATTTGTGTATCAGATTCATGAGGAAAGTCACTGAAAATAGGCTTATGAGCTTTCTATTTTTCTATGTATAAACACACAAGAAAATAAATAACTTGAAAGTAAAAATACTACTTTTTCTTTGAAAATTGTGTTCGGGCTATCTTAAAAACTTACTATGATTTAAAAGTTACCACTGAGGAAAATTTATAAACAAAACAAGGTTTATGGGCATAATCCAATTCTGGTAGCTTTTTGAAAAATCATTTTTGATCCAATATCAAATAATTCACTTGAATTCCTCATTCTCTCAGTCACTGAAAGATAGTGCTGGGTAACATTTTTTGAAGTTATTTTTAATTACATGTATGTGTGTGCCTATGCGTGTATATGTGCATGTGAATGAATGTGCCTACAGGCAACAAGAGGGCACTACATCCCCTGCCCCTGGAGTCACTGTCATGAGCTGCCTGATAGGGATGCTGGCAAGGCTGCCCGAATGCTCCAAGCCGTCTTGCGGCGGCCCCTTAGCCCCGCACTCTGTACGGTCCCTGGGTCTTCCAAGGTTACAGTGATGTCTACATAGACTCTTTTTACAAATCAAATGCCCACCTTGGCCAGGAAGTTGCAAGAACTGAAAACAGGTGGCATTTACTACTTCCCCATGTGCAAGGCCCACCCATTCACTCTCCAGAGAGCATAGGCAGCTAAGCGAAGTCTCTATCAGACACTGTGAGTCTACCCGCAGAGGCAGAGTTCTTGAGAATATAGATGAGGTTACTAAAATCGGCCCTCCATGTCTACCCAGTTAGCTGAAGCCAAGACCCGAATCACAAGCTAATTAAAGATTTTCCTGAGATGTTATTTAGCCTGCTTTAACTTCCTTTCCGGCATCTCCATCCTCTTTCTAATCTTACAGTTGAAAAGGGTTTACATCTTTTAGGGGGAAAAAAAATGTGGATGTCTTTTAAAAATGAATTCCCTTAACTACTCCTTACATCTCCTTTCTAATCCCCAACCCACTTAATTAAATTCAGTGTGAATTTAAATTGCAATTAACATCATTTTTGGGATTACACGCTCTAATCGCAATTATACGGTGAAGATTTGAAACACATACATTTTGTTACATTATCTGAAATGCAAATTGGGAGCCCAGAAAAAGATGTTTAATAAAAATGTATAGTACTGAAGACTTCATTATGGAAGTCAAGGGAGTAGGGTTGAGATTGGAAAGAATAAGGCACAGAGAGAAGCACAAAAACAAACTGCCTCCCCCCGACCCCCACCTCCGAACCCCTGGAATTGGCCTGCCAGGCTTCCACTTAACCTGGCTTCATCACTGTTTAAAAACTCACTGACGAGGGGCTTGGTTAACCAAACGGAATTTGATATCTTTCTCCCTGTATCAGCAGCTCAGTCTTAAAAGCGATAGAATTCTATAAGGACCAAGTATGTTTTTCTAGCCAAGTATAGGAGCTCATGCCTATCATCCCGAGACTCTGGAGACTGAGCCAGGAGTAGTACCAGAAGTCTGAGGTTACCCTGAGCCACCAAGTAAAATCTAGACCAAGGTTACAGACTGAGGTGCTGTCTCCAAACTAAAAATTAAAAGATAGAATCCATGTGGTGATGGTGTACGGATTTAATCCCAGCACTCAGAAGGCAGAAGCAGGTAGATCGCTGTAAGTTCAAAGTCAGCCTGGTTTACAGGGCCAAGTTCTGGGACAGTCAGGGCTATACAGAAAAACCCTGTCTCCTCCTCCTCCTCCTTCTCCTCTTGCTCCTCCTCCTCCTCATCATCATCATCATCATCATCGAAAATAACAATAAAATGTCCAGAGTAATTTAATTAACTTATTTAATTTTACGTTTCTTCAAAATAGCATCCCAGAAAAATGGAAAAGCTCAGAACACCTGTTTCCTGACAAATGTTACTTTACTATATTAAACCCTCACAAGATCCCTAAAGCATGATTCCATTTTATAGACAGCACCATGAGGCTCAGGGAAGTTTACCAATGGCGTTTGTCTCACTGGTCACCATACCTGACAGGATGACGTAAGAGAGGAAAGACTTACTTGGCTCAGAGCTTCGGAGGTTTCACCTCAACTGACAGTGAGAAGCAGAGCTACAGAAACCTGCAAGGACCACAGCTAGTCACCTGCTTCCACCAGCCAGGCCCCACGACTTACAGAACAGTTCCACAAAGTGATGAACCACTTCTTGAAACATAAACACGAGAGACATCCCTAAGTAATGTGTGTTGGAACACCAAATTTACTGACTCCACAGTGAAATGAAGACTTGACTTCTAAACTCAAGTAAAGACAAAAACACGGCTTATCAATCCTGCACAGCTAACACCTTATTTAGAAGGAAAACTGCAGACCATAAACACCTCAAGCAGAACTGTGGTCACCGCAGAAGGTGCATTCTCCTCAGATGAGTAAACTCTGAAAGGAATTATTAAGAAGTTGTCTATTTGGGGCCCGCCAAACCCAAGATCCTACTGAAAGCCACGTGTTCCTTAGGTAGAGTTGGGCTTTATCATAAAGACGGAATGTTGTCATCTCTGTCCAGGTTCCCCATGGTAATATCCTCTTTTATCCCGGAGATTGTGTGTTGTCACTTCCAGAACAAGGTTTAAGAAAAACTCCTTTCCTTCCACCGTTGGCTTCCTGCTAACTAACAGTGCTGCCCTGACCCTGCTTTCTGAGCAGAGTGGACAAGTTATCTAAGTGCACTGTCACTGTCTTCAGACGCATCAGAAGAGGAGTCAGATCTCTTTACAGATGGTTGTGAGTCACCATGTGGTTGCTGGGATTTGAACTCAGGACCTTCGGAAGAGCAGCCAGTGCTCTTAACCGATGAGCCATCTCTCCAGCCCCAAATTAGCTCTTGCTTTCTTCCTTTGAGAACACTCACACACTCTCGGGTGATTATGCAATAACACCAAATCCGTGAGCTCCGCACTCAACTGTGAGGGTTTAAGGCAGCACTCTGTGGGACTGGAATTAGGATCAAGGGCTGAGTGCACTGTGCTCTAGTCGATGACCTGTGTTTGATTTCCAGCACCCACAACAGGCAGCTGATAACCACCTACTCACACACACATAGACACACTCACTCCCACACACACATACTCATACACACTCTCTCACACACACACACTCACATAATACACACTCACACACATACATACTCACACTCACATACACACTCACCCACACACATACTCACATACTCACTCATACACACATACACTCACACACTCACACCCTCACACAGACACACAAAACTAGCATTTACAATGTATGTTTTTTGTATAATCTCCAATTGTTGGGGGCTCCGTCATTTACAGTGCCACTGCTAAAGGATTTCCTGGATCAGAGCTTCTCTGTAGGTATTCCCAAGGAGAGCACTCATTTTGACATATAGACACTTTATACAAAGTATACAGATGTAGATGGGTAGATATTCCAGGCATAGATACACATGCCCATGCCATACACATATGCTCCAGATATATAACTAAATAGGTAATTCAAATATGTTGTAAAAGGACTGCGCAACAGCTATAAAGGATCATTTAGAATGAGTTCCACCCCATGTATTCTAAGTCAAAACAGCATAATTGTGTATGTGTGTTTGTGCGTGATATGTATGTGTGTATGATGTGTGATATATGTGTGATGCATGTGTGTGTGATGTATGATGTGTATGTGTGGTGTGTGTGTGATGTATGATGTGTGTGATGTATGATGTGTATGTGTATGTGGGGGGGGTGTGTGTGTGATGTATGATGTGTATGTGTGGGGTATGTGTGTGTGATGTATGATGCATGTGATGTATGATGTGTATGTGTGGGGGGGTGTATGTGTGATGTATGATGTGTATGTGTGGTGTGTGTGTGATGTATGATGTGTGTGATGTATGATGTGTATGTGTATGTGTGGGGTGTGTATGTGTGATGTATGATGTGTATGTGTAGGATGTGTGTGTGTGTGATGTATGATGCATGTGATGTATGATGTGTGTGTGTGTGTGTGTGTGTGATGTGTGCTGTGTGCAGCTGTGTGCTCACAGAGACCAGAAGATGCAGGTCTTGTGCTCCGTCTCCCTCCACTCTACCCCCTTGTTACAGAGCATCTTACTGAACCTGGAGCTGCAGTTTTTCAGCTAGACGGGGTGAGCGATAACTTCCATTGGTCCTCCAGTCTGTTACCATTCCCATGCCCACACGCTGAATGCACTGGGGTTTAAGGTGGGCACATCCATGTTCAATGTTTGCATGTAGGTGCTAGGGATCCTCATCCCTGCGTGCACGAGCATGCCTACCCACAAGCCATGTTAGACCCGTCCTCGGACCCTTTGAGAACAAGCTGCCTTTCTACAGTCACACCAGATATGTAACCTCGGATTCACAACATTTCCAACACTGAGTTAAAATGGCGTGAAGTTACATTTTAATGAAAGCAATCTTGTGGATTCTCTTTTTTAAACTAGACATAGATAACTGTGATCGGCTTGACAGGCTCTGATTTTGTGCACTTGCTGACATTGAGGGTCGGAAATCCTCCTTGTGCATCTACCAGACTCCCTTAGTGGAAGCAGGCATGTTGATTTGGGAAACAGGACGGCAAGAGCGGTAGCCCCTGCTTCTCAGTTCCTGTGTGCACAGGCTCCCTGCACGTGCCAGCCTTGTGTGGTTCACCCCATGCGACAGGAGTGTTGAGTAAGAAAAGACACAGGACGGTGCAAAATAATGCCCAGTCATATGCTATCCTCAGACTTTCTCATAGATGCTAAAGAACAGTTCCCACACTTTCTACTGTTGAGAACAGTTACTCCAGGACAAGAATTCCGACAGGCTTCTATCCATCAAACCCCACAAGCCGCCTTAGAATGAATGCACACCACAAACTCTGAATGATTCCAATGCGTCTGAAATTCCACTCACAGAGAACTGGGAAGGAGCCCAAGACGTCCATCCCTAATTGAGGAGCAATGACAGCTGATGCTTCTGAGAGAGAGAGAGAGAGAAAGAGACCCTCAGTAAGGGTGCGGTCATTAGTAGTCAACTACGCGCCAGTGGGTAAATCACATCTACCTGTAAGTGTATGGGCAAGCACACATTGAATTTACTGGATTATTTTAAAAAGACAGACAGAAGCCAGGAAGTTGGGAAGTGGGGTGGATCTGGGAGGGGCAGGGGGTAAACAGGACAAAATACAATTTTGAAATTCTTAAAGAATCAATAAAAACATTATATTTAAAAAAAGAAAAGAAAACTCCACTCATACAAAAAATACATAAAGCCAAGAAAATATCCCAACCATTTCCTCACCTCACCCACTCCAAAAGATACCCCTATAAGCTGTATTTCAAACCTGTATCAAAAATGAGGTCAGATAAAATTGACCGTTTAACACAAAATACAAAATCCTTAAGTATCCTTAGAACGTGGCAGATAACTGCAGAGTAAGCACTAAGGGATAAAGGTGCGGCCGGCCGAGGCTACGCGGGCCTCCCATTGAACTACCCCACCTTCACTTCCAACACCAGCTCCAGGGTGTGTGAGGAGCCCTCCCCAGCTGCAAATACCAAGCATCAGCAATGCAATCAAAGAAGGGCTTGGCGGGGCACTAAGAGAACTTCCAAATAAACTTCCCCTCGACTGGAGTAAAATCTTCCGGCACATTTCCGGCCCTCATTTGCATATCTGTGCGAGCCTATCCTCTCTTTCCTTTTTTTTCCTTTCAAGCCCCTTTGCCCTTTCAATCACGAAGCATATTACTCTACTGTCAGGGCAAAGCAGTTCCGAACAACAGGGAACCCAGCTGGGATAGGAAGAGGGCAGCCGGCTCACGCATTAACATAATAATCCAACTGTGTTCCCATAGGCCCTGAGGGCAGACAGCATATTAGGTAGGCCTCCTGTGCAGACCCCGGCGGAAGCTGCCTTATCACCTGCCCATCAACCTGTGGCAGCCGGAGCGGGCTCGGTGGCGGCAGCCCCTGCCAAGCCGAGGTGCCCAATTACCTTACTACGGAAGACAGAAACCCATTCCCGTCTGTTTAATGTGCTCCGTGCGTTTCCTTTTTTTGTGACTTGAATCTGCACTTCGGCATCCTGTCCGGGAGGCTGACTTCTTGCTTTTTAACTTTTTAAAAGTCCAGTTGTCTAAAGTCCATTAGGATACAGTAGGCAGCAGAAAAGGACTCGACTCGTGGGGTGACTGAAAACACAAAGCCCGCGATGGCGAGAAGCTAACTGATTGGTCACCAGTTACCTAGAGATCCCTCCATCGATTTAAAGAACTTGGAAATATGTGGAGAGTCATCACTATTTCCTCAGGGAGACAGACAAATCACCACGACCTCACCCCTGTACACCCCAACTCCGCAAAAAAAAAAAAAAAAAAAAGGGCAATCTTATCTCCTGTATTCTTTCAATAGAAATGGTGTTTACCCCATTCATTCTCCCAAGAGCTGTTGAGCGCACTGAGCCTAGCATACTGTTCGCTGAAAAAAAATTGAAGATCCTTATACAATAAAAGAAAGTCAGCGTCGCTGGTACCCCTCTCACTGTGCACAGTGATATCGACGCTGAGCTCTTGGGGTCTTTGCTTTGTTCTATGTGTGACTTTTCTTCCCAAGCTTTAGTGTGCTGAAAGAGAAAAAGAGTCAAGGGGTGTGTGCCACCAAGAGGGGTACCCATTGCCTCACAAGCTGGTCTTCAAAGCAGGAATCACTTCGGTGATTACACAAACTAATCCAATTCCTTGAAATCATTAATTTGGAAGGTTGCAGAATAAAGGTGCACGGCGTGCCATTTCCTGAGGCCTAGGAAGGTACTTTTAGGAGCATTCTACAGTGCATTCCAAGTACAGCACTGCAAATGTGGCCCTGGGAACATTCTCCACTGATCACGGGTTTCTAAAGAAACCTGGGTTTCCAGGGGTTTATGGGTATTTTAACAAAAAAATGAATCCTCAAAATGTATTTATCTACCATTTCTATGAATTTTAAATGTTAAGGAACCAAGACTCATTCAAGCCGACCAAGATGGCGTCTGCGTGTGCAGTCTAATAATTAGGTAACACTTAAGAAAGGAGAGCTATATGGCACAGGTCTCCAGAAGCTGTGAGCAGAGTTCCAACATTCCATTAGCAGATGGGGGCTGGGGGGCACTCCGCAGCCTGTCGGTTCTGCATGTCTGTACACAGCAGACCGGGCCGCTATGAAGCAAGAATCCCAGCACGAAGAGATCTATTTGCTCTTGAAGAAACACCTGGGGAAAATTCTAATCAAGGAGAAGAAAAAATTCCTAAAAAATGTTTTCTCATGTGTGTAAATCTTGAGCTATTAAAGTCTCAAAACAATATAATATGTTATAGGGTAGTGGAAGGATAAATACAAAATACCAAACTCCATTATAAATATTAATGTTTGTACGTGTGTTAAACAGCAACATTACACACCCCTTCCTGATCTGCCGGGGATTCCGTGTGTTCTTTATTCTTCATAAATTCTTATATCTTGACAAAATGTAATAGATCTTCCAAGTCATTAGGCGTAGAAACCTGATTTTTTGATTAAAAGACAATAAACAACAGCTCTATGTGGTGGGGCCAGGATAAATAGGGGCACAGACTTTATTTCTTAGAGGGGCATGGTTCCTCTCTAGGGTACATGGAAGTGGATTTTAATGTAAATAGCAATTTCTGCACCAGTTAGAAGAATCTGGTTCTAAAACTGCTGTGGAGAAGGTAATGGGGTAGGAGTCATGGTTCTTTCTAGATTTGGCAGTTCAACTTTTGATGAGCTTAAAAATCTTTAGAACATAAGTACTGAACATAGCCATTAAATTTTAAGTGGGTGTAAATATCAACAGGAAATCCTGTGAAAGATGTCTTATTTATACATAAGTACTATTCAGCAATGTAAACGTCTATCTCACACACCACCGCCGCCCGCCGCCGCCCTGCAAGGTTTCAGCTGTTCTCTCATGAGCCATGCCTCCATTGGATTCTACCAGAGCACACAGCAGAGAACTGCTTCCAAGGGGCCTCTTCTTCCTGGAATGATGATCTGACCCTCAAGGACTCCACCCACCCAGTTAAATTTGGTGTAGACAGGAAGCAGCTAGTATATTTTGACATTTCTGCCAAGGATAAAAATTAAGTATGAAATATCAAAATTACATGTTGAAATAGATGCCATTTGCTTTGTTTCTTTCTGACTAGCCCTTCAGCTGTTGAGGCACAATACATTTTTTTCCCCAGGCAAAATCCCCAGGCTACAATAACTGAGTCTCATGTCTTCCAGGCAGCTTCCCAAACATTATCCTTACATAGCTGATTATCCATGGGTTCTGGATCTAGATCATATTTAATCATGCAAATCATACTTTTTTAAAAAACATTTTTTAAAAGATTTATTTACTTATTAATTATATGTAAGTACACCATAGCTGTCTTCAGACACATCAGAAGAGGGCGTCAAATCTTGTTACCGATGGTTGTGAGCCACCATGTGGTTGCTGGGATTTGAACTCAGGACCTTCAGCAGAGCAGTCAGTGCTCTTAATCACTGAGCCATCTCTCCAGCCCCTGCAAATCATACTTTTAAAAAGGAAAAATAGTCCATTTAAGATATTACTCAGATGCCAAGTTAATCTTCCAATATTTCTCAGTTGCTGATCTTTATTTTATTGTCCACCACCAAGTTTTTTATAAGACACAACACTGCCTTTGGCACTGGAGACAGGAGTCTCCCATCAGCCACGACTTCCCTCACTCCCCTTCCTCAGCCTCTTGAGGTGACTGAGCATCAGACACCATTCCAAACAGCAGTAAATGTCCCAAGGTCAATAATTTAAACTTAGGGTGAAGATTAACTATAACGCATTTAAACTAGGGAAATTTATTAAATAAATAAAAATTGAATAAACTGCTAAAAAACCAAAAACTTTCAGGCCATTATAGACTAAAAATAAACATCTTGAGGTTATGTGCTCAACCCCAAGCTTTCCAAAGAGAGAGAAATTAAAATGCATTCTAACAAAACCAACTTGATTTATACTGCAAACATTCTCACTTAGTATGCAATTCTATCATCAAAGTTTATGGCTTGACTTCAATATCCATTCAAGTACTAAGTCATTATGCATGCAGTTAAAAGAGAGAGAGATTGAAAAGCAGACTTTAACTGTCTGCTTTTACAATTTAGTTCCTATTTCTAATAAAACAGAAAAACAAAAACCCTTCCATACAGATGATATGAAAAAACACACAGCATGGGAATGGGGTGGGGGTGAGTGGGTAGAGGAATAACAATATATAAAGAGCAAAGTAGAATAAGCAAATAAAAGAAACATGGGGAGATAGCTCAGAGAAAAGGCATTTGTTCTGCAAGCCTGGGGACCTAAGTTCAAATCCCCAGCACCCATATAGAAAGCTGTGCATGCCTGTGAACAAAGCGAATGAGAGGCAGAGACAGGCAGATCACAAGAGTTAGATGGCCAGCCTAACCAAAACAGCAAATTGAATACCACACACACACACACAAAACACAATTTCACAACACAGAAGACTCTTCAGCTTTCTAAATCCAATAATATCTGTTACAAAGCCAATGCCCATTTAAATGGAGTAGATGGAGACTGGAAAGAAAAGGGTGGGGCCTGATTCCACATACATGCACATAAGCATAAGGGGATGACAAAGGGAGATCTCTGGCATGAGAAACAGAAAGAGATACCTGTCCACAGTGGAGAGTGTTTCATACATTGCTGTACCTCAGTTCTGAAACAATAACTCACTCTCAGAGCAAATCTCGCTATAATCAAGTTCAAGGGATTGACAACACTACTGAAGAAAGTTTTGTTTCTTTACGTAGCCCCTTCTTAAATTAATCCACTCACTGAGGCACAGAAACATTTATGACCAAAGGATGGAAGTGACTCAACATGCACTTACACCAGGAAGACAGACAAGCACACTGGGTGCGTGCTAGCATCGGTGTGCACTACTCAGTGTGTGCTAGCATCGGTGTGCACTACTCAGTGTGTGCTAGCATCAGTGTGCACTACTCAGTGTGTGCTAGCATCGGTGTGCACTACTCGGTGTGTGCTAGGCGTGCACTACTCGGTGTGTGCTAGCATCGGCGTGCACTACTCGGTGTGTACCAGCATTGGTGTGTAGTATTGGGTGTGTACTAGTATTGGAATATACTACTGGGTGGGTACTAGCATTGGTGTGTACTATTGGGTATGTGCTAGCATTGGTGTGTACTACTGGGTGTGTATTAGCATTGATGTGTACTACTGAGTGTGTACTAGCATTGGTATGTACTACTGGGTGTGTACTAGCATTGGTATGTACTACTGGGTGTGTACTAGCATTGGTGTGTACTATTGGGTATGTATTAGCATTGATGTGTACTACTGAGTGTGTACTAGCATTGATGTGTACTACTGGGTGTGTACTAGCATTGGTGCTAACTATAAGACAGAGAACAATGTGTCAGAGTGAAAACACCACACCTTGACAAGTAACACCAAATCCCATTCTGAAGAGAAAAGAAACAAATCAAAACCAAAATCCAGTACCTCCTTAGCGCTTCCTGATGCAAGGGATACTTAACTCCAGAGAGATAAATCTATTAGTACCTATAAACTGCTACTAGGGGCTTCGTTTTCCTCAAGGAGTTAAGAGAGAGTATCCTTGACCACTACACAAAGAATACAAACTCTTGCTACATGGCTAACACATATCTCCAATTATATTTAAAGACATTTTTACAGCCTTTGTGCCAAGCTTACACTGCCAGCTCTTAAAAAATGAGTTGTAACATTTTAAAGCTCTAAGGCTGGCTAACCGAGTCTGATCACAGTAGTTTACAATGGCAACCAAGGGGATTTTTTTAGCTGCTGCTGCTACGTCATAATGTTGAACAGAGAGAAAGCAAGTAGGAAGGTAGTTAGATTCATCAGCTATACTCTCACCAAGAGCCCAAGGCGCCAAAACGTCCGAATTGGATTTTTATATATTCCTTGGAATAAATTCAGCTACACGATTTTAAAGGTTCTAGAATTAGGGATGACCTAAAATAGCAAATGTATTCATATCTCCCAAATTTGTATGTAACTAAAGAATGTAAAGTCTCATGTATGAGACAAACAGGTAAAGGATGTTAAGTATTTTAGTGAGCATTAGTAATATCTAAGTGAAGGGTGCCTACGATTGGTGAGGGACAGAGTTCCACCTCCGAGATGTATTCTGAATTCATTTGAAAACCCTCCCACACCCAACTCCAAAACAGCTCAACATTCAAAACAACAGGGCTTTAAGGCATAGATGAGGGACTGAGAACCAGTCCCTGTCACACAGGAGCCAGCCAGCCCCTCACCAGTGTTTACACTGTGGCTCACAATTGCAATGCCCCCATGGTCACAGCAGGTGACGATGATGTCCTTCTGATGGCTTGTCTGCTGGAGCTAAGAACAACAGTTGAGAGATTTAAATCAAAGGAGCTCTTTTCATTTCAGGTTTTTTTTTTTTGGATGGTAAACTTCTCCCATCTAGCTACACAAAACAAAATTGATCCAAACTGAAATAAACTCACTAAAATTTAAGGTTATTCCAACAAAAGGGTTAATTAGGAAAACAAATTTTCTCCGACTGTTAATAATGGGAATGACACACACTATGTACCCATAAGTAATGCGCTGGTATCTTTGATCTTCAGCCCCACGCGGTTTCTACTGCCTACTGTAGCCTGGCCTCTGGGACTCTCTCAGAACCAGACATCTGGCTACTTTGTTGTTTCAGACTAATCTCCTCCCGAGAGAGTTCAAAAAAATGACACCAGGCAAGGAGGGTCCTGGCAGGGAAGGTACTGGCAGGGAAAAACATGACAATACTAGCAGATTCCTTTCTGAGTGGAGAGAATACCAAATCATCTTGGATTTCTATAGGTCTTCTGGAGTGCCTGGGTCCCAGGTTTTACCCTGGCATGGCTTTAAAGGGATGTATAGAGTACCATTAAGGCCCATCAATCATGCAAGTCCACTGAATGTTAATCATAGGCTATTGTAATGTGAGGAGAAAGTTGTGGGGAAAATACAAATCAGATTAACTCTTCACCCATCTGTTAGGGTTGGGCGATGACTGATAAGACAAAGAGTTTTAATTGTTAGCTGAAGGCTACACCAAAGCTGTAGGATAATGCCTGAGATCTGCAAACACCGCTCAGGCCTCCCATTAAGCCAGCTCCCTGGCCTATTTTCTTTTTTTAACCGGGACTTTTCTTTTTTCTAAGGATCCTCTGGCACCAACCTCCTGGAAAGGTTTTATAAAGTGGGCTTCTTTCTGTGGAAATGAAATAGTGCGAAGTGACGCAGGCTAAACAATTCAAAGTCAAGGATAAAAATGGTATTTTTGTAGCCATGGAACCATCAATATTTTCCCCAAGGCAACAAATTACCATGAATATCTTAATACCTGTTTAGAGATTATTATCCAAGCCCCAAAATCTATACAGTCAGAGGAAGAAAAAAAATCATTTACTGTTTGCTCCACAAATAGAATATAAATCAAATGATATGAATCTGTCGCTTCATCCGAAAATCACATTTCACATTCACAAATATGAGAATCACATTCTTATACATGGCTGCAAACTTCGGCCATATCTGAAACCGCATGAGCACTGTCACATGGTATTCATATTACTCTTACGCGGTGACAGCACACTCACCAGACGGTCGAAATGCCCAAGAGGCTCATCCTGGGCCTTTACAGAGAAATTCCTATTTTTTTTTTTTTTTTGCTGTAATTATCTTCTTAATGATACTGATATGAACTACTATGCAGCAATTTCAACCTTACACTGTCTTTCATTGTAAATTCCAAATGCCCTATTTTATCACAGTAAAATCTACTCTAACATCCACTGTAACAAAATATCAACTAGGATATTCAGGAATCATAAATAGCTGCTACTACTTCTTTTATTTCCCCTCTCTCTCTCTCTCTCTCTCTCTCTCTCTCTCTTTGTTTTTTTTGGAGGTAGTTTCTCTGTGTAACCCTGGCTGTCCTGGAACTCGATCTGTAGACCAAGATGGACTTGAATTCAGAGATCCGCCTGCCTCTACCTCCTGAGTGCTGGATTAAAGGCATGCGCCACCAAGTCCAGTGGTAAACAGCTTCCAAAAACCAAGGAACAAATGTATTACTGGTATAGGAGTATCATAATTATCAGATGATCTCAGAACAAAGAGTTGATGAATCACACTGAGGAAATCAGTATCTTTTGTTGTTCTGAGACGGTTTCACACAGCTCAGGCTGGCCTTCAACTCCTGACCCCCTCCCTCCTTCCCCAGTACTGGGATTACACGTGTCCTGTGGATACTTAAAATTAGAAACCTTAAACTGAATCAACCTAACATGACATTCAATTTAAAAGTAAAACACAAGTAACAGGGAAAATTATTTCTTTGCGTAGTAACTGAGTATTCAGGCAAATCCTCAAATGGTGTGTGTGTGTGTGTGTGTGTGTGTGTGTGTGTGTATGTGTGTGCGTGCGTGTGTGTGTGTGTGTGTGCGTGTGTGTGTGTGTGTGTGTGTGTGTGTGTGTTTTACATTGGTGTTCTGTCTCTATGTATGTTTGTATGAGGGTGTCAGATTCCCTGAAACTAGAATTACAGACAGTTGTGAACTGCCATGTGGGTGTTAGGATTTGAACTGTGGTCCTTTGGAAGAATAGCCAATGCTCTTAATCTCTAAGCCATCTCTCCAGCCTCTCTCCATTTCTTAAGAGTTTCATATTTGAACAAGCTTCAACACAACCATCTTACTCCCATTTCTTGATCCACTGAGAAAAAAATACATGGAGAACAAAAATGAAATGAATGAAAATTAGTATAGGGGTTGGAGAGATGGCTCAGTGGTTAAGAGCACTCTGACTGATTTTCTTAAAGTCCTGAGTTCAAGTCCCAGCAACCACATGGTGGCTCACAACCATCTGTAATGAAATCTGACACCCTCTTCTGGAGTGTCTGAAGACAGCTAAATAAATAAATCTTTTAAAAAAAAAAAAAGAAAATTAGTATAAGTCAATGTCCTATAGGTTCTATCCCCCAGATTACCCAGGAACTTAAAATTTCATTTGACTACATTTCAAAATTTTCTTTTATGTGTAGGAGGCATGCATGTGTATATACACATGTCCATATGAGTGGGTGCAGGTGTATGTGCGGATGTGTGCACACGGTATGGAAACCCAGGGTTGAAGTCAATAGTCTCCCGTGGGAGCCTTCCTCTATCACGTTGCACATTACCAGTGGGGCAAGATGCCTCAGCTGAACTCACAGCTCACAGTGACGTCCAGCCTGACGGGCCAGCCTTACTCAGGGGTTCTAATGTCTCCACCTTCCCAGGGTTGGGAGTACAGGCAGTCACCAAACCTACTCAGCGTTTGCCTGGATTCCGGGGCCCTGAACTCCTGCCCTCATGCTTGTATGGCTAGCACTAACCACAAAGACATCTTCTCAGCTCCTTGAAATCTGTGAGTTTTAACAGCTCCAGTCCCCTTAGCTGACCAGGCATGTCCCTGCAGCATACAAAGAATGCTGTGCTGATTCATTTTCAGAAAATTGCAGAGCATTCCTCAAAAAAAAAAAAAAAATTGGTGGTCACCTAAAAATCCTATCTGGACAGGAGCCTTAGATCTTGTGACCCATGCTCATAGTGAAGCAGGGTAGGATGCCTGAGGTTTCCTGGAAGGTTGGTGTTTAGAGGCAGTATGCTCTAAACCAGAGACTTTCTGGTGGACCCTGGGAACACGATCCGTGCAGTGTCTCCTAGACAGCCTTCAGAAAGTACCAAGCTCCAGCAAGCTATCCAACTATGTATGGCAGCTTCTTGAAGAAGACACTGTATAAGGGCGACCTCGGTCATTGGATGTCTAGGACAAGCTGGGCTGTGGTGGCACACACCTACCTTTAATCCCAGCCTGGTCTACAGAGTGAGTTTCAGGACAGCCAGGGCTACACAGAGAAACCCTGTCTCGGGGTGGGGGCTGTGGAGGACTCGAGTTCAGGGCTTGATAATTTCAGAGCATGCCCCACTTGGGTCTGAAAAAGCAGTTATACCCAGAGGAAGAGAATGCGGTGGCAATAAGAATGACGGTGACAGCAGAGGCCCGAGCCATGTGGGCCCCTTCTAAAGAAGGTCTAATTGGCTCAGCGGAGTTAGGGAAAAGACCAAAGGGCCAGGAGGACAGCTCAGTGCACAAAAGCACATGCAAGCCGGAGGATAGGAATTCTATGAGAAAATCCACAGCAGGAAGAGAGAACTGGCCCTTGACCTCTGACCTCCACATATGCACTGTGGCACATGTGCACCTGTGCATGAAAGGAACATGCACAAATATACAAATCATGGTTAAAATAATTCAAGTCACCAGAAAAGGGAAGAAATGCCAAGGGTGGAATGAGGGAGGAGAGAGAAACGCACTCAGAGACAGGGGTACTCTTTTGGTGTTTTTGGGTTTTTGCGGAGTGCAGAAAGACCTGGCATTCATAGAAATCATTACTGCCTCACTCCCGAGGTAATAGGATTCCACCTGGAAGCCGCCATTACCTGCTTAAAAGAACATTTTTAAAATACAAAGAGCTGGAGAGATGCATCAGCAGGAAAGAGTACCCGCTGCTTCGGCCCAGGGCAGACCTGGGGTCCCAGCGCCCACGTCAGGGAACCTGCAACTGCCTGTGACCCCAGTTCCAAAACACCCAACCCCTCCTCTACTCCGCCTTGCTCCTCCATGGGTGACTCTTGTATGTAAGCGGCACACATGCATACATTCAACACACACAGATACACATTAAATAAATAATTTTAGCGAGTACACGTTTTTTTTTTAAAGTTAGGTAAATGTGTGTAATTCTTCTCACTTTTATGAAATGAAAAGAATCTTGTGAGCCAAGTCAGTCAAAGAGAGAAAATGGGAATTTTTTCCTCAGCTTATCATTTAAAAAACAAGACAAAACATGGTTTTTCTACACCAACAGGAAAAACAGTACACTGAACTCCTAATCTTTAAAGTAATAACATACCAGTCAATAAGATAATGCAATATTCAATAGTAAGTGCAGGTCATTCAGATAAGCTGTTGAGAGAGCAATGATTAATTTATTGCCAATTAACTGCATCCAATAGACTCTCCAATCACTATTACTTTATAAGCCAGTCTTCTAATAGCGATGGCAATAACTTACAATGTTTTGTAATTGGCAATGTGTGTTCACAGTGTTAAATTAATCATTTGACAAGACTGCATTAAGCACTATACACACTGGGGTGAGGGCAAGAAATACTACCTAGGAATGGAATGGACGTAGGGTAAGGCTGACAGTAGTAACAGGGTTTCTAAGACGGCATTAAATTTTCCCTTTATTTAAACAATCTTTAAAGGAAAAAAAAGTGTGTGATGTCTTGACTAGAGTTTCAGATTCCCTTTATAACAGTTGCTAAGACAGGAAATATTTGGGTAAGATTGGCTCCCTATGATAAGAGTTTGGAGCTGAAATCAAAACAAATACAGGACAGTGGTTTCCTCTGTGTGGGTGTGGCAGGGGCGCTGAGTTTCGTTTTCAGTCTCTCATCTGTAGGGAGCAGAATTCCTTTTTTTTTTTTAAGATTTATTTATATATTATATGTAAGTACACTGTAGCTGTCTTCAGACACTCCAGAAGAGGGTGCCAGATCTTGTTACGGATGGTTGTGAGCCACCTTGTGGGTGCTGAGATTTGAACTCAGGACCTTCAAAAGAGCAGTCAGTGCTCTTAACCACTGAGCTATCTCTCCAGCTCTGGGAGCAGAATTCTTAAGGCAGAGCCTACCCTTCCCTCCAACTCCCGCCAGCACAGCCGTTTGGGGGTCAAAAGACTCTTTCACAGGGATTACCCTAAGACCATCAGAGGACAGAGATATTTGTATTACAATTCATAACAGTAGCAGAATTACAGTTATGAGATAGCAACAAAAACAATTTTATATTGGGGGGCGGTCATCATAACACAAGGGACTGCGTTAGAAAGTCACAGCATCGGGAAGGTTGAGGACCTGACTCTAGGATGATGCAGGACACAGGAACAGCCCGTGTCGCTCACCACCCTATCAGACTTTGCATCTCTGGGAAACCACAAAGCAAGAACCTGTGCCACCAGCTTGCCACACAGAAGCAACTTTTCAAGCTATCTGTTGGCTGAACTCCAGTTGTTTCCCCCTTGGCTGGTTTCTTCTGTTCCCCACAGAGGCAAAACCACTGACCAGTGGCCAGATCTCCACACAGTGTCTGAGCTCACCCTCTCTACCAGACCCACTCTCTTAAATCTTCCAGAGTTTGCTATCCTGACCCCACAGAGCAAGTCCCCATCACACTGGGCGAGAATGTGTGCCGTTCACATTCAAGAGCCAACTCTCCACACAGCGGGCCTGCCTCAGTCAGCTCCAGAGAGCTCTGTAGGCTGCTCCCCTTACTGACCAGGCTCACCCACTCACACTCACCAGAACAGTAACTCACCCCTTAGTAACTGCAAGCACTCACAATCTGCTTTGATAGTTCTGACATCTACTCTTTAGATAAGTACTAAGCCAATCACTTTAGTGAAGGACCGACACGGCACTGGGATCTCAGTAGAGCTGATACCTGGAGTATATTTTGGATGAGCTATGGTCTAATGGGATGGAAGTGTCCTGACAAGGTCAGGAATTCCCAGCTGTGGGACCTGAAACAGGTTTGTTTAACCTCTCCATCTTCATTTGCCTAACTATAAAATCAGTGTAGTATAACACTATACATAAGATAATTAACACAATCGTTAGAGAAATTAAAAAGCTAAAGAGGGCTTTGTACAACATGCCTAATATAGAAAATGTATTTATCACAGTAAGTGACCGAAAGAGTATTCTCACATATATTTTAATCTTAGACTAAAGCTTCCATAAAGGAGAAACTGTTCATTTTAAACAATGAGCATCAACTTCATTAATTTAAAAAAGAAATTTTATCAGACAAATGTGGTAACATAAGTCTATAACCCAGCACTTAGGAGGCAGACGCAAGATGATCTCTAGTTCAGGGTCAGCCTGGGCTACACAGGGCGTTCTAGGCAAACCTGGCCTACACAGTGTATTCTGTTGTGCTGGCTAGCTTTTATGTCAACTTGATATAGCTAGAATGAGTCATCAGAGAGGAAGGAATTTCAATTGAGAAAATGCCTCCAAACAGGCAAGAGGCAGGCATGTAGGGCACTGTCTCTGTGATTGATGGAGGAGGGTCCAGCCCATCATGGGTAGCACCATCCCTGGGCAGATGGTGCTGGGTTCTGTAAGAAAGCAGGTTCCACAAGCCATGAGGAGCAGGTCAGTAAGCAGCACCCTACCATGGCTTCTGCATCACCTCCTGTCTACAGGTTCTTACCCAGTTTGAGTTCCTGCCTTGGCTTCCCCCCATAGACTGTGACTCAGTATATGTATGCCTTTAAATAACCCCTTTCTTCCTCAAGTTGCTTTTGGTCACAGTGTCTCATCATATCAACAGGGACCCTAAGAGTAGTCCTGACTGAGACACTTGGGGTTTGTTTGTTTGTGAACAGGGAGAATCTGCTAATGTTTTCTAATGTCCAAATCATTTTCTCCATAGAAGATATTTAAGTAGATGGTTTACCATCATCTAAAGTCACTCAAGGAAAAGAAGGCAGAAGAGGATCCATTTCAGCTAAAATTGTTGCGCATGTCTTTCCATCCTTTGATGGCTTCAAAAATGCACAGCCAACACCAGAGAAGTTACTCCTTTATCCCTCTCTAAGGCCCTGCCAGCTACAGAAAGCTCTCTTCCATTCCAAGTGCTACTTCCTTGCAGGCTCAAGGTGAGCACTTGCGGGCATTTCTGCCAAAGGCTATGGCTGCCTGTGTGGGGACAAAGCAGAAGAGGTTTAAGTAACTGAATCATAACAGGTATGTATCCTGATTTTTCTGTAAAGGTTTGACACCAGGCAAAGTGTAACTGGAAATGAATTACTGCCTAAATAGTATAGAGAGTATATAGTGGTTTGAATGAGAAATGTCCCTCATTTGAACACTTGGTCCCTAGGCAGTAGTGCTATTTGAGGGGAGGAGGGGTTTCAAGTGCCTTCTGGAGGGAAAGCCTTGCTGGAGGAAGTGTATCCCTGGGGGGCGGGCTTTGAGCGTTTATAGTCGCTCCCTACTTCCTGGTTGTTCTCTGCTCGTTCCCACGTCTGGCTGCAGCCATGGCTTCCTTTCAAGATGAACTCTTAACCTTCTGGAACCAGAACCCAAAACGAACTCTTTCATGAGCTGCTTTGGCCACAGTGCTTTGTCGAAGCAACAGAGCACTGACTGATGTGCACGGTGGAGATGGTACTTACAGGGATAGATTTCTTCTTCATCTTCCTCTAAGTACTCATTTATTTGAACAAATAGTCATGGATCTGAAGGTACACTTACTGTGTCTCTACACACTGGATACAGCAGCTACAACTGTGGGTGGGAGATACCCACGTTGTAGGAAGGCCCTTTCGTGAGACGCGCAGGCCTTCACAGTATGCTATGCTAAAGATGTACAGACACCAGGGAAGACCAGAGGACTTGGAAAAGAGATAGGGAATGCTGCCTAAAGGAAGAAGCTACCAGCCAAAGAGTGCTCTGTCGAAGTCACACTGCTGCATAGCCATGCCTGGGACTGCAAGGGCTGCTACAAATGCAGGCATGTCTTCTTGTGCTGGGCTCACTCTGGGACAACTGGCTATGTACAAAAGTTGGGAAGAACAAGTGCATACCAACAATCCCCTTATACAAAGACCGTGCGTGTGTGTGTGTGTGTGTGTGTGTGTGTGTGTATTTTAGTCAGGGTTTCTATTCCTGCACAAACATCATGACCAAGAAGCAAGTTGGGGAAGAAAGGGTTTATTCAGCTTACACTTCCACAAGCAAGCAGGTCAGGAAGCAGGAGCTGATGCAGAGGCCATGGAGGGATGTTCCTTACTGGCTTGCTTCCCCTGGCTTGATCTGCTTGCTCTCTTTTAGAACTCAGGACCACCAGCCCAGGGATGGCACCACCCACAAGGGGCCCTCCCGCCTTGATCACTAACTGAGAAAATGCCTTACAGCTGGATCTCATGGAGGTATTTCCTCACCTGAAGCTCCTTTCTCTGTGATAACCCCAGCTTGTGCCAAGTTGACACAAAGCCAGTCAGTCCAGTATGTAATGTTTGTAATTTTTATGACATTTACTTATTTTGTGTGACTATGCGCACATATGTGGACACAAGCATGTCACCGCATGCACATGTCAGTCAGAAGATAAATGGCAGGGTCAGTTTTTTAATCCCACCATGTGGGTTCAGGAGACGGACAGGTTGTCAGGCTTGGCGGCAAGTGCCCTTAACCGCTGAGTAACCCTGCCAGTCTTGCAATGATCAACTATTTTGATAAAGAATCTACTGCAAACTCAGATGAAAGTGAAGGCATATCTGTTCCTGTTCTTCATAAAAAGATCACACACATCAATAAACGTCTTTAAGCTAACCCATCATGAACTTTAACAATGATTGGTGGCTATAACACATAATTATACTTTACCTACGTCATGCACTGGTTTCTTAGACTGCTTTTTCAAAACTAATCTGTCGTGGTCTGCCTATTTGAAAACGTGTACCAGGGTGAGCGTAACTATACTTAGACTGAACTTTGCAATAGCATTGTCTCGAGGAGCATGCTGGACAGAATGAGAAACACTTCTGATCGCAAAGTGAGTAATTCCCACAACAGGCTCTCTAAAATGGACTTTCACAAATGAGAAAATGTGTTGAACCCAAGACACTATTCAGCTCCACCCTGCCTGATTTCTTATTTTGTCACAGTCAACGAGAAAAAGACCCTTGTGGGCTTGGAACTCACTTAAGATGTCTGAACAGACGAAGCCACAAGCAGACGAGGGAATGGAGCCACTGGCTTCCTCAGACTCCACTTGGCTGCTTTATTAAGAATATCCTAGTGTTGCTTTAAGGAATGCAGAGAGAAGTCTCTGCGAAGAACACTCACAAGTCGGCCTCTAAATAAACATAAAAATAAGAAAAACCTGTCTGAGGAAGGATGAGCACAACAGGCTCTTTGGTGAAATTAAACAACCCTGATTGACAGGCAGGGCCTGCCAACTAGAAATGAGGGACTAGGGGAGGCTGCTGTCAGAAGAGCAAACAGGCGGGCTAAGGAGGCAAAACACAAACTCAAAAGGACAAGATTCTCCCAGTGGCCAACGCCACAGGAAATGCCTGTATGTGACATAAAGCTGAGTGTCCCCAGCATGAGCCAATGTGGAAGTCTACACAGGAGATCCCAGCAGCCGACTTAGGCACGGGATGGACAGCAGCTTGCCCTGCAGTAGTGTGGTTCCAAGCTGTGGTGCCAGAATGAACTTAATGAGCTAAGTTAGCGCGATCCTTCCCAGCATGCAAGGGAGGGAAGGAAGGAAATAAGAGGGAAAGGGAAATGGAGTAAAAGGGTGGGGGGAGCTCACAGAATGGGCATATTTTGGGAAACTCAGCTTCTACAAGTGGGATATATTTAAAAATAAAAATCACTAAATTCTAAACATAGTATACAAATTCAATATCTTGGCACTCAGTGAGTCCTCTTGATATTTTAAGACCATTAGTTTGGATCCAAGTGTTTTTGACCGTGAGTACTCTTGAAAATCTCACTACATTCTTATTACAGGGTGTTCTCATTAGAAACTTAAAAGACACAACTTGGTATCTTCAGAAAGCAAGTAGGTTTAAAAGACTGTAGCAAAGATCAAGCAAGACTTCACAATTTCTGTGGTCACAATAAGCAGCCACATGCCACATCCCTTCATGTGAAAGACGCAGTTATAATTAAATGCCTGTTTAGGAGGCCTATACATTCACATAGCAATGAACTGAAGCACAAACATCTTTAGTTTAGGATCAAGGCCATTGAGCTAGCTAGGGATGGGGCCAAAAGAGAAAGAGCTGACTTCTGAAGTTAAATTTCTTCGTATTTCCATAAACCCAGGAAGTCGGCAAAATACTGAGAAAAAGTCCATTTTCCAAAGTAACAACTTTGTAACTATATGCAAATGCAGGAACCAAAAGCTTTTCAAAATGTGCATACCCAGAATCTGAAAATAAAGGTAAAGATAATAAAACTATTATAAGACACAATAAATAGAACATTACTTATAAGACTGTTAAGAGAATAGGTTTAAGATTTATTTATTATATGTAAGTACACTGTAGCTGTCTTCAGCCACACCAGAAGAGGGCGTCAGATCTTGTTGCAGATGGCTGTGAGCCACCATGTGGTTGCTGGGATTTGAACTCAGGACCTTCAGAAGGGCAGTCAGTGCTCTTAACTGCTGAGCCACCTCTCCAGACCCCAAGAGAATAATTTTAAGTATTGTTATTTAGATTAGCATTTCCTCAAATCAGTAAGGGATCTGAGAGTCCACTTAGCTAAGGAGCCTGGAGTTTGAAGGGATCACTAGCCACAGTGAATCCTCAATATGCTATCTTATTGGCTATGATACATGCTGACACTGTGATGTAAAGGAGAATTAGACTAGGAGCAAATGTTTACGTTGGGAGGGAGAAGGCACCTGTGGCCTTCAGCTTCTTTATAGGATGGTGCAGGGATGCCTTCCTAGGTGCTGAGTTTGAGGAAAACACCATGTATGTGTATTCAATCCTTCTGGTTCCAAATTCTAAAAACAATCTTCAAAGCAGTAATTTGGTTCCTATGACCTTTCGTTCTCTGAAGATATTATCTTGGATAGCTGATATAAATATTCCAAGTTACATACATACACATACATACACACACACACCCATATTACTAACATGCTAACTAATAAACTGCAGTTATCCAATTTATTAAATGTAGCTGAACATCCACCATCCTGTAAATTTATTTAAAACGCTAATCACCTTATACTAGTGACTTAATATGTATCCATTGTCTATTGCTTATTAAACTTAAGCTCTTATAAAGGTACCACACAAAGAAAGACACAGCAAGAACTCAGTACATGCTTTTAAATAAAAAGAGCAACTAGATGAGCGAATTTAGAAGAATGAAGCTATTCCTTTTTGGTTTCGACCCTGGGACAAGGGCTAAGATGCTTACGTTACACACCAAAGCGGACCTGGCCTCCAGGTCTTCCCAGCATCCCTCGGTCCCTACCTGGCATGCCCTATCCTCAACCCTGAACGTTTCAGGCCAGGGGCTGGGCTGTCCTTCTCCCAGAGGCTCTTAGGTATAAGAGCCATACATTTTAGTCTCCCTCTACCCGCTCTCTTTTTATCCTTCTTTTCTCACTGCGAGCGAGCGAGCTTTTCTCTCTTTCCCTTCCCCCTCTCCTCTCTCTCCCTCCCCTTAGCAACTTCCTTGGCCTCTTTCCCTGGCGCCAGTGAACTCAACTGCCTAGAAGCAGCTTCCGGATAAACCTGCCTTTATCTGGCTTGAACTGGCTCATTTCACCAGAGAAATAACTTACCAATTTCAAAAGTAATTGAATAGAGCTGGGCGTGGCGATGCAGCCCGGTACGCTCGGAACTCCGGAGGAACCACGAGTTCAATGCCAGCTGGACTACAGAATGAATCCCAAGCAAGTAGAAACTATGCATCAATACCTAGTCTGGAAAGAAAGAAACTCTGGAAGAGGAGGAGGGAGGACATCCTTGACTACTAGGCTGTGACCTGAGAACAATACTGGCTTTCTTTCTTAACTGATCCCTCATACTTAGCTCGCATTCTGGTGTGCAGACCAGTCAGGTCCAAGTGAGCCATCTGTGAAATGCTTATGTAATTACTATTGTTCCCTAAAGGCTGAGGCCAGGGTCGGAGAGGTCTGGGACTTCAGGGAACCAGCAGATAGTGAAGGAAAACAAAGGAATGCGAGGCTTGCTTGATTCCAGCGCTCAAGCTTGGCTGGAATTCGCCAAGGCAGAAAAACACACATTACCACACCTTGAGCTGAACCTGCTGACTCTTCACCCCAGAGCAGAGCAGTCGGAATCAGAGCTCTACGCAAAGGTGCAGGTCACATGCTTGAGCTCCGGCGAGGAGGACTCACTCCGAAGCCTGAATCTGGCCAGGCTGATGGTTTTTTCAAGTTCAGGTCTCAGGAATCCACTCCCCTTGAAGTGGGAAAAGAGCTAAAGATGAAAAAGTAAAGCGACAACACCAAAGAGCAAATTCAGAGAACAGAGTCTGGGAAACGGAAGCAGGGGAGTGAACATGGTATCAAAGACGGAAGCCACGTAGGACAGAACTGATTCTTGGCGGCCGGACTTGGCGACCAGTTGCCATTTTGCCCGCTGAATTCTTTTGCCTGCTCTGGAGAATGGAAGACAGACTGAAAGGCACTAAAGTTAAGTGAGAAAAGTCTAAGGTCGATAAAAACCTTGAGAAAGTATATTTAACCACATTTACACCAGCTTAAACTGGAGTCAGTCAGCTCTTTGAAGTACTCCTAAGAAACCAACCCGGGCCGGAAGGTGCCTTGAAGCTAAAGGCGAGGAGGGCGAAGTAGAGACAGAAAGCCTTGTGCAGCTACAACTTGCTGTCCTTTCATCCAAGGGAAATTTGTGCCCCGTTGGGATGAGTGCAAGAGGCTGAGCACCTCACAGCTGCGGGCTGTACACAGGGGCAGACTGTACACAGGGGTAGACTGTACACAGCTGCGGGCTTGCACACAGCTAGGGCTGTACACAGGGGCAGACTGTACACAGCTGGGGCTGTACACAGGGGTAGACTGTACACAGCTACGGGCTTGCACACAGCTAGGGCTGTACACAGGGGCAGACTGTACACAGCTGGGGCTGTACACAGGGGTAGACTGTACACAGCTGCGGGCTTGCACACAGCTAGGGCTGTACACAGGGGTAGACTGTACACAGCTGGGGCTGTACACAGGGGTAGACTGTACACAGCTACGGGCTTGCACACAGCTAGGGCTGTACACAGGGGCAGACTGTACACAGCTGGGGCTGTACACAGGGGTAGACTGTACACAGCTGGGGCTGTACACAGGGGTAGACTGTACACAGCTGGGGCTGTACACAGGGTAGACTGTACACAGCTGGGGCTGTACACAGGGGTAGACTGTACACAGCTGGGGCTGTACACAGGGGTAGACTGTACACAGTTGCGGGCTTACACACAGCTAGGGCTGTACACAGGGGTAGACTGTACACAGCTGGGGCTGTACACAGGGGTAGACTGTACACAGCTGGGGCTGTACACAGGGTAGACTGTACACAGTTGCGGGCTTGTAGGAAGGTGCAATGCTCATGGCGTTTTCTTCCCACATGCCATTAGCCCACCACCCACTGAACCAAGCATAGGTTCCCCCACGGATAGAAGGAGAAAGTAAGCAATGGATGGTACAAGTGCTTGCTGAGGGCAGTGACTGACAGATAGGCTTCCCTCTCCTACAAATCCTCCCTGGGTGGATCAGATTTGCTCTGACTGCCTTTATAAATGTTTCAATGAACGTTATCTTCATGCATTGGATTAGCAAAGCTGACTCCCCACTGATAATGCAAAATAACCCTGATAAGCCAGGGACTGAATTCTCCCTCTCCATTTGGACGGGGATGATCTTGACCTTTCACTTCTAGCAAAAGGCTCTGAGCTGCTCGTTCAAAGCTGGTAATGAGGCCTTCATTTGCTTTCCGAGCAGTCAGAAAACCTTTTTTAAATACACTCAGGTAGTCATGACCTTCACCTGTGACTTAAGAGTTCACCACACATAATAAAGATCTTTGCTCAGGGGACAACTCTTGAATCTCCTTTACAAAGATCTGGACACCAGCCCCATTGATGAAACTATACACACACTCCTATACTCCAAATCACCGTGTTTCTTTAAAGTGTATTTGGAATTCATGTGTCTAATATAAAGGAGTCTAAAATCCTTCTACCTCATAAATACTATATAATTAAGAACGTCAATTATGTTTCTATTTGAAAAGAAACATGCTAACTTAATCCTTTATTAGGCAAGACAACAACCTAATGCCTCCAACTAGAAACACAATCCAGTTTCCCAAGCAGAACTCCGTCTACTTGTGTGTATTTGGGACTTTTCTACATTAAGGTAAGAAAACAATAATTTAATGAAAAGGGTCCCTCTAAAATGACGTCACTCTTCTATTTTTGTGTAGTTTATAACAGGAGCTAGAGGTCTGACTCCTCTCAAAGGCAAGCAGACAAAACAAGATGCTGCCTTAGCAGTAAAAGGACAAACGAGGTCTAGCCTCATCTCCCTTTTTCTGGCTAATGAGTCATAAAACCAGATTACCCCCTGATCTCGCCTTTCTTTCCCAAAACTCCTCATGTGACATGTGATCCTACTCCATGCCTGGGGACAAAGAAGCGAAGAAGACCTTACAGGGACACCAGAACAAGTATGACCAGCAGACCTTCCTATACCCCCAGCCCACTGGCCCTAACCATTCCATCCACTGGGGTCCACCACTGCTACACACTTCAGGCTCTCGATGCATAGCCATGCAGTCTCCTGAGCCTTTGGGTCCCCATTTCGGAAGCCTCTCCCATGCCAGGTAAAACTTCAGTTAAACAAGTTTGCTCTGCCTTTTTTCTCATTAGTCTACCTTCTGTTACAGAGCTTCAAAGAAGATGGCTTCTCTCTATGACAAAAGCTTATCTATTCTCCTAATGAGAAAAGTCTTAGGTGAACTGGTCACGTAGCTAGCCTTACACACCAAATCCTATTCCTGAAGCTGGACACAGGCGCAGAGGCGCCATTACGCTGTGAAACTTGTGCACAGGTTTATAAACCACGTGCAGACAGAAACGGATTTCATACTGTGAAAGACAAGAGAATAGCAAGGCCCACCCAACACTGGAACCCAACAGGCAGGGTGGGTTAAGGCCAAAAAAAAATTCAAGCTCACTACTGTAATAACCCAGGCAATACTTGTGCAACTGATGCACACAATATATCTTGGGGGCATGGGGGAAGGAGTGATGCACAAGTCTAAACAGCCTGCCTACAAGAAGAGTCCTTCAAAGGTGGAGGGGCCTGCCCTGCTGCAGTGACTCTGACACCAAGCATCGCTTTAAAGTCAGGAAAGGGTTTGTGTGGCACTGCCAAACGGGACCGGAAGCTTCTCCCTCTTGTCCTGACCTCATCTGCTGGGATTCCTGGTGTTTTGTCTTTCCTTTCTGCACTCTGCCGGTTCCTTTTCCCTTCAGACATCTGAAGGCAGAGTCCTCGCTTCCACATCTCCCCCAGCTCCACAGCTTCGGCCAGCGCAGGGACCCGCATGCTCCAGTTTTAGAGAACGCCTTTGGGTGAGTTCTCCTTTTCTAAGCTTCCAAGAGAATACTGAGGCACAAGGAGGGAGTATCTCTTCTCCTGAGTGCTACCCTAGCTGGTGTTTTGCTCTGAATTAACATTACCGTAGATGAGAGAGAGAGAGACAGACAGACAGAGAGAGAGAGAGAGACAGAGACAGACAGACAGACAGACAGAGACAGACAGAGAGAGAGAGAGAGAGATCTTTATAACAACACTGTAAAAAATAATAACTCTCTCCAAACATAAGGCAGTGATTTTCCAGTCTTTTAAAAAATAAATTTCTTCTATAAAGGAATTCCCATGGCAGTTACTGTAAGTCGTAAGTAACTTAGATTTGAATATGAAGATTCTCTTGGCAAGACCCATATATTTAAAGCCTTTGAAAGGTTTTTTTTTGGGGGGGGGAGTCAAATTTCTCATCCCAGAACCTTACATTTAAAACAGAAATCTAACTAAATAAATGTACATGCTTTTCAGCAATAATGTATAACTGTATAAAATGTTGTTTTATTATCTTATGCTTTGCAATGAGATTACCTCTGTAAACCTTTTTGCTTTTCCTACTATTTAAAAATAAGCTACAATTGCATGTGTGCACTCACACAGACACTCATACATGCATGCACCACTTTCACCGTAAGGTAGTTGGACAATATCAACAGTATACCACAATTTTGGAGTTCTGAGGAAATGCACTTCAAATACTGGAATAAATAAATAACAGTTATGAAACAGTTATGAAAGCCATGTTTCCAGCATTTATATTACAATTTAAAACTTAAATGCCACAAAGTTAAACTGTTAGTCAACTCCACCCCTAAATACTATTTTTAATCATGTGTACTATGGACCAAGGAAATGGCTCAGAGGGTGGAGGTGCTTGCCTCTAAACCTGGTGATCTGAGTTTGATCCCCAGAACAAACTGACTCCCACAAGTTGTCCTCTCACCTCCGAATGCACCCTGGAGCACATGCGCTGTGGCCCTCCTTCTCCCTCCCTTCTTCACGCCCTCCCTCTCCCCCTTTTTAAAGTTCCTACATAAAAATATACTACACTTTCCTCTAAAGCTCACCCTCTATAATCTGTGAATTTCATTCTCCAGTCTGCAAGACAAGAATCCAAAAGCCAGAGAATAGCCAGAATTGCTAAGTTGGACCAGTTAGCCAGAGTTCAGAAAGAACTAGAAAGGGTGAGTTTATTCAGGATTAAGCCTCTGAGACAATTACATCAGGTAAATGAAAGTTACCTTCAAATGGATATATTAGAATGGTAAGATTTTAAAACTGACAAGATCAAGCGACGATGAGGTTACAGAACAGAGGTTTAAACATAAAATGAAGACAACTGCTTCAGAAGTTAGTTTGGAAAGTTCTTTCAACAGTTAAACATCCATTTGTGATGTAGAAAGAATTGGATATAGAAAGATCGGAAACTGTCCACTTCAGAAACTATGAGCAGGAGATTAAACTACATAAAGAATTCCTTGGTCCAACGGCAATGAAATATCAAAGGATCCAGCTATTCCCCTAAGACATTTTTCTCAAGAGAAATAGCAGAGCATGTCCAGTCAAAAAGTGTGCATGAAAACTCAACCCTCCAAAGCAGAAACAGTCCATATGTCTACCGACAGGTGGGTGGATAAACAATCTGTACCTCTGCAAAACACTAGTCAGCAACAAAACAAAACAAAAACAAACAAACTAAAGGGTTGATGAACACAAAATAGATAAGTTTCAAAATAATTACAATGAGTAAATGAAGCCAGAAAAAAAATAAACAAAAAAAAAAAAATAAAAGCAGAAAGGGATACTGTAGGATTCCATTATATAAAACTCCAGAATATGTAAACTAGTCTAAAGTGACAGAAACAGACCCAAGGTTGCTTGTGTCTTGAGAGGGGTGCTAGAAAGGGCAAGAGGAGTGGGTGTCTGAGAGACACTGGAAACTTGTCAGGGTACTATGGTTTGAGTACACTTCCCCACCGCAGACAGTGGCGTGCCTGCAGTCCCAATGGTTGGGCAGGCTAAGACACGAGGCTCACTGGAGCTCAAGGCCAGGCTGGGTAACACAGCAAGATCCCCATACAACAAAACCATGAAGTCCATGTACCCCCAGAAGTTACTCATTGGAAACTGAACCTCTAACACAGCGTCTCGACCACTCTGAGAGTCAAATGACCCTTTCCCACAGGTTACCTAAGATCCCACTGGAAAACACAGAAATTTACATTACAATTCATAACAGTAGCAAAACTAGTTATGATATAACAACAAAAATAACTTTATGGTTGGTGTCACCACGACATGAGAAACTATATTAAGGGACTGCAGCATTAGGAAGTTGAGAACCATTGCTCTGGAGTAAGCACACTGGGCGATGAAGCCTACTGAGGAGACGTAAGCCTGAGAGATCCACCCTCAACAGTGAACTGATAAACGAAAAGTGGCTCACCGCCATGAAGTCCTTCTGCTCTTTCTCCCCAGTTCTCTCTTCCCCTTCGGCCTTCACCAGGGGACGGGACAGCAAGAAAACCCTCACCAGATGCAGACCTCTCAACCTAGACTTCCCTACCTCCCAGGCTGCGGTGGACAGAGTCTCTGCTCTTCAAAATTACCCCGTTCCAGTGTTCTGTTCGAACAGCATGGAATGGACACAGGAGGTAACGAGTGTGCTCACGGTCTTGAGAGTAGCCATTCCCCTTAAGGGAACTGCATTCAGAACAATGAGATACACACTACCTTTAAGTGAATTAACAGCAGCTCTGAATCAGATATACCAAACTGTGTGGCAAACTAAATACTTGGCATAAAGAAACTGCTTAAGTTAGCTTTCTTTCTCCATCTCATTCCTACTCCAAGAAGCTAAACATGACGGGGAGAAAATATGTGACCATGATGCTTGTCTTCCCTTTAAATGATGTCTTTATAGACAAAGGTGGTGGGGGTGGTGGGGGTGGGAGGGGGTGAGAGATGTGTAATAAATTATATACAGATAGATAATAAAAATATAGATGATAGCTAGATAGATAATATTGATTGATATGTGATAAGTAGATAGATAGATAGATAAATGATGCATAGATATAGAATTAGATGATAGATAGTAGATAGAAATATAGTGGATAGATTGATAAATGATACATAGATGGTAGATTGATAAATAGAATATAAGTAGGTACATAAATGACAGATTGATGGCTGACAGATGATTGACAGATATATGACAGATGATAGATATGTGTATAATTTATCACATGCAATGAGTTTAACATAGCTATTTTTCAAAAGAATGGAGCAGGCATACAATAAAGTATTTTTAGAAACAGTAAGTGGATAAAAACTATAACAGGAAGCAGAACCCTAGGAATGGAGTGGGATACCCTATTACCTTCCCCTCTTCCCTGAGAGCACTTTCTTCACAAGCAAGACTGGAGGAAGAACGGGTGGAAAGGAAGGGCCCTCAGTGTGAAGTCACCGTGCCTTTCAACCACGGAGCGCCTGTGTCAGCTGCAGGCGGACAGCTGCGATCTGAATCTTAACACAGGCTTTGGGCAATTGCTTTGAGCTCATCCTAGAAGTGTGGATTTCTTATTTCATATCACTGTGCTTGCCCAGAAATTGAATCTATTACCTATTTTTTTGTTTGTTTGTTTGTTTGTTTTAAGGAACTAAGAGGTGGCCACAGGCTTGAGTCTGCAAGTCTGGTAGGAAAGGTTCCTTCCTTTGGACTGCGCTTCCTTCATCCTCAGCTTCCTGACAGGAAGGTCACCGTCGCTACCTCACTCTTCTCCCTTGTTCTTCCATCTGAAGACCGAGTTCCACTCATCACCAACTTTAGCATCAACCTAAGACATGCCAACAACCACATCGTTCACAAACGGCTCAGTTTGTGAACTGCGATGATTCTTTCCCATCCAAAGCACAGCACTCGCGAGTAAAGAAGGTTACCCCCATGACTCACCTCGTTTCCGCCAACGGCCTTGGTCAAAATCACAGCAGAAGACACAGGGGGAGGCATGCAACCTACTGTCTGCAAACTGAAAAACAAAAGAAAATCCAGTCGTGAGTAGCTCCTCCTTCCCAGTTATAAATAATTTCCACTAGTTAGTCCTAAAGAGCAGAGATGAACAAAGAAACCAGTGTTTATCTATACAGACTTCTTCTTGAGCTTAGACACCACGGGACGATACCGGCCCTGAATGATCATTACATTCTACAGGTTTAGATGGTTTTCTTAACTTGTTTACACGTTGAGGGGATGGGATTTAGTATAGTTGGCAGAGTACTTGGTAAATATACAGAACACCCTGGGTTTTATCCTTAGCACCACATACAATATGGCAGTGGTGGTGCACACCTTTAATCCCAGCACTAGGGAGGCAGAGGCAGGTAGATTTCTGAGTTCGAGGCCAGCCTGGTCTACAGAGTCAATTCCAGGACAGCCAGGGCTACACAGAGAAACCCTGTCTCGAAAAAAAAAAAAAAAGCCACTAGGTTGTGGTAAGTGGGGTCACTGACTAGCAAGTAAAACAGATAACATAATCTTGGGTTACTACCATAGACACTGAATGTACTGGGACAGAGACAAACACCTGTGGTCCCAGCTAATCAAATACACAAGAAGGATCACGAGTTCAAAGACAACCGAGGCAACCCAATGCTCTGTCTCAAATGAAAATCTCTGCCTTTTCATGGGTCTTTTGGTAAAATATAAAGCTTTGAGGTGACATTTGATAAAAGTTTACATTTTACAGTTACCTTTCATCTCCGCAACAACATTCTCGTGCTATAAAGTTACCGTGGATGTCTCCAATTACGCTCCGTGGTGAGTTCTAATACCCACTTTAAATTTGTTCTTATTAAATTATGTCCATGGTCCTGAGAGTAAATATATTCTCTCGGTTGGTATAGGAAATACACTGCACACCGGGCAAGTCTGAGGACTAAAACCGAAAAGCATTCCTCAGCGGCTGAGTAGAGTACGGCCTAACTAGGAGGAAAGGTCACAGAGGACCCAGTGGACACGACAGTCAGGAGAGGCCTGGGTGCTTGCGGCCAGCCTGGGCAACATATCGAGACCAGTCCTCAAGATAAAATAAGAACAAGGGGATCTGGGAAGGTTTGTTTATTTATTTAGAGACTTGGTCTCGCCTTCAATATAAGGGTTTCTGCTCGGATGGAAGGACATCCCAGGGACCACACAGCTCTGAGGTGGGACAGTGTCCCAAGGGAAGGGCATCCTGAGACCTGGGGCCCAGGGACCACACAGCTCTGAGGTGGGACAGTGTCCCAAGGGAAGGGCATCCTGAGACCTGGGGCCCAGGGACACACAGCTCTGAGAGGAATCCTCCTCAGCAGCCATGTTGCAGCTCCACGGGAGGGTCCCCAGCTGAGCCGAGGAGCTCCCGTGCCTCAGCCCTGCCCCAGTTGTTTGCTTCCTCACTTCTTCCCTTCATTGTTTCTTTTCTTTTTGACTTCTTCTGACCAGGCGTCAAATCTCATGAGAGAGATTTAGCGGAGGGTCCAGGGTACGGAGGGACAACTCCAGGGATGGCTGCCCTCTGCTCCTGCGAGCGCACAGCGGGGAACTGGGCAAAGGGGCGGTGCTTACATAGGATTCCTGAGGGGCGGAGCTTCTTAGGGCAGAGATTTCCAGGGTGAGGATTGGTGACATTTTAAGTCCTGATCTTGGGAAGCTCAGGGATTGGTGGCTCTTTTCACGTCCTTTTCTCTGCTTCAAGCCCATGGGTTAGGGTGGGAAGTCCTTCCCCGGGGCAGCCTGCTTTTGCTGGGGTAGGGGAGGCTGGAGAGGAGCAGCCGCCACTGTGGTCAACTCCTGTGGGACCCCCTCAAGCTGTAGGCTGAGGCAGGAAACGCGTCACTGTGAAGAGCTCCTGAGGGGCGGCTCCCACCTAAGCAAGAAAGGCGGTGCATCACCGTGGACAGCGTCTGCAGGTCCGGTGACAGCTGCAGCCATTTTGAGAGGAGCCACCATTTTGAGAGGTGCTGCCATTTTGACAGCTCCTGAGCGACATTTTACTGCCAAAGTCATAGGCTGTGGTGGAAAGGTGGGGCCTGCCACCACTTTGATGGCTATTGTGGGCCAGCAGTTTTGTGGTGCACAGCTCACTAAATAACCCAGTATAACCTAAAAATTCCAATCCTCCTGCCTCTATAGTGTTACGGCAGCAAACTATTTCAAATAGTTTTTTGGGTGTTGTTGTTGTTGTTGTTTCCAGACAGGATTTCTTTGTGTAATCATGACTGTCCTGGGACTAGCTTTGTAGACCAAGACTTGATTGAACTCCCAGAGATCTGTCTGTCTCTGCCTCCTGAGTACCAGGATTAAAGGTGTGCACCACCACTGCCTGGCATATTATGCCTTATTATTAATGATAGTCCCTGAGCTAGACAATAGAACTCCAGAATAAATGTATCCAATTTCTAGAAAGTCAGTTTTCTCTCTAAATGTATCATGGGAGCTAGTTTCCACCTCATGATCTACTTTGAAATTTGGAGTAGTATGTGACTTCATGTGCTGCTTATAAAGAAACTCACACTTACACACTACTGAGTGGTTCTACCTCCACTCTCCTCTTTACTTCTATTCGCCTGTAATTCTGAGGTAGAGTTTGTACTCCCTCAAGCTAACTGAACTGATTCGTTGTTTTTTTTTTTTTATTGTCAACTTCACACAAACTAAAGTCACCTTGGAAAAAGGAAACTCAGTGGAGGAACTGCCTCAATCAGATTGGCCTATAGCATTGTCTGTGGGGCATTTTCTTGATTACTAATTGATGTAGAAGAACCTAGCCCATTGTGGGCAGCACCATCCCTAGGCAAGTAGGCCTGCGTTGAATAAGAAAGGTTAAGTCAGAGAGCAGGCCAGTACGCAGCATTCCTCTAAAGCCTCTGCTTCAGTTCCTGCCTCCAGGTTCCTGACTTGAGTTCCTGCTTTGACTTCCCTCAGTGACTGTTACCTGGAAGTATAGGATGAAATAAACCATTTCCTCACCTAGTTGCTACTGGTCATGGTGTTTATCACGGCAACAAAGAGCAAATTAGAACGCTAACACACCAGTGTTTCTACTTAAAGCCAGAAGGCTAAGGGAGAAGAAAGTGATTTGAGAAGAGATTCACCTAAATGATGGACAGCAAGTTTGGGCTCCTTTACCACGCTGGGGTGGGTGTGATAGGACCACCTGCTCTAACTAGCACACACATGACAAGTGCTCCTCTCCTCATACAATATCTCCATGCCATCAGAATGCTCTGTTCTGATGAACAACCATTAATTCCTAGTTCTCTCTGTTTAGCTCTCTCCCTTGAGTTCTCAGCTACAGCTTCAAACCCAAGATTCTCCAGCCCAATACTAAACTCTATTGAGCTGATCCCAGAGAAACTTTATGTCTCTCACTAATGCCTCATTTTGGGGCCCTCTACTCTAAACATACACAGATGCTGTTCAGTTTTAACTGATATGTATTATCATTTACCACAGATGATAGATAGATAGATAGATAGATAGATAGATAGATAGATAGATAGACAGACAGACACAGAGAAGCACACATAAATAGCATATATATGTTGTATATATTCAACTAGATTAGAAGCTCCCTAAAAAGAAATAAAACAACATCTTCCTACTTCTTGCATGCCCCATGGGCAGCACATGTTCAGTACTTCCAGATTCTTAGTTCACAGAAGTACATCATTGCTCTGAAATGACATCATTTTGTTATGTGACATTTCACCTCTCCTAGTGAGAGGCAGTGTTCTTTCTCTGGAGCACAATATGGTAAAAAGGTGCATTCCTGATCAACCTTTCTACTCCTAGGCTATCGATGTCTCCTAGCTCAGTCAGTAAAGTTGCCTTGACCCTGTGGCTCAGCCCTGAAGCCTTAATCTCCTGGTGACTGCTACAACCCCCAAGACAGAGGTCCTAAAAACTAATGTATAATCAATCGATCAGATCACATGCATTTCTCCACAGGACTCCCACATTCCACTAGCTTCCACACTTGCTACCAGTTTCAGCTCCTCTACCATCCATATCACAGCCAGAAGGTTCCCATACGCACAGGCCTCCTTCCCTCCAGGTCTGCAGGAGCTCCCTAGAGCTCCCAGAATAAGGATTCTACACTGCACTAAGGCTGAGAAGACTGCACATCCTGCTCCCTTGTGCTCGACACCTCCAAATCTCACTGTCTTTCCACCACAGAAGCAGGACATGCCTACTGGGTTGCTTTACTGAACTTACCTGTGACACTCCAGCCTTGTTTCTGCCTCACTGCTTCCTTTATAAAGAACATTCATTCTCCCCAAGAACTCTGGGGAGAACCAGTGCTCCTCAGCAACCTGGCCACCCAACCCCATGGTACACTTTACCTTCTGACAGCACTCATTTTTAATCTGTCCATCCTACTGACTGTTGGCAACCTACTGTGAGTCTCCCTGCTGGGCCAGTACACTAGCACTTTTGCTTGCTATTCTTTCTCCAACATCTAGAATAATCCCTGGCACACAGTAGGGCTAAACAGGTATCAAAGAAATTTTGCCATGGGTAGAGAAATGCAATGCAGCAAACATCGTTAAGTGGTTCAATTATGTCCGCATTTTATACAGAGAAAAGCAGGTCTAAGCTACGAGAGAATTTGCTAGAAGTCGCACCAAATGGCAGTGGCAGGATCAGAGGGCAAACTCTGAACTCTGTGGTTGGCGTTTTAAGCGGCTAGAACGTGATGCTGAAATGGGGTTAATTAATGTTTTCAATCACTAAATTCTCTTCATTAAACACGGTAATGTTTTTCATGAAAGAAAAGATTCTCATAAATCTACTGTTAAATTACCTATATCAACTTAAATCAGAACAAGTGAAAAACTAAATATCTGTCCCACATGTATATTTTTATTATGCAATTTTAAAGGCAGACATTACACTCAGCCATTATCAGCACAGGCTTTAAAAGATACAGACAGCCACAGTAAGGCACCAGTTGGCAGCCTATATTCCCATGCAGACATCTTCCAATGTTCCAATTCTGTGAAGGGGGTGGGGGTGCATGTGTTTGCACATGCCCAGAGACCACAGGAGGATATCAGGACTAATACTCTCAATCTCTTCATTATTCCCTCACTGAACCTGGAACTAAGCTGATAGCCAACAAGCCTTTCCAATTCTCCTGCCTCCGTCTCCTCCAACCTTCAGGTCACAGGCATCTCCTCACTGCTGCGCCATCTCCCTAAGTCCTCTCCTACTCATTGTAAACATCCACAAGGTGTCCTTCCTGGTACCTTTAAAATTACCCACAAGTCAACTTTAAGATTCTGTTAAACGAGTCTCTCCTGAATCTCTATTAAAACTCTATTGTTTGAACAGACAATGTTAAAAAAAAAAGTGGTCTCTTTTCCCCATAACACATAAGACCTGTTATTTATAGTTGCCATAGAAACAATGTCACTAGAGCTGCCCCATTAAAAGAATTCCCATCAAAACGTTGAAACCTACCCTTTTAAGAGCCACTCGTTGATGGGTGTGACTGACAAAAGCTGAAGGAAGAGCCACATTGTTGCTGGGAAGAAGGCGAGTGTGAAGATTTGGATGAAAAGATGCAGCTTCAAGTGCACCAGTGCGCTGGTCAGCTCCTGCAAGAGCAAAGGAAGCAAAGAAAGGAGGTAAGAACGCGCTGCAAGAGAACATCCGCAAAGTGACGTCACACACGCCATCTTTAACTGCCGAACTGTTTCAGTCTTAGATCTTTACAGGCACGTATCTAACAGATGGGCTACAAGAAGGAGTGTGATACAGGATAATACGATAGTTTCATATAAAATGGCTGAGCTATGTGATTTCCTTCAAATATATAACATGCTCTGAGAATTCTGACCTGTACATTTCTGGTCATTCTGGTCAGTAAAGCCTAAGCTAGCTAGTGATATAGGATCAAAGACTGTTGATGCTATAAATAGAATATATGTTGATTACATTAAAAAATTAACTTAAGGAAACTTCGTAAGACTTACCACATTTTAGCCAAGTATTCTAATCTCTCTCTAGTCATTGTATGAAATTTATCAGGCTTTGATTTGGGAAGATGCCATCAAATATACAAATAACAATTTCTAAGAAATACTGTCTCCAATAACAGTTTATATTCCAAGGAGTTCCTCCCCTGCTGAGTACTGACAGCAGTTCTTTGTCAACATTTTGTTTTGTGTGTGTGAAATGGCCAATGCTAAGCTAAGTACATGCTATCTCAGCCAATTCCCAGGACAGCCCTGAGGTATCCTGAGGTGGCGAGTACTGCCCCTCCTGCCCTGCTGAGGGAACTGAAACTGAGAGCGACCACAAGTGAAGAGAGCAGAGCGGGCCCAGGCCTGGCACACATCAATCAAGCCTAGGCTTGCTTCTGCGGCAGCAGCACCAGCCGCCCCGCGAGGATGGAAAGGCACAAGCCAGCCTGGGCGCCTTCAGAGCAGCATAGCCAGAGGCAGAGAGGCCCCTCAGATGGCAGGTGCAGCTCACTTGGAGGAGAGCCTGCCTGACACGCACAAGCCCTGAGTCTGATTCCCAGAACCACATAAACCAGGAACGACGGCGCGCACCTGTTATCCCAATACTTGGGAAGTTGATGCGGAAGGATCAGAAGTTCCAAGTCATCCTCACAGTGAAACAGCTACACAGTGAAACTGAGGCTGACCTGGGCTATATGAGGTGCTGTCACAAAACCAAACCAAACCAAACCAAACCAAAGAGAAGAAAACACACATATTGAACATGTTATGAGTCTCAGCCAAAAATCATAGAATAATTAATGCTGCAATTCAAATATGTGTGTGTGCATGTATACATGCATGCATGCATATATATACATATATATATACACACACAAATATATGCATTTATATTTATATGTTATTCTGCTGAAACCCAACACATTTATAAAGTAGGGCCAAGCATGGTAACATGCACTTTTAATCCCTTGGAAGGAATTTAAAACCTGAAAGGCAGAAACAGAATGATCTCTGATGATTTTTGAGGCCACCCTGTACTGGACTGCATACTGAGCTCCAGGCTATTCAGAGCTACATAGTGAAACCCTGCCTCAAAAAATAAATGAACAAATGAATGAATGGATAGAAAGAAAAAGAACAGAAAAGGCCTAGCCGTTCTTAAAAAGTCAGACAGAAAACAAATAGGAGAAAGAAGCATCGAGGGCCAGTGAGTGGTTCTGCAAGTAAAAGGATTCCCTGCACATGCCTGGTGACCTGAATTTGATCCCTAGAGTCACAATGGAGAGACAGAATCAACTTCCAAAGTTGTCCTGACTTCCACAAGCAAGCTAAGGTACACGCCCCTTGTCATACATCATACATAGGATGATAGTAATAAAATATATATCTTTTTTTAAAAAGTCAACTGTAAGACAAAAGGTTGCAAGCGATCATTAGGCATATTCAAAGCCTCCACAGACTCACTCATTTTAATCTTCACGTTTTAAAATGTGCAGAGGACCCTCAGCCTCAAGGACTCTGTGACCTGATCAGTCTGTAAACAGTGGCTTGCGCAGACTCACCCACTGACTGCCTCATTCGCTCATCCATTAGCTCCCACCTCTGCCTCCCACCAGGAGTTGCACGTGGTCCTCTTTGGTCCAAGATGTATCTAAAAGTGTGGAAGGTTCTGGGGATCTGGGAACCCCTAGCCCACCAGAACCACACTAGGTCCTTGGATGGACCTAAAAGAAAGCTAGGTATAGACCAATAATGAATCGGAATCGTCAAAGTTACACCCTTACAAGGTCTGACACCAGCCCTTTATAAATGTTCACTACGTCTGAAAGCAGGTATGGTTAAGTGTGCTCAGAGGCTCCTGACACGTGTGAGATTAACTGTCTCTTAAAAGATTATGTCAATAAACTTTTAGCCAGAATGCAAGTAAAACATCTGCACAGATCTGTGACAGGTGTATCAAAAAGAATAATTTGGGGATATAGTGCAAGAATAATGCAATCTCTTGGACAGAATTTTATTTCTGGGTACTAATTCTAAAGACAAAAGTGGTTACAAATTATCTATCTATCTATCTACCTACCTATCTATCAACCAATATATTATCTATTTATTTTCCAGATTGCTTGCTTGTTTTGAGACAAAGTCTCAAGTAGGCTGGCCTCAAATTCTGTAAACAATCAAAACAATCCCTGATCCCCCCAGCCCCCATCACCTGAGTAATTTCAGGAGGTAAAGTTCTCCTGGAAGTAGTCACAAGAGGTCTGCCTCCCCTCTCTGCTTCCTCACTGCCTGGAGACAAGCAGCCAAATAGTCGCTCCCCCACCACAATGATATTCAGCCTCACCTCAGGCCAGAGGAAGGTAAGAAGCCAACCACAGACTGGAATGGGTGAAACCATGAGCCAAAATAAATCATGCCTCCCTTTAGACTGTTTATCCCAGGTATTTGGCAGAGAGTTTTTTAAAAAGCAAAAAGCTAGCACATGTGAAATAGGCTGTAGTCTAATGGGTGTCACCATCTATTAACTGTGTTGAGGGGATGAAGTAGCAGATCTTACACCTACCATGGGGACAGTTATGGAGAAAGCAGGGAACTTGTTCCTTCATTCAAGAAATGCTAAATGGGGCTCAGAGGGGGGCTCAGTAGCGAGTTCCTATTGTTTATAGACAAGGCCTTGGGTTCTGCTTCCTGGGCCCCCACCACTCCCCTGGTACAAGCACTGAGACCTGATTTCGATCCCCAGAACCCATCTTTAAAAAGCTGGGCATGCTATCATGTGCTTGTAACCCCAGGCTGAAAGAGAAAAGACAAGCAGATCCCTGGGGTTGCACTGACCAGCCAGTTTAGTCTACTTGGTGAGTTCCAGGCCAGTGAGACCTTGTCACATAGTAAAGGGGATAGGAGACCTGAATAAACTCTATTCTATACTATACCATCCTGCGGATGGGCCCGTGGAGGCACCCCCTTCCCCCATACCTGACTACACATCCACCAAACATATTCCTCCTCTCCCTTATCTTTTTATAAACACAACACACAGGATCCTTTATGGTTTTCATAAATTAGTAAACTGGGTTAGTTTGTAAAGTGCCTGCTACACAAGTATGAAAACCTGAGTTTGGATCCCCAGCAGCTATGCAAAACACTGGGTGTGGTAAATCGTGTGTGTGTGTACATCCCCTAGTACATGAGGGGAGAGGTAAACAGGCAGATGCTTGGGGTGAACTTGGATTCAGTGAGAAACTCTCCTTCAAATACTAACACAGAGAGCAACAGAGAACTCCAGACATTGACCCCTGACCTCCATATGTACATATGCCAACACACACACGTATACACAAAAATATACACACAAAGTAAGATAAATAAATATATAAGCTAATTTTAGATTACACATCATTACATCAATGTACAAGTCTACAAAATGTCCAATGTAGATCAAGGCTGAGTCAGGCAAAGGCTTTCAGAGAGATGTAACCCAATAACTCACCATCCAAATGGACAAAAATCACACTATTCTAGGGCCAAATAATATAGAAAACAATAATCATACACTCACAGATCCAGATAAAAATCAATTTAGGATTACTAAGTAAAAAATAAATTACAAACCGTTACTTCCTAACTGTTGGATTGCCCACGAAAACAGCGGGGGCTTAGATGGTCTAGCATTATACACTGATGTAATCTAAGTTAAATGGCTTTTGAAAGTGACTGACTGTTGTACAGTTTGAAAGGGTCTTTGATGGAGGAAATGGCTTTGATGGCTACTCGGATAGCACAATAAAGTACAGGATCAAAGCCTATCATCATTACATCCAAATTAGCTGGGTAAGCTGAAGGCGTCCTAGGTGCTTACAGAAGTCAGTCCTTAGAGAACCGCGGACAGTTGTGACATTCCTCCTTCTTCTACTCTCACAACGCACGAAGTTGGCTGCTTTACAGAATAACATTAAGAAGCTAAGCAGCAAGAGATGTGAACTCTCTTGACAGATTTCCCGTGGCATAAATAACAGCTGTAGCCACTAAATGGATACCAGGAGACATAGTTAGAGGAGTGTCCCAAACTGAGGACTTTTGTCAGGTAGCAGCTCCACAAAGCATTAACCAAGGGCAGGAGGAAGACCCCTAAGTCATGTGTGACCTGGACCACAGCACAGCAAACGCCATTCTGCATGCCCCGTGCCTATGCTGAGAACCAATTGTGGAACTCAGGTGTTCACAGAAAAAGCCTATTCCCTCTAACAATGGTTACTTCTAAGTAATAACATTTCCAATGGGCCTATAATTAATAGAAAAGGCAACAAATCAGTGAGAATATTTAGAATTTTGGGGAGTAAATCTGTCAGTTCTAAATATTACACACTAATCAACTATGTATATCAAAAATGCAGGGACTGGAAAGATGGCTCAGTGGTTAAGAGCACTGACTGCTCTTCTAGAGTTCAAATCCCAGCAACCGCATGGTGGCTCACAACCATCCGTAATGAGATCTGACGCCCTCTTCTGGTGTGTCTGAAGACAGCTACAGTGTACTTACATATAATAATAAACAAATCTTTGGGCCAGAGCAAGTGGGGCCGGAGTTAGCAGAGGTCCTGAGTTCAATTCCCAGCAACCACATGATGGCTCACAACCATCTGTAGAGCTACAGTGTACTCATATACATAAAATACATAAATAAATCTAAAAAAAAATGTTTAAAAAATGCAACCAATTAAAAGATTTATAGCAGCCCAATACCTTCGGAATGAAAAATTTAGTAAAATCCATCTCTCATGTTATTAACAAACAGCGTAACTTAAGAAGGAGTAACTAACTTTAGTCTTTGAGTTTATTTTCTATTGCTGTGATAAACACCATGTCCAGAAGCAACTTGGGAAGGAAAGGGTTATTTCATCTTATGCTTCCATGTTATAGTCCATCACTGAAGGGATTAGGGGCAGAAACTCAACTAGGAACCTGGAGGCAGCAAGTACGCAGACAGCATCGGAAGGTTCGCCCTTTCAGACCACTCATGCCCACCTGAGGTGACATGCCACAGCGGGCTAGACCTTCCCATGTCCAATCAGTAATCAAGAAGATGCCCCTCAGATTCGCCTACAAGCAGTCTGATGGAGAGAACACTTGAAATAAAGCCCCTCTTTCCAGATGACTCTAGGTTTGTGTCAAGTCAACAAAAAGCGACCGGCAATATCTTCATTCAGATCACACCAAAATACACCCTATGACCCAGCAGTGTTCCTGGGCACATACCAAACGAAGGACTCCACATGCCAGCACAGACATGCTTGCAAATCTATACCATGTAAGCGAGGACTGGGTCATAGACACCATCATGCCACACGCATGCCACACTGGACTTCTCAGTCAAAATACCAAACAACTATCAGAACGCTGGAATGTGCTCTGCTAACATAGTCCAGAGCTGACATAACAATATGACTAGATGCCATAGTATACCATCCATAAGTTGACACAAAGCGGCCACGAGACTTAGGGGAACCAAACTGAAGTATTCCTGAAGAACCCTGGAATACTCAAGGAGAGCAGGCGCACTGCAGTTTTCTCCACAGTTTAGGAAAAATCTGAAATGGGTACTTTAGTTCATTACCGTAATAAAAACATATTCACAATTTGTTCATATATACCACTAAAAAAAAAATAAACCTAATTTCTAAAATAAAAAATATTTGGTTTTTTGGTTATTGTTTTGTGTAGCTTGGGCTAACTTCAAACCCATGATAATTCCCCACCTCAGCAATGGAAATACAAGGTGTGGTGGTTTGAGTGACCACTAGGTGGGCTTTGAAGTTCCAAGTTTCCACTATGCACGCCAGGTTAGCACTCTGCCTCACGGCTGTTGTCTTAATATGTAAGCTCTCAGCTACTGCTCCAGCACCAAGCCTGTCTGTCTGTCTGCTGCTCCAGCACCAAGCCTGTCTGTCTGTCTGCTGCTCCAGCACCAAGCCTGTCTGTCTGTCTGCTGCTCCAGCACCAAGCCTGTCTGTCTGTCTGTCTGTCTGCTGCTCCAGCACCAAGCCTGTCTGTCTGTCTGTCTGTCTGCTGCTCCAGCACCAAGCCTGTCTGTCTGTCTGCTGCTCCAGCACCAAGCCTGTCTGTCTGTCTGCTGCTCCAGCACCAAGCCTGTCTGTCTGTCTGCTGCTCCAGCACCAAGCCTGTCTGTCTGTCTGCTGCTCCAGCACCAAGCCTGTCTGTCTGTCTGCTGCTCCAGCACCAAGCCTGTCTGTCTGTCTGCTGCTCCAGCACCAAGCCTGTCTGTCTGTCTGCTGCTCCAGCACCAAGCCTGTCTGTCTGTCTGCTGCTCCAGCACCAAGCCTGTCTGTCTGTCTGCTGCTCCAGTACCAAGCCTGTCTGTCTGTCTGCTGCTCCAGTACCAAGCCTGTCTGTCTGTCTGCTGCTCCAGTACCAAGCCTGTCTGTCTGTCTGCTGCTCCAGCATCAAGCCTGTCTGTCTGCTGCCAAGTTCCTGACCTCAATGATAATGGAAGTCAGAAGCAGTCCCCCCCACCCCAGCTTACTCTTTTTTAAATTAATTCATTTATTTACTTTACATCTTAAGCAAAGCTTTCCCTTTCCTTCTCTCCTCCCAGTCCCCTTCCCCCAACCCCTTCTTAGTTAGGGTTTTACTGCTGTGAACAGACACCATGACCAAGGCAACTCTTATAAGGACAACATTTAATTGGGGCTGGCTTACAGGTTCAGAGGTTCAGTCCATTATCATCAAGGCAGGAACATGGCAGCATTCAGGTTCAGGAGGAGCTGAGAGTTCTACATCTTCATCTGAAGACTGCTAGCAAAATACTTCCTTCCAGGCAGCTAGGATGAGGGTCTTAAAGCCCACACCCACAGTGACACATACCTACTCGAACAAAGCCACAACTACTCCAATTCTAATATGCTACTCCCTGGACCAAGGTTATACAAACCATCACATTCCACTCCCTGGCCCCCATAGTCTTGTTCAAACACACAACTCTATGGGGCCCATATCTAAATAGCATAATTAAAAAATACATTTAGTCCAACTTCCAAAGTCCCCATAGTCTATAGCAGTCTCAACAATGTTAAAAGTCCAAAGTTCAAGGTCTCTTCTGAGATTCATCCGATCATTTAACTGTAAGTCCCAAAGCAAGACAGGACACCAGCTGGGCAAACTCCAAACTCTGCGTCTCCATGTCTGATATCAAAGTGGTTTTCAGATCTCCAACTCCTTTTTCATCTTTGTTGACTGCAACGAAGTTCTTTGTCCTGGGCTGACTCCACTCCCTCTTAGCAGCTTTCCTCAGCAGATACACTAAGGCTCTGGCATCTTGGAAATCTCTCTCTCCAAGGTAACTTCAATATTACAGCTTCTTGCTTCAATGTCTGGGATTCACACATGATCTTCTGGGCTCCTCCAAAGGGCTACCATCACTTCTCCAGCTCTGGCCCCTGTAGCACTCGAAGCTCAGGTTGATCCACTCCACTGCTGCTGCTGTTCTTGGTGATCTTACCGTGGTACAGGCATCTCCAATACACTGGGCATTTCCATTGCAGCTAGGCTTCACCAATAGCCTCTCATAGGCTCTCTTTATAGTGCCAAGCCTCAAGTCCTTTGCAAGACCCCTTCAGGTCTGGGCTGTCAAATGCAACTGGGGCTTCATCAATGGCCTTTCATGGCCTCTCACCGTGCTAAGCCTCAGATGCTCTTCATGACCCCTTCATGCCTTCAAAACCAGTACCACCCAGGTGACTTTTACATATTACCAAGTACAGCTGCAACATGAGGTACAACCTTGGCTACCTCTGGAACACAGCTTTTTTGTGCTCTCAGAAAACATTTCCCAGAAGATTTCACCTCAGTGATGCTGGTCTCTTCTTAATAACCACTAATTTCTTAGCTCCAGCTAACCAGCATCAATTGTCCCAGTAGTCCCTTCTATTCAACTATAAAGCCAGAGACACATGGCCAAAGCTACTGAGTTCTGCTGCTTGATGGGGCTGGGACATGCATGGCCCCCTTGTTCTATTCCATTATCACCAGCTTTGTTTTCCAATTCCTTCACTGCCTAAGTTTGGCTGTCCTGGAACTTGTTCTGTAGACTGACTTTGAGCTCAAGAGATCTGCATGACTGTCTCCTAAACACCAAGACTGGATTTAAGTTTTTCTTCATCTAGAACTTACTCTGTTCTAGGCTGGCCTTTGCAGATCTTGGAATTAAAGGCTTGTACTTCCCTACCTGGACCTAAATCTAGCTGGGTGGAATCCTGCCCCAAGGGCACTACTCCCTTAATTCATTTAATATCCTTAAAGCCTGGATTCAACTCCATTTCACTTCCTGGTGCCCCTTTAATACTTGAATCATATATTTTATATTTTTCCTTTCTTGGCTTGCTACGCTTGTTTAGAATGTTCTTCATTCAGACTTATCCAGAGAACAAGTCTATGATGGGGATTTCTGAGACTTCCTTTTTCAATACAATATATCTGAGTCTGTTCACCTGTCCTTAGTCTCCGGCAGACTCTTAAGACAAAAACCAGCCACATTCTTCACCAAAATACCACAAAAACAGTCTTTAAGCCACATACTGAAATTTTCTCCTCTGAAATCTCTTGGGCCAGGTCAGCACAGTTCAAACTACTATCAGGAACAAAGTCTTCTATATTCCTACTAGGATAACCCATTAAGCCCCATTTAAAGCATTCCATGGCTTTCCAAATCCAAAGTCCCAAAATCCACATTCTTCCAAACAAAAGCATGGTCAGGCCTATCTGGTACCAACTTCTGTCTTATTTAGGGTTTTACTGCTGTGAACAAACACCATGACCAAGACGACTCTTTTTTTTTGGTGGGGGGGGAAGTGTTTCGAGACAGGGTTTCTCTATATAGCCCTGGCTATCCTGGAACTCACTCTGTAGACCAGGCTGGCCTCAAACTCAGAAATCCACCTGCCTCTGACTCCCAAGTGCTGGGATTAAAGGCATGCGCCACCACTGCCTGGCTAAGACAACTCTTATAAAGACAGCATTTAATTGGGACTGCCTTACAGGTTCTGAGGTTCAGTCCATTATCATCAAGGTAGGAACATGACAACATCTATGTGGCATGGTTCAGGAGGAGCTGAGAGTTTTCTACATCTTCATCTACAGACTGCTAGCAAAATACTCCAGGCAGCTAGGATGAGGTTCTTAAAGTATACACCGTGACATGCCTACAGCCAATAAGGTCACACCTACTCCAACAGGGCTCTGCCTTCTAATAGTGCCACTGCCTGGACCAAGGTTATACAAACCATCACAGTCCCCATGCATGCTCTTAGGTGGAGCTTGGGGAATCCTGTGGAATAGGGGGAGGAAGGATAGAAGGACCCAGAAGGCTCAAGGACACCACAAGAAAATATACAGAATCAACTAACCCATAAGGACTCATAGAGACTAAACAGGCAACCGGGGAGCCTGCATAGGACTGACCTAGGCCCTCTGCACGTATGTTACAACTGTGTAGCTTGGTCTTCCTGTGGGGCTCCTAACAGTGGGAGCAGAGGCTGTCACTGACTAGACTGTCTGCCTTTGGGACCCTTTCCCCCACACTGAGCTGCTCATCTAGACTCTACGGGAGAAGATGTACCTAGTCTTAGTGCAACTTGATATGCAAGGTTGATATCCGTGGGAGGTCTCCTTTTTCTGAAGAGAAAGGAAGAGTGGATGGGAGAGGGGGGACTGGGAAAAGAGGAGAAAGGAGGGAAGGGAAACTGTAGAAGGGGTGTAAGGGGTGTAAAGTTGATTGATAAATTAAAATAAGAACTGGTCATCAAAAAAACAAACAAACAAACCAAACAAACAAAAAACCAGCCAGGCAGTGGTGGCGCACGCCTTTAATCCTAGGGCTTGGGAGGCAGAGGCAGGTGGATTTCTGAGTTCGAGGCCAGGCTGGTCTACAGAGTGAGTTCCAGGACAGCCAGGGCTAAACAGAGAAACCCTGTCTTGAAAAACAAAAAAAAAAAAAAACAAACAAAAAACCCAACAACAAAATGCTCATTCTATTCTAATCCGTCTCTTTGTCCTCGAGCCTCCCGAGAAGGTCCTGTATGCAGATGCGGCTCGCTGGTCCTGTTCCCATCCAAGTCACCCTGTCAGGGAAGGAAGCCTCAAACAGTGAGCATTCTCACTCAGGGCCCTGGAACTCCGGCACTCAGAACAAGCTAACGTTTCTGCATGGCTCTTCATGTGCCACAGGTGACAGACAGTACCTCCGTTTTTAATGACAGTCCACTGTTGAAGAATATCGTTGCAACGGCAATGTAGGACACAGTTATCTCTGGCTTCAGTGGTCCTGAGGAGAGAGCAATGGGTTACTGTTAGAGTGTCTGTAGCAGATAAATTGGTCTGAAAGAAGGTTCTCTACGAGGAGAGTAAAAATGACTTTCAATATCAGTGCCGTACCCTGTGGCCCACTCCCCCTCAGGAATTCTCTAAGATACTTCCTTACGGCAGAGGAGCTCTCAAGGTTAGCACCATGGTTTTCTGGTTCAGCACATTATTCTCAAACCAGAAGAATGAAAGAACTCACCCAACAATCCATCCAGATGTCAAGACACGTCAGGAAACCTCTGAGTGTCACAGTTCTGGTGGTCAGCCATGATGAAGGCATGATTTGTAGAGACCAGGAATTCTGCTAGACATTCCTGGTAGCATAAAATAACGCCTCCAAACAAACTGTCCTGTCCAAAAAGTCAACAGTGCCCAGGCTGGGAAGCTGGGGTATACATTATTTGGTTCTCCTGTACTGGATTCCTAAAAGTCATATCTACACAGAATCTAGGAGTGGGAACATATTTGAAAACTAAGTTAAGATTCGGTCTTACTGCAATTGAGTAGTTATCCAACAAATATGCTTGATTGTGTACTTGGGTTTGCAGTACCAGGGATAAAACTCAGGGTTTCGCATGAGCTTGGAAAGCACTCTGCCACTAGGCAATGTTGGCAGGCACTCTCAGTGACTGGTATTCTAAAAGGGCTATTAGTATGCAGATACATAGAGAAGACAGGCAAAGACCAGAATTATAATACCACGCCCTACGGAAAGCCAAAAGTAAACACCACTGGCTAGAAGAAGCAAAGAAAGCAACAGCACCGGAGGCTTTGGAGAACAACTTGTCTTTGGACTCTCGCCTACAGTGAGGAAATAAATTTCTGTCATTGTGATGTATTTCTTAGGCAATTTGTTGCTAGACTAGTTTGCCTCAAGTCAAATAACAGGACCACAATCACATATGTGTGTGTGTGTGTGTGTGTGTGTGTGTATACACACAATATATATATACACACAATCATATATATATTAGACAGATAGATAGATAGATAGATAGATAGATAGATAGATAGATGCATAGATAGATAGATAGACAGACAGACAGACAGACATCTCACAATCACAGAATCCCAAGACCCTCTACCATTTCTATTGATATTTTCAACATAGGGATATGGTTAGATGACCAAACTCTGAAAGAAATCACTATTTATTCATTCAACAAACACTTGTTAAGCCACCAATGTCTTAGATATTTATAAGGCAACAATGAATAAAAGAAACAAAAATTTCCTCAAACAATGTAATAAAACATTTCCTATACCTGGCATTGATACGCAGCGTTTAGCTGAGACTGGGATAGCAGAGCTCCAAGGGGCAAGCAAACAGGCATCCCATTTTGTGGCATAACTCTTAAAAAGAGGTGCACTGTTGTCCAAATTGTGAGCATGTCTGTCTCAGTGTCCTGGCACACGCGACAACTAGGGAGGTCATAAGGAGCAAAACGTCTGACTCAGTTTACAAGAAGAGTGCTCCCAGAAATTCTAACTATATGAATTTTAAAAGTCACATTATTTTTACTCCCATCCCCAGAGTCTCACTTTTCCTCAAGGACCCTATCTTTGTCCAGACTGGCTCTGTCCACAGTGGTGCCTCTAGAATTTCTAGTGAGGAAGAATCAGACAGTCAGTGACACGGTTGCTAGCAAAAGATGGGGATGGGTCCAATGACATACAGATGTAGATAACATGGTGTTCCATTCAGTCATCCTGAACTTTCAATGTTTCAAATTCCAGAGACAAGTCACAATGACTTTTGTTATACTAAAGGAAGATCTAAATAATTCTAAACCGAGAAATGTAGTGGGGTTATTCCAGGGTAACTTACAGGGTACTGGTCAAGGAGAAAGGGAGACTGGAATAAAGAGACACAGAAAGCTGTGGAGCTCTTCGGGACTAGAGGTCACCCAGGACAAAGTAAAAGCTAGGCAAACACTTAAAAGAGGAAGGAGCTGACAATAGGGTACAGCTCTGTCACTCATCCAAACTAATAATTATATCTTCCAAGTCACCAAAACAATAAGATCCGGACCTTTATAAAGCTCAATAGTTGGTGTTTTTCTCTACCTTTAAACAATTCAAATATTAGACAACAAAAATGGAATGAACCCACTCACACAATCAAAAGAAAAATGGGCCCCTGAGAAGATGAAGCCATTTTGACCTCTATCTAAAAGCCATTCTCTTCATTTTGTTGTTGCTGTTTGCTTTTTGAGACAGGGTCTCTCTATAGAACTCTGACTGTCTTGGAACTCACTAATTAGACCAGGTTGGCCTCCAACTCAGAGATCCACCTGCCTCTGCCTCCTGACAATGGGATTAAAGGGGTGTGTCACCTGGTCGGTCGCCGTTTTAAAGGGAAGAAGTAAGGAACTCTTTTGTAATGCTAAAGAAATCTGGCATTTCCCCAGAAGCCATCTTCAATCTCACCTCCAAGCATCAACTAAACAGCCTAAAATGTCAGGGGCATGCGCATCAATTCCCTTCCACACAGCTTTTACCAATTGACTGTGGCTTGGGGAGGGGACTGCAAAGGGGCAATGTAGACAGGGTATAGAGAGTCTCATCTACAAAGCTGGGTTCCACACACCACATAAATAAAACAAAATGGACGGAAAAAGCCCAAGTTCAGTCATCAAAGCGTGAAAACAGATAAAGTGCAATAAGTATTTTATTAGTAAAGTGAAAAGAACCAATACTTCTCTTTAAAACATGGGAGGAAGTGGGGGATAGACCTTTAATCCCAGAGCTTGGGAGTCAGAGGCAGGCAAATCTCTGAGTTCAAGGCCAGTCTGGTCTACAGAGAGAGTTCCTGAATAGCCAAGTCTACAGAGAAACTCTGTCTCAAAAAGCCAAAAAATAAAAAATAAATAAATAAATAAAAGGGCAGAGGCTAAGCATGGAGATGCATATTTTTAATCCCAGCACTTGGGAGTCAAAGGCAGGTGGATCTCTGTTGAGTTTGGGGTTAGCCTGGTCTATATAGCAAGTTCCAGGTCAGTCAGAGCTAAATTAAATGAGACTGTCCCAAAAGAATTAAATAAATAGATTAACTAAATAAAATAAAAGAATGTGTAGGAGAGTCTATTACCCTGTATGCATTTAACAAATAGCATTCCCAGCCTGACAAGATGGCTTTGGTGGGTACAGGTGTTTGTCACCAAGCCCAACAACTTGAATTCAATCCACAGAACTCACATAGGAGAGAACTGATTCCTACAAGTTGTTCTCTGACCTCCATATGCACCACACACACACACAATTAATCAATTAAACATCTTAAAATCACATTTCACATTTCCAGTCACACTTAAAGTGGTGGCACACACTTCTAATCTCAGCACTTGGGAGACTGAAGCAGGCAGATCTCTTGAGTTGAGGCCAGCCTCGTCTATACAACAAGTTCCAGGACAGCCAGGGGTCTAGAGCAACCCTATCTCAATAAAGCAAAAATAAAAATAAATCACGTTTCCATCATGCAGTAACTACAAGAAACACTTTAGGGGACTATAAGAAGTATATGAGAGAAATATTTTCAGTGATATTTCTACTCTAGATCTCTAGGTGTTGTTGTTAGGGGTGTGCTGAAAATGTTGCTTGAGATTGTTTTGAGTTTTGTTTTTATTCAACAGGCTTTATAGGTCAGATCACCAGTTGAAATGGGCACAGAATAGAGAAAGGTCTCAACTAACCTAACAACCTACACAGAAAATTCCAGTCATTTGACTCTTCTTAGACAAGTTATCTTTATACAGGAAGGGCCCTAAAGGGGAAAAAAAAAAACCAAAAAACAAAAAACAAGCACATGAATAGTTATTGTCTAATATTTAGCTAACTCAGCACAGTTCCCTTAGACTAAAAATTAGAATATAGAAATGTTTTTATTCCAGAGCCTTCTCTTTATCTCTTTATAGTGATCTCTCTCTCTCTCTCTCTCTCTCTCTCTCTCTCTCTCTCTCTCTCTCTCTCTCTCTATCTCACTGTCTCTCGGTCTGTTTTTTGCCAAAACAGTTATTATAGGTATTTGCCACTGTTATTATGAAAGAGGAAGTCCCGGTTTCCATTGTTCCCTAACTAACCTCTGATGTGGTCAGGCCTCCACATCTACAAAAGCAGCACTGGGGGTGTGGGGTGCGGTGGTGGCAAATGCTGAGGGTGTGGTTATGAGTAGAGCATGTGCTTAACATGAGTATACCAAGACCCCAATATTCTAGTCACAAAATAAAGTGGCATGCTGATTTAAATTATCTTATAAGTTACTGCTAGCTAGAAATATTTATTCTACTCCTACTTTTTAGATGTTTGTTTGTTTGTTTGGGGTTTCAAGACAGGGTTTCTCTGTGTAGCCCTGGCTGTCCTGGAACTCACTCTGTAGACCAGGCTGGTCTTGAACTCACAGAAATCTGCCTCCTATGTGCTAGGATTAAAGTTGTGCACCACCCCACGAAGAAAAACCTCCTGTAGTACTACCACGAGGATTGTTGGAAACTGGAACAGTATTTCTAAGACACAATAGTGTAGAAAAGTTCAATAAAAGAGTCCAAGAGAACAACCATGATCACAGAACCCATCTTATATCTGCCAGAGCAAGAAACTCTAGGTAACTGATTGACCATCAGCAACCTTCCTGCCCACACAGACATTCAGCAAACCCAGCCGTGGGGCCACCGGCCACACAGGTCAGCAGGAACTCCATGTCAATGCTGAACAGAGAGAGATCTACCCTCACTGTAACCAGTACAGTGGAGCATTGTGGGTCGCCGCAAAGACAGGAGACTGTCTCTTCTCCTAGCTCCACAGACAAGACGTTCCCTCTTAATTTGACAGAACTCAAAATCCCAACAGTTTCCCAAAGGCTCACAGAAAGGTTGTATCTAAAACTAACTGGTAACTATACATACTCTATGGTGCATTTAAATTTTAAAATATGTTAAAAGGAAAAAATTAAATATAGAAAGTTTTCCTATTCACAACCACTGTTTAAGTAATTCCATCCAAATAATTCCAGAAGTTACTTCTAAATGGAGAAACTAGCGCTGAGGAAAGAGAAAACACTATTCAGAGAGATCATCCATTCACTTCTGTAAGGTATTAATAAGAAGGTACTATTTCAAATACCCACATGGGCACCTCCTACTTGAGAAAGACTGTGTTCTCTTCTGTCCTTATTTGGGTCCACTGCATGACTGATATATTCGATCTGTCAATAAACTTGGAATCTAACACACGAGTTCAAAAACAAATGAACTGAAGAAAATCAATTAATATCTATGAAAAGCAGGACAAAAGTTGTCTGAAGGTGGGGGAGAGGGTATAAAAAGCCAGTGACACGTCCCATGTTCCCACCAGTGTCCACAGGCCACATTACAAAGCTCCTACTATTCAGAGATAGGAGTGGAGGTTTTAACCCATCCACACTTCCCTGACAAAACATACACTATGCACAGTCTGCAACTGTTAGACGGCTGTTGTAGCAACAGCAGCCCAGCAGCACACGGAAGTAGTGTCCCGTAAGGAAAGAGTGCAACGTGTCAGTAGAATTGGGAGTTTTGGACGGTCAGCAACTAAGGCACACTAAAAATTGAAGTTTGGACCAAGGGTGTCCTTTCCTTTTTTTTTTTTTCTTTTCTTTTCCTCTCCCCCGACCCCCTTTCTCTCCAACAGCCTTTTTTTTTTTAAGGTGCAAAAGGGAGGAGTCGGAACACACTGGATAATGAGGTCTACTCCAGGACAGATAAAGAACTCTTGGCAACCTATAGTCAGTCCCTTGGGATGGGATGCTACTCTGAGAACCAGAGGAGTAACTTTCAGTTTCCGTAACCTCACTCCCGCACTGAGCCGAAGTCATTGATTGCCCGCAGAAAAGGCAACCAGCGTCCCCAGTCCTCTGCCCCATTCCTAATCCCCGTCCTGGGCTAGCAAGTGAGGAAATCATGCCAAAGCCCCTCTGAACGTGCACAGCAGGTTGGTCAGGGCAATGCAAGGGCTGGGTCTGCACCGCAGCCAGGGCGGCCGCTCCTCTCCGGGACTCGCCGACGAGTTCTCAAGTGGGACCCGGCGCGCTGCAGCCGGCGGAGGTGCGGCACTTACCCCCGTTCACTCCGACCGACGGCTCCAGCTTAGCGGCGCCGATCGCCACCACTATCCCGACCATGAACCATTCTTTCCTCACCCTCTCCAGCAGCCTCATGTTTGTTAGGGCGGGTGGGTTTTGTTTATTTGTTTGGCTGGCTTGCTTTCCAAACTGCGATCCCTAGATCCCCGGGGCGTCTCCACACTTTCCTCGGTCCCTCCAGACATGCAGCAGAGCAAGTCAAATTGCTACTCGTAAACGAAAGACCGAGGGGTGGCTCGGGCGGCTCCGAGGCGGGCTGGGAGTAGTAGTATCCAGTGACAGGAAAGCCTCGCTGAGCGCCGCCATCACTACCACGCGCCTCCGAATAGACGCGCACTCGAGCCGAAGACTCGGGCGCAGGGGGACGTAGAACGGAGGCACACCGTGCCAACGAGGAGGATGCAAGGGAGACGAGTCACGGGCTGCACTAACGGGACCCGCTGCCTTGCATACATGGCCAAGCTTGGGGAGGCCCGCGGTGGGAGAGAGAGATGAGACTCCCAGCCTCATCCTGGATGTCGCCGCAGTAAAGCCGTAGTGACGGCGGCCCGAGCCCCAAGGCGTGTCCTACGGAGAGCGTCTCCCACTCGGCCCTGAACCGGAGAGACGCGCGGCGTGCGGCCAGGCCCGTACCGGGGCTGCGCCGTGGCGGCGGCTGCGCGCGCCGGTGGCGGCGGTCTTTGTGCGCGTATATTCGGGGCATTACGGCGACGAGCGACGTCGCGTTGACGTTGCGCGGGGGGAGGGGAAGCCATTCGCGGCCTCTGGTTCTCGGCGGGAGCGGCGGCGGCAGACGCGTGTGGCGACCGGCGCGGGAAAGCGGCTTCCTAGTTGGGGGAAGCGTTAGCCCCGTGGGTAGGTTGAAAATCGGTGGCCGAGCAGACGTCCGGGACGGCAGGGCCCCCGCCTTCCCGCAGCGGCGGCGGCGGGAAGGCGGGGAAGGCGGGCTGGGCCTTCCCGCCAGGTCGGTGGCCTGCCTGGGCCTTTCTCCCCGACCGCCTCCCCGGCCAAAACCCGCCTCGGGAGTGGGGAGGACGGCCGGGATGGGGCAAATCTTCCCTGGGGGGCGGTGAGGGAGAGCGACCCAGGCTCCTCCCCACCCGTGTGCCGCGCGTGGGCGGGCGATTCCGGAGGCCGCGTGGTGCGGGCCTTTGCCTGACCCCGAACCACTAAAGCAACAGGACGACTGAGAGGGGGGCCAGGAACTCAGAACAAAAGCGGTGAGGGCCAGATCCAGGGTGGAGGGTCTGATGTGTACCCCCCCCCACACACACTCGGTTTCTTGCATTGCATTTTGGCTAATCTATGACATAGTTTTCACGAATGGTCTTCCGAGCATCAACCCTTCCTCTTTATGCACCCAAAGAAAGGAACAAAGTATTGTGGGACATTTTGAAGCAGCCTGGTATCAGCTACTTGAATAGTTTACTATGGAACGTAACGTTCGAAAGAGATTGTACCAGACTCTCATTCTGAATGCATCCAAAGCTTGAAAGAGACTCGGCATGCAATTTCCTCTATTTTAACTTTATCTTGCTGACATGACTCGCTATCCAAAAACTAAACTGCTTTAAGCAGTTGTGCTATCAGTTCTCAGTTGCACAGCCCCCACTGCCCGGTAATTACGCATCAGGCAGCATGAAGAAAAGCTAATCTCAGGATAAAAAGAACTTAATAGGGAGACATTAAACAATTTACCAGGCAAAAGAAGTACATGGAATGTGTTAAAGGCCTATTATAAGACAGACGCAAGGTAAGTGGAGTTTTAGGAAGCAAAATTTATAACGTAATTTTCTTACAATAATTTTGCTCGATTCAAAAAGAAAAAAAAATCTGCCTCAGTCATCGAATACTCTCAAATTAGAAGGTCATCACAGAGATAGTGCTGGCTTAAGTCTGCTCACCGATTCTTTCTAGAGATTTTGACCTGTTTAGAACAGAATAAAATATTCATAGAATATTTTAACAGTAGTTCTTTGTGAATTGTATTGTCGAGGACTGTATTAGTTTCCAGGGCTGCTATAACAAATAGCCCCTTCCCCAAGTTAACTGTACTCAGACAATAGACATACTGTTTTACTGTTGCAGAATAAGAAAGTCCAAGATCGAGATGTTGGAGAGCCATGTGTTCTAAAGGCTCTTTCCAGCTTCTCGTGGCTGTTATATTCCCTGGCTTCCTTGAGTTAAGGTTCTGATGCTCCTGTCTCTCCCTAATTTGGCATCACATCTCCATGTTTCAAGTGGCTGCCCTCTGCATCTTTATTCAGCATTACCTTTTGTTCTGTATGTATCTTTAAAAGATAACTTGTCCTTGGATTTAGAGCCTAACCAGATAGTCCAGAATAATGGATCAGATTCATTTAGATTAATTTTATGAGCCTATATCCTTTCTCCAAATTAACTGTTCAGTACTATCCCCTCTAAAAGGCATGTTTTCCCATGACCTCAGAATTGGACTTGTAGAAATCAGATGTTTATAGGTATGATCAGTTGCGGTTCTTCTGAATGTCATATGAAGATGTGCTGGTGGAGTGTAAGCATCATGTAAGGTGGAAGCAGAAACGGGATTGAGATATCTGTAAGCCAGAGTATTCTAAGAATTGCTAACAACCACTAGAAGCTAGGAGGGAGACATGGTACAGATTTTTGTTAAGGCTTCTGGTAGAAATTCGCCTTCATACTTAGTGACTTCCTGAATGAACTATAAGAAAGTCCATGTTTTATAACCCAGCCCCAGCCCTTCCACAATGCACTGTTACAGCAGCCTGAGGAAACTAATACAATAATATTCACAGGTGCTCGTGTGCAGTAGTCCTAGTGGCTTTTCTGTTCTGTTCTGAGACCCAGCAGCTGTCACCGGTGAGCTACTTGGAAGGCCCATTTGGCGAGCTTGTAGGAGGAGCTTGAGACCTTCACAGTCCCCCCTCCGACTCTTATCAGCTGGAAGGAAAGATGGTTGAAGCAGATCGCCCAGGAAAGCTCTTCATTGGTGGGCTTAATACAGAAACAAATGAGAAAGCCCTTGAAGCAGTATTTGGCAAGTATGGACGAATAGTGGAAATACTTTTGATGAAAGACCGGGAAACCAACAAATCAAGAGGATTTGCTTTTGTTACCTTCGAAAGCCCAGCAGATGCTAAAGATGCAGCTAGAGATATGAATGGAAAGTCCTTGGATGGAAAAGCCATCAAGGTGGAGCAAGCTACCAAACCATCCTTTGAAAGTGGCAGGCGTGGACCACCTCCACCTCCAAGAAGCAGAGGCCCTCCCAGAGGTCTTCGAGGAGGAAGTGGAGGAACTAGGGGACCCCCTTCGCGTGGAGGATACATGGATGACGGTGGTTATTCCATGAACTTTAACATGAGTTCTTCCAGGGGACCACTTCCAGTAAAAAGAGGACCACCACCACGAAGCGGGGGTCCCCCTCCTAAAAGATCAACACCTTCAGGACCAGTTCGAAGCAGCAGTGGAATGGGTGGAAGAACGCCAGTATCCCGTGGAAGGGATAGCTACGGAGGCCCACCACGAAGGGAACCCCTGCCGTCTCGCAGAGATGTTTATTTGTCCCCAAGAGATGATGGATATTCTACAAAAGACAGCTATTCAAGCAGAGATTACCCAAGTTCTCGTGACACCAGAGATTATGCACCGCCACCACGAGATTATACTTACCGTGACTACAGCCATTCCAGTTCCCGTGACGACTACCCATCAAGAAGCTACGGTGATAGGGATGGCTATGGCCGGGATCGCGACTACTCAGATCATCCAAGTGCAGGCTCCTACAGAGATTCTTACGAGGGCTACGGAAACTCACGCAGTGCGCCCCCTACACGAGGGCCGCCGCCATCTTACGGAGGAAGCAGTCGCTATGATGATTACAGCAGCTCACGTGACGGCTATGGTGGAAGTCGAGACAGTTACTCAAGCAGCAGAAGTGATCTCTACTCAAGTGGCCGTGATCGAGTTGGCAGACAAGAACGAGGGCTTCCCCCTTCTATGGAAAGGGGGTACCCTCCTCCACGTGATTCCTACAGCAGTTCGAGCCGAGGAGCACCAAGGGGAGGTGGCCGTGGAGGGAGCCGATCTGATAGAGGGGGAGGCAGAAGCAGATATTAGAAACAAATAAGACTTTGGATCAAGGTCTCCATGCAAAGAAACAAAAGATGGAAAGTCTCTGTCATAACTACCCAAGGACTACTAAGAAAGAGAAAAGTTGTGTTACCTTTTTAAATTTTCTGTTTTAAGTTCCCCTTCATTTTTGTGTTCTTGTGATGAAAAAGTAAAACATTAATTTTGATATTATGAATTGCTTTCAACAAGCAGATGTTAAATGTGTAAGACTTGACTTGTACTAGTGTTGTAATTTTCCAAGTAAAAGTGTCCCTAAAGGCAATTTACTGTCTTGATTTCTTCTCCCCCCCCCCCCCCCCCCCCCCCCCCCAGTAAATGAGGTCAGCAATTTTAAGAGCTTTGAGGAGCCATCTAGATAGTATTTGGTCCCTGGAAAATTGACTCAACCTTCCAATGCAGGTAAACTAATTCTCGTAGAAGGTGGTAGTAGTATGTTCCTTTTAGGGTCTCAGGGTGTCCTCTAACTCAAGTCTCAGTGTAAAAACCTGAGGTCTGACACCTAGCAAAAGCTGCTCACCCAGAAACAGGAAAGGAAATGCAGAAAGCTATTTTTTCTTTGCTGACATTTCTTTCAGAATCTTCAAAAGCATCCCTTTTCCCTCTCCCATTAGTCTTTATTTCCTTTTTTTTTTTTTTTTTTTTTTTTGATACAAGGTTTATCTGTGTAGCCTTGGTCAACCTGGAATTCACTCTGTAAAAGGCCAAGCTGACCTTGAAGCAGATCAACCTGAACTAAATCTTGAGTGCTGAAATTAAAACATGGGTGCCACTATGCCCAACTTCCTCCATCTTAGGTGTTGTTTATTTTTTTAATAACTTATTTTATGTGTATTGGTGTTTTGCCTGCAAGTGTGTTGGATCCCCTGGAACTGGAGTTACAGACGGTTGTGAGCTGCCATGTGGGTGCTGGGAATTAGGTGCTCTTAACCACTGAGCCACCTCCAGCTTCCCAATGTTGTCCATACTTATGTGTGCCTGTGAGTTTATGTGCATAACTTGTGTGTACATGCTTGTGGAGACCAGAAAAGGGTGATAGGGTTTTACTCCATAGCCTGGAATGGCTTCAATGATCCTCCTGCCAAATCTCCCCAGGGCTAAGATTCTAGGCTATTGTTTTTCAAGACTTTTCTCTTGTACCAGCTCATCTACATTCAAGCAAAAATGGACTCGCAAAAGAAGAAAGACATGAGTTGTTTACTCAGTAAATATTCCTTTAGTTCCTCATAACAAAATACCTCTAATTAGGACTGGAGATGTAACCCAGCTGGCAGAATGTTTGCCTAACGTGCATGCCATCCTGGGTTCAATCCACGGTAGCACTTAAATGAGTGTGAACTGAGTATGGTGTAACCATAGCACTTGGAAGGTTGGGGTGGGAGGATCAGAAGTTTAAGGCTAGATTCAGCTGCATGGAAAAAAAAGAAAAATCCTGAGATTAAAAACTTAGTGTGTCTCATGGTTCAGGAGTCTGAGAACATAGTACCAGTATCTGGTCATTGTCTGATACTGCATCTATAGATGTCATGTAGGTTAAAGGCCTTGGCCATCATGGTTGCCCACCTCTGTGCTGATTGTAGTTCCCTCCCAGCTGCTCACTTAAGGGATTTGGCCCTTGTTTACATGCAGTTTGAGATGACAAATACAAACTATCACAAGTATTTGTTTAGTGAAAAAAATCAGCCTCTATTTCTGCCCTGTATGGGTGCTGAGAATCCAGTAGTAAAAGCTGACTGGGGAGCTTATCTAATCTAAATGCAGACTGGAAGATAGCTCGGTGGGCATAAATAAAGTTTGCTGGTCCCCAAAACTTTAAGTCAATGGATGAGAGGTATGGCTGTCTGCATATGATTCCATTGCTTGGGAGGTGAACAGGGAGCCTAACCAACCGGACTAGTCGAATCAGAGAGCCCTCTGTACACCAGTGCCCCTCCTAGTGGACGGCAATTGAGGAAGACACCCAGAATCAACCTGTGGCCTACACAGACAGGCAGTCATGCATACACACGACACAACTAAATGCCATCGAGTTGTGGCTTGTGAAAAGAAAATATTGTCATCGTAACTGCAGAAAGCATTCCTGAGACCTGGTGGATGGACAGATATGTGGAAGAACTCACAGGTAAGGAGAAGCTTGACTTAAGTAACTCAAAAGAATTATATGACTAAAGTAGCCAGGGATGGGAAGGGCTTGTGGAGAGCTGGGTAGGATGCAGATAGTGTGCAGTCTTACATTATAAAGGGTTTGGGTTTTATTGACAACTAAAAATTGGTAGATTTTAAGCCAGCACATAGCATGCCTAGTTTTGCTGAAGACTTGTAGAAGTCATCCAATCTAGGTAGATACTTCAAGAAGAAATCAGTCAATGGAGCTCAAGGCAGTGGTTAGTGCAAGAATTGCTGGTATACATGGGAACACTCAAATAGCTTATTACCACCTCAAGGGGATGGGAAACAGGAAAATGACAAGTCAAACCTCTCCAGGAGTTTGGAGCATGTAAACAATTGTCCACAGGTGAGTAAAAAGACCGTCAGTCACATGTAGTGTTTCACCCAAACTAGCAATGGTACTTTTCTGTAGATTGTGGAAACCGTACATATTTAGCTGCTAGAGGATAGCAGCTGCCTACTTCGTAAGCTTTGTTTTTGATCTGTGTACATGTACTAGGGATAAATCTGTGTCTTCACATACCAGAAGGCAAGCCCCAGCACTCAACCTTTATTCCAGCCCACTTTTATTTATCTGCCTTTTTAAATTTCTCACTAAGTGGCTCGGGCAGCCCTTGAGTTTAGAATCCTGCTCTCAGCCTCCTGAGTAACTGGGATTACAGCTCTATACAACCAGGCCAGTATACTCCTTTAAACCTTATCTTACATTAGCTATTCCACTTCTTTGAATATAGTTTTTTTTCTTCATAATATCTATAAGCAATTATTGCCAAAGCCAAATAAGTCTGAGCCATTATATTTGATACTCTTACATTTGATAAAATGGTAATAGGAATTCTATCTCATGGGCCTGGGATTAAGTAACATAGTGCATGTGCACTTGCTTAAACAATAAATAAATGGCCACACATTCATGTATTTAGCAAATATTTGTTGAGTGTCTGCTGGGCAGTAGTAAATACTGTGTGCAAGGTGAGAGACAAGACATGATTCGGTTTTCCTTGAGTATTCTAAATGTAACAGCAGAAAAATAAGCAGTATTAAGGCCACAGGGTTTTTTTGTTTGTTTTTTTAAGGGTATGATTTTGCAGTCCTTTGGGGCTGCTGTATAAAAGCATAGACTGGGTGACTTAGACAATAAACATTTACATCTCTAGTGGAGAAGTATGAGATCAAAGTGCCCATAAAACTGTCTTCCAGTGTGTGACTTCCACCTTCTGATGTGCAAGTGGGCATCTTGCCATATTCTCATGTAACAATGAAGAAAAGCAAGTGTCTGCACCTCTATGACAGTTGCATTTTAATGACCTCCTCATGTCCAAAAGTCTATCATCTAAATACCACCACACTGGGGAGCCATGATCTAAAGATGCCAGTTTGAGAAGAGGTTTACAAATACCCAGTCCATAATAGCCCTGGTAGAGACTCCCAACTAAAGGACAAGTCTACCATGCTATACATATCAGATGAGTACCTGAAATAAAACACTAGAGTTTGTGAAAACCCCAAAGTAGCAATGGCTTTGTCATGTGTATTGTCTTACTGTTGACGCTATAACAAATTGGTTGTCTCCGGGCTCAAATCAACCTGCCCTCAGGACTGTGTTTTTCTGAAGATTCTTGCAAAGAATTGCTGTTACAGACGTCTGCATTCTTGGTGCTCTGCCGGTCCAGCTTCGTGGTCAGCCATGACCACTGAGTCTTTCTTGGGAAGAATCAGTCTGGCTCTGATTCTCTAGCAACTTGCTTTTGTTTGGTTGGTTGATGGACAGGCTGGCTGGCTTTGGTTTTGTGATTGTTGATTGTGTGTGTGTGTGTGTGTGTGTAGTGGTGAGACAAGGTCTCTCTATAGTCCTGGCTGTCCTGGAGCTTGCTATATAGACTAAGAGTTTACTGAGATCCTCCTGCCTCTGCATATTGAGAGCTGGGATTAAAGGTGTGCATTACCATGCCCAACCCTTCTGATGGTGTTGGTATTATGGGCTACATGAGTTTCCCAAAGGGCACATTACTAAAGTCCTAGCCTTTAGTACTTGCAAATGTGGCCTTATTTGTAATTAAGCTCCATCTGAGTGTTTGAATTAAAATCAAGGAATTGGACACATGTGAAGGGGAGACATTTGGAAGACACAGAAGGAAGGACATGTGGATGGGATGATGACACAATACAGGCTAAGGAGAACTGTGGACTGTTAGCAAGCACCCGTTATATGACAGTACTTACTGCTAGGTTGGATTCGTGTGAGGGGAAAACAAATCAAGGGTGACTCCTAAATGATAGCTTGTGCAGATGATGTTGATATTACTCAAAATTATGTAAGAAACAAGGGGATACAGAATTTGTGTGAAACAATGTTGAAACATACCTTAGAAATTAAGGTGGGGACCAGGCATTTGGCTAGGAGGTTCACATAGGGAACTTGGAGCTGGAGATAAAATTTAGAAGTCAGTGATACTAGTAACAATATGGAGTTGGGTTAAAATTGTCAGAGGTAGAAATGCGCAGAAAAATATCCTAACAAAATGCCTTAGTCCTCTAGGCTGCTGTAACAAAAATGTTATATGCTTGGTGACTTGCTGAGCACAAACATCTGTTTCTCAGATCTAGAGCAAGAAAATCCAAGAGCAAGCAGGTACAGGTCCCACATCTGGTGGGATCTACTTCCTGATTCCTGGTGTGTAATTCATACCTATAGAGGATACATTTTTCCCAGAGCTCTTACACTGTAACAGGAAGCTAGTTAAACCTCCGGGATCTATTTTAATGACTCTCATATCATTTCTGACGACTTAATCTTTATGGTGTAGTTATTTCCCGAAGGCCCCACTTCCTAATACCATCCCAGTAGAGGCTGAGCTTCCCTTTATGTATTTAAAAATGATACATATGCTCAGTTCACAACATGGAATACAAGTCAACTGCTACCCGCCGAGGATTCATCCATGCTCTAGGAGTATGGCACAGCTGTACCCAAAGGTCTTTAATGGTTCCCTTCAGTTTTTAAAATCCCCTCCTTATTCTGGCGTAGCCTGATGTGCTTATTCAATCACGTTTTCTGTTACGCCTCTTCTTGCAATATGAGAGGAGATTTCCTGCTTTGATGCCTTTTCTAAATGCTCTTTGACTTTCTAAGATTGTTCTCCATTGTCCATGAATTCAAGTCCAATCCCATCAAATCATTAACTTCCTGGGCAAATATCTCCTTAGCTTTTTTCTGTTTCCTGTTAAAAGTTTCGAACTCCCTAACCTCTGTCTCTATCCAGTGCAGACAAAAGCATTGATGGCAGCTTGCACATTTGTTCCCCATCTGCATCTCCACAATGCATGGGGGGAGGGAGGATTGAATTACTTAGAAAAAGAATTCCTTGAATTAATACTATGCTTAGATTTGCTTATAGGGCTTATGAATGGAAAACTCTCTACATCTCTCATGTAATTACTATATAAAATGCATGATGGAGGTTCATAGTGGTGGAGGGTGGTTGTTTTGCTTGGGCTTTTGAGACAGGCTCTCTGTGCCACAAGCTTTCCTCAAATTTAACACAGTACTCCTGCCTCAGCTTTCCAGATGCTGGGACTGCACATATGAGCAACCACATTCAGCCTACATTTTGTCTTATACACACTTTTTTTCCTGTAGAGAGCTGAATTTGGGGGTGTCTCTTCATAGTTGCCAGATGATTCCCAGGAAATCTGGCTTCCTTCTTGGGGCTCCTAGTCTCACTCATCAGAGAATTTAAGAATGGACACAAATGGAAGTTCTAGGCCAGTTTAGTAGAGTTCACCAAAAAACCCTCAGTGTGGGCAGGATGGAAATCTCAGCCGCTACCTTGAGGAGGAAAATGAAGGAGAGGGGAAAAGGCCACCCCATTTGAGTTATAAACACTGGTGTCTCCCACCAGGTAGGGAAAGGAACCCCACAATAAAGAAAATGCATACTGAGCACCTTTCCTAAAGCAGACAAAAGATAGCTTTAGGAAAAAAAAAGAAAAAGAAGGGCTAGGAGATGGCTCAGTGGTTAAGAGCACTGACTGCTCTCCCAGAGGTCCTGAGTTCAAGTCTCAGCAACCACATGGTAGTTCACAGCCATCTGTAATGGGATCCAATGCCCTCTTCTGGTGTGTCTGAAGACAGCTACAGTGTACTTACATATAATAATAAATTAAAAAAAGAGAGAGAGAGAAAGGTAGAAAAACCCAGCAAATCTCGTAGTAATCTCATAGTGTCTGATAGGTACTGGATTAGGGGATGGGAATGGGAGGTGGGGCAGATCACAACATCTCATTAAAAAATATAATTCCTCCTATGTCTTTAACATGGATTGTAGTAGGTCCGGCAGTGGTGGTGCACGCCTTTAATCCCAGCACTTGGGAGGCAGAGGCAGGCAGATTTCTGAGTTTGAGGCCAGCCTGGTCTACAAAGAGAAACCCTGTCTCAAAAATACCAAACAAAACAAAACACCATGGATTAAAGTAAATCCACCTTCTTCTGGGTGGTCCCATGGCCAGGTGATGGTCAGGCCCAACTAGAATGTTAGGGATCTACACACCAGAAAGGCTATTCTCTGGACCAGGAGTTCTCTCTTAATAGGCTGTATTACAGGAGATCAACTACTGAGTCACACTTGTAGTTTAAAACACTAATCTCTTTTTGGAGAAAGGTCACTGTAGTCCTGGCTATCCTGAAACTCTATGTAGATGAGGCTAGTTTTGAACGCACAGATCCTTCTGTCTCTGACTCCCACTAGTGGGACTAAAGGCATGTGCCATCACATCCAGATAATATTTTAAACTCTTGATTACTTGTGACTTCTTCTGTTAAGTTGCTTAATAGTTGTACTTTGGTGGTTGGAACCTTTGCAGCTTTGTTTTAGCATTCTAAAACTGGAGTTAAATGTTCAGAACAACAGATTCTAAATCGTGAGTTCTGTTTTGGTCTTGGTTGACTTAAGATTCCTGTTGTATATCTGTGATGCCAAGAAGGCAGCTGAGTGGGGAGTCAGGAAACAAGGATTTTACGTTAGTCACATGGGCTCAACAAATAAGATAGAGGTCGCCTGCTCTGGGATTGCTTTAAATTGAGCCTGCAAGCTCACTTTGGGGTCTCTCCATCTTGGAATGAGGGACACCCCCCCCACACACACACACATGCTGGTCTTCTGCAGAATAAAATGCTCCTTGCTTTCACATACTATTTGAGTCTGGGGTATCATTCTTCAGCAAACAACAGACCCTTATATTTGGGGGCTCATCCCAGATTCAGCTATCTTTTTTTTTTTTTTTGGTTTTTTTTTTTTTTTTGGTATAAGGATGAGGAAGCATTTTATCATTAAGTTAAGTGAAATTTGCCTTATTGAGAAATGTGACTTATTTCTAATCCTATTTCTCTGAAGGACGGTTAAATAGCTTAGCTTCTGTTTAGTGTGGCTTGGAATTTGTCCTGGCTAGTTTTATGTCAACTTGACACAAACTAGAGCTATGTGAAGGAGGGAACTTCATAATGTCTCCATCCATAAGGCCTGGCTATAGGCAAGCCTTATGGGCATTTTCACAATTAGTGACTAATGTGGAAGGCCCAGCCCACGGTGGGTGGTGTCGCCCCTGGGCTGGTATTTCTGGATTCTATAAGACAGCCGGCTGAGCAAACCATGGAGAGCAAGCCAGTAAGCAGCGCTTTTCCATGGCCTCTGCCTCAGGTCCTGCGTCCAGGCCCCTGCTCTGTTTGAGTTCCTGTCCTGACTTCCTGTGATTATAAACAGTGGAAGTATGAGCCAAGAAAACCCTTTTCCTTCCCAATGGTCATGGTGTTCCATCACAGCAATAGTAACCCTAACCAAGACAGAACTTCAGCAGTTTTTATTTTTATTTTTCACCTCATGTTGGGGCATATTTCAGTCTAAAACAATGCTTTTCCAGAACTGTTGCTTAACAATTCAAATAGTTGGTATGTAATTACAGGGTACAATAGTAAACCCACAATTATAGTGGTTGAAAGATGTGCCTTTAGACTCATTTATTGTTCTATTCAACTATTCAGATAATTCAGAAAGTAATGGCTGCTCTCAAATTTATAGTCTGTATAATTTTCTAGTGATGTATTTAGAGCAAGTGTGACTTGTTGCCAATATTAGGGAAAAAGGTTCATGATGGAGCCGAATGCTTCAAATTTTACACATTTAAAGATGATCAGTAGGGTGCCATGTGTGGTGGTACACACTTTTAATCCCAGCAACTGGGAGACAGAGGCAGTTGTATTTCTGTTAATTCAAAGCCAGCCTGCTCTACACAGTGAAGTCCTAGAACTTCAGAGCTACATAGTGAGACTGTCTTTAAAAAAAAAAGTTATTTGTTTCAGCTCTATATCATCTCCCCAGTTTGCTTGTTTGGCAATATTTATTCTACATGTTTAGTGTAGACACACCTAAACTACATATTTCAGATCTCATATTCCTCGGGGTTCACTATAGACACTACATAAATGTTTCCCATGATGGATGCTGTCAATATGTTTCTATTGTCAAGGAAATATAGTTTATTCTAAGTCAAATATGAGTGACCATGGCTGGGAAATATGGATTTCTATTACCCTGAGGGGCATGCTCCTTCTTAGAAGATGTGAAAAGGACCAATCTGACCCATTGAATTCTGTTTTGTTTCTGACTCCAACTTTCTGCATTATTCTTCCCTTCAGTTCTAGGGTTCTAAGATCAGGCCTGACTGACACATATATACTATAGTTACAGAATAAAGATAATTTGTTCCTTGCATTTGATCAACACACTTTGATGGAACACTGGCTACAGCAAAGTCGGGAAATGTTATATTACTGCTCTTTAACTTTAGAGTTTGTAGAGGCTGGAGGTCTCCTGAGTTTAGCGTGTATCTCAAGGGTTTTACTTGATAGTCATAAGAATGCTGGATCAGCTAGCTAAAAAGGATGAAAGTCGGGGCTTAGAGAGAGAGTTCCAGCGGTTAAGAGCACTGAGTGCTCTTCTAGAGGTCCTGAGTTCAATTCCCTATAACCACGTGGTGGCTCACGACCATCTATAATGGGATCCAATGCCCCGTTCTGGTGTGTCTGAAGAGAGTGACAGTGTACTCACATATATAAATAAATATATCTTTAAAAAATAAAAAAGAATAAAAGTTAATGGCTACTAAAGGGACAGATATAACCCAAGATAATTTCAGTGGGGAAATCTATAGGACTCAGATGTTGTCTTTGTCAAATTCTGTTTAGCCTTAGGCTGGTGGAAGTTGGAAGCTTCACATTTAGTGATATATTCAAAAATTACATCTAAATGTCATGAACATTTTAACTCTGACATGACAGTTGATAGCAAATGACTGTTAGGAAGGACCAAAGATTGTTCAAGACACTTTCTTATTTGTTATATTCCATCTCTACAAATCATATAGTCTAGTCAGCCACAGTTAGTCTGAAAGATCTTCACTACAGATAGAGCGTGTTTCCAGAGAACTTCAGTTCACACCTCCTTTATGATTTAATTATTTCCCCAATCTTCTGCCTCTTAGTCCCACCAAACTGAGATTTGATTTTAGCATAAAGGATTTGGAGGTGTACAAACATTCAAACTATAGCAATACATGTGAATTGGAATCCCAAAGGACACATGAGGCACATAAATCTGAACCTAATGTATTATACCTGAAAATTTTAAATTTTGAACTTTATTAATTTTTAGATGTGAAGTCTGTTGGGATTCAGACCTGAGATAACCAGCTGAGGTGCATATTTAACATACCAGAGTGGACCAGGCCTCCACATTCTCCCAGCATTCCTCAGTCCCTGCTTAGAATACCCTGTGCTCTACCCTGAACTTCCCAGCCCAGGGGCTGGCCTTCCCCTCCCCAAGAGGCTCTTTGCTTTATAATCCAGACATACTGGTCTCTCTCCACCCCACCCCCATAGGCATTTTCTCTCTTCCTGTGTGTGCATTCTCTTTCACTTCCCCTCCCCTTTCTCTCCCTCCCCACAGCAACTTCCCTGGCTATGGTCCCTTGGGACCAGTGAACCTGCCTACCTAAGAGCCGCTTCAAAATAAATCTGCCTATATATATATACTCTAATCTGGCTTGAATTGGCTCATTTCACCAGCAGAGAAATAACTTATCAAAAATCTTAACAATTAGTTATTTCCATAGGCCTCAATTTGGACTCCTGGGCTCTTATTATTTTCCAAGACTACCAACACTCTTCGTTGTCGGCAGCAACCCACTCCCATACCCTCAGCCAAGACTAAGATGTAACAGGCCTGCAGTCCTAGCTACTGAGGCAGGAGGATCACAAATTCAAGAACTGCCTAGGCCTGGACGAGTTGGTACTAACATGTATCAAAATATAAAGTTAAACAGGAGATGTTTCTCTAGGTTCTGGGTTCAAGCCATAATACTGCTGAGAAGAGTTTTAGAATGTGTTAACGTGGACAATAGACTTTAGAAAGAAACTCCTCTAGACAAGTTAAAAATGCCACCTGCAATGCATAGAAATGCAGTTTAGATGGTAGTGTTTAGTTCAGTAACCCATACAATCTATTTATAGTTGGTAGACAATCTGTGAAGAATATATTTAGCATGATAATATCTTACATTTTTCTTTTGAGAAATTATGCTGTTTATATTCTTTTTAATTATTTGAAATAATTTAAATTTAGCAAAAAGTTTCATAAGGACATACATAATCTCCAAGCTAACCTACATATAAGAACAACTTTTTGGATAAGAGAATGCTTTTTTATGGAAATGAATATTGTTAATTCCAAAATTTTACAGTGAAGAAAATGCTGACTTTTTCCTAATCAGCAAGATAGCAAAGATGAAGCTGTACTGGGATGTGGTGTGGCCTTTTACAACAGCACACTAGCAACACTTGCTTTATCCAAAAACACTGTAGCTCTCTAATTTCTAAAATAAATGTCAGGTTGCCCGCTTCTCTGCATTGCTGAATGCTTTACAGAGATGAATACTATTGTCTTCTTTGATATTGCTTCTCTCTGGAGCAACTCACAGACTAATATTAAGCAGTTATGAAAATTCCAACTCAAATACAGGGAACCATGTTTTATATTAGACTAGCAATATAACCACTCTTCTGCCCTCTGCTCAGGAATTTAGGCACTTAGTTTCTATTGTAGTCAAGTTAGGGAGACTTATGCATGCTGATTCCCTCCATTCAAATGTGATTACTCCCTCTTCCCGTGGGTAGTAACTGGGTTTGTCATTCAGTTAAACCACAGTGGGTAAGCGTGTCTCTTTGCAGAAGACTTTCTGCTCTGGTGGTTTGGAGAAGCTCTCCATCTAATAGTTTTTCAGCCTCTTAAGTGGAAATCTGTCTCAGGAAATTAAGGGGGGAAAGGAGAGTAGACAATAGTGGATGATAAGCTATTGGGAGGCGCAGTAAATAATGGAGGGAAATGTAACTGAAAAGAGAGGGATCATTTAGGGCTATTAGGTGACAAATCCACTTGGATAGAGAGCTATTATACCTGTAAATATAGAAAAATGATAATGTTGACATCTCTTCATCACACAATCTGTGTCATTAATAAATGATGAAGGATAGAAAGAGTGAGAGAAATAACTCCAACACTACAATACAGTAGCACAGAGGCACTTGGGAAAAGTAGCTAGGCTGAAAATGAAGGCTCAACTTAGCACCATTATGGAGGGAAGAGAGTTCATGATATGCATGGAAATAGCATGAACCACATATGTTTTGTTGCTTAAAATAAATAGATAACTTTATATTATCAGAGAAAATCAATGTAGGAGGGACAAATGCTACGGAACAGAAGAAGCTGGGTCAGGAAATGTTGAGAACTGTTGGAAGTGGTGATGGGGAGGAGGGTATATTTAAACAAGCAAAACAAACAAACAAAACAAAACATTTGCTTTTACTGTAAAGACAAGCTCGGGCAGTGGTGGCGCACGCCTTTAATCCCAGCACTTGGGAGGCAGAGGCAGGCGGATTTCTGAGTTCGAGGCCAGCCTGGTCTACAGAGTGAGTTCCAGGACAGCCAGGGCTACACAGAGAAACCCTGTTTTGAAAAACCAAAAAAAAAAAAAAAAAAAAAAAGAACTGCCAGTAATTTTAGCCGGGCGGTGGTGGCGCACGCCTTTAATCCCAGCACTTGGGAGGCAGAGGCAGGTGGATTTCTGAGTTTGAGGCCAGCCTGGTCTACAGAGTGAGTTCCAGGACAGCCAAGGCTACACAGAGAAACCCTGTCTCAAAAAACCAAAAAAAAAAAAAGACAAGCTGCCTGCACCACTGTAGGGTATAGGGTAGATCAAGGTGATGTACAGAATACTTGCCCACTTCCTATACCCAAAAGAAATGGCATTGTATTAAAATTCTCCAGAGGATTTTTATCTTCTTAAAAATTCTCCAGCGCTACTCTGATTGTCCCTAAGATACTTAACAAGATTGTAAGTCCAAGTTAAGAAAAGAGTAAAGGTCTAAATGGGACAGCCTGTGTCTCTGAGACCTCTGTGAGAACAACATCGGGTCAGTGAAGTTCTCCAAGGCTACACATTTCAAAGAATAGACCAGGGGGGCTATTGCAAGAACTGCTGCTGTAGGACAAGCTGCAGAGACTTCAGCCAGTGTCCCACATTCCAGTGCTTCAGAGTTTGGACCCCTAAAACCAGCCGGGCGTATGACTGCTAAAGAAGACGGTGGTTTCCTTCGTCTATGTCTGGGAAGATCTAAGCGGCATCCACCTCTTTAATCCATGCTTCTTTCTAAGGCAGGAATGCAGATGCAAAGGCTGAAGTCCTTGCTGCCATCTTCTTTCCAAGCAACAAGATGGGAAGAAGCCGAACAGCTGTGTGAGTTCCAGTGTCCAGAAACAAGCCTAATTTGGACTTTCTATTACTTAGCAACAAGCCTAATCTTATATAAACTAAAGCTAAGCTAGGAATTCCTAAAAAGTAGATTTTTTTTTTTTTGGTCTAAAGGGTGCTCAAAAAAGTGAATTGCTAACTCCCGCTAATGTCGGGTTGGTTACTCTCAACTCCTACAATCTTAGCATCTTACTTACACTGAGTACAGATGAGATCATTGATGATAGATCGATAAATGGTGGAATTCATTGTGATTGGCCTCCACACATCATATATGTGCATATGTGGAGGAAGAAATACTCAGAAGTTATTTCTGAAAATAGAAACATATCAGACACCATTGGGTCAGGGTTTATTGATGCTTTTAACATACCACATCTCTGGCTGTCAACTGACCAGAGGGTTCCTGACCCCACAAGACTCTGGATAATGAAACTAAACTTTTGAACAATGAGGGAGAAAATAAGATTCATCTTCAAAAGGAGCATCAATTTCTTTTTCCTCTACTCCAAGGTAAATCAGCCATATGGATAAGATATAAATAAAACAATCTTTTAAGTTAGCAAATTAGAGGGCTGGAGAGATGGCTCAGCAGTTAAGAGCACTGACTGCTCTCCCAGAGGTCCTGAGTTCAAATCCCAGCAACCACATGGTGGCTCACAACCATCTGTAAAGGGATCTGATGCCTTTTTCTGGTGAAGGCAGCTACAGTGTTCTCATATACATAAAATAAATTTTAAAAGAAATTAGTATACACTCATGATGTCTGTGTTTGTTTGTTTTGTGTGTGTGCCATAGTGCATGTGGCATTCAGAAGACAATTTTGTCATTTCTCTCCTGCCTTTATGTGTGTTCCAGGGATCAAACTCAGGCTGCCTTATACATGGAGCGATGTCTTAACTGGAAAAGGAGCCTGTAGGTGTTCACTGAAAAGGAAAGGCAATTTTAATTCTTCATATATACGGAATACAGTGTAAACATACTTTGATGAAACTGATGTGTATCTTCAGATTTAAGATTGGACTAAGAAACTCTGCTAGTATCATTCTATAATTGGGAGGCACATTAATAAAATGTTAGTTATTGTGTCCTTGCAGCATATCTCTGGAATTCTTTGTACCATCTACTTTCTGCCAACATTTCATCTCCCTCTCTCTACTCTTCTCTCATACATTACACCCAGTCAGAAGTTTCCCCTCCCTCCATTCCTCCCAGTCCCTCTCCACCACCCCCCTCTCCCCCATTCTTTCTCTGTTTCCCTTTAGAAAAAAAAGCAGGCCTCCCAGGGATATCAACTGAACATAGCATAACAAGTTACAGTAAGACTAGGTACAAACCCTCATATGAAGGCTGGATGAGGTAACCCAGTAGGGGAAAGGGGTCCCCAAAGCAGGCAAACGTGTTAGAGACAGCCTCCACTCCCACTGTTAGAAGTCTCACATGATCACCGAGCTATGCAAGCATAATGTATATGCAGAGGACCCAGCCCAGATCCATACAGGACCCCGATTGTCACTTCAGTCTCTGTGAGTCCTGTGAACCTGAGTCCTGCTTAATTAACTCTGTGGGTCGTGTTCTCCCGGTGTCCTTCATTCCTCTGGTTTTTACAGTCCTTCTTCTTCTTCCTTGGGGTTCTCAGAGTTCTACCTAAAATTTTTTTGCTGTGGGTATCTGTATCTGCTCCACCAGTCGCTGCATGAAACCTCTCTGATGACTTTTTTTTTAATTGAGAAGAGATCTTGTCATATAAACTAGGCTTGCCTTAAAGGCATGGTCTCTGCCTCATCCTCCTCTGCTTACTGATGTTGGACTATGCCACCACAGCTGGCTACATTCATGAAGTATTGCCAGCCATTGCATTCCCATAGTCTCTTCTGGAACTAAGTTAGAGAATATGGAGTATGTAGTCTGCCAAAGAGCAGTGAAGGTCTAAGGAGCAAAACTGGAGAAGTAAGCCATCCATAATCCCAGGTAGTCAGGAAAAGAGGTCATAGAGCTTAGGGTTTACTACCTCCTTTGGGTTGCAAGTTCTCTGAGTGACAGGTGATCTTTGTCTCATCTCTTTAGCTGAGTACCAGTTACACACTATCCCGGTTACATTCAAAAAGAGGCTGATGGGTCTCATTTATACATGGTGTCAAGAAGCATAGGAAAGGCAAGGGAGTGTGCATATTAGCCACGGTCATCAATAAATGGCAGCAATATTTGTGGAGACATCATCTTGTGTGTTGTATGGATGCCTCACCTGTCAATTAAAAAGCTTTTGGCCTATGGCTTAGGCAAGAAATAGAGGTGGGACATCAGGAGGAAAAAGAATTCTGGGAGAGAAGGAGGCAAGGAGAGGAGTCCAAAAAGAGCTGAGGAGACAATCACATGGTACCTGAGCCACATGGTTACCAGCCACATGGCAAAATGTACGTTAAAATAAATGGTTATCTTTAGTTATGATCTAGTCAAAGTAGAGCCTGGCTATATGGCCAAGGTATTTGTACATATAATTTGAGTCTGGGTCTTATTTCTGAGAGCATGGGGATGGGAAGAAGAATCTGGGACCAACTATAACAAATATTCAGCAAGAAACATGAAGCTTGAAAAATATTATGAACATTACTTAAAAAAGTTTCTGCAATCAATTAGTTTGGGGTAGCCAAATCCCCAGACAGCTCCACAGCAATGCTTAAAAAAAAAAAAAAGTGCTTTTAGATCCCCTCCTTTGCCTTGATGGGGAAGACCGGGATTTTGTCAGAACAAGATCTTCATTCCCTGTGGATGCCATTGGGTTAACTCGAAGTGCTGGGGATATCCAACAAATAGTTTGATCTCTTCACAATGTAGGTCCCAGTATTTGAAGTTTGTGTTGTACAAAGCACACTTAAATAGCAACTACCTAACTCAAGAAAGCATTGTGTAAACCTGGAGACCCCATGAAATAGCTAATCCTAAAACTAATATGGAGTTTGAAATCGTTTCAGAAAGTGTGGGTGGCGGAGACAAATAATCATTTTGAGAGAGCTCTGCTGTTTCCTTAGCACAGCTCATCTCCCCAATATGTTGTACGTAGCAAGAGGATATCGCTTGCCATAGGAGGGATATTCCCACTTGTTGAGTCTCCCCAAAGCTAAACTCTGAAAACAATAAAGAGTGGGATGGGCAAGTTTTAAATGGCTCTGTTTTATGCCTTATGACTTTTTCTGGTTACTTCAATCTTCTATCTCTAAGTTCATTTTGAAGAGTAACTGCTAATTACCAACACAAGCACCTCTAAAACCAATGTTAAACATCTTCCCTGGAAAGAGACAGTGCAAACCTAGAGCCCTCAAACTTCACACCTTCCATTTGGCTAAATGGCCCAACCACAGTCATGGGTCCATAAACTTAGTTCTCAAAATCATAGGAAAGGTACGATATTGTTGTTACTTTGAATAATTGCATTACAAATCTAATGCTATTTCCTTAAGAGGTAAGTGACCTTTCTAGTTACTCTGTGATACATGCCGTAGTTAATAATGTCAGTATTTTCTTAAATATTTATTTTAATATATTTTATAGCATTTAAACATATTTATTATATAAGTATTTATATTAAATTAGATAGGGGTAGTGCATGCTTATAATTTCACAGCTTGGGAGGTCCAGGCAGAAGGATCAGGAGTTCAAAGCTAGCCTCAGTACATATTTCACAATATAATGGTGAAAGTTAAAGTAAAACACCTAGCCTTAGAGTGAGTGGTCGATAAAATGTCACTCTTCTGACCTTGCAGGAGAAAAGTCAAATATTTTTAGATGTGCTTAGGAACAAAATAGCATAAAACCCTTGGCCTTCCTTTCTTTCTTTCCTTTTTGAAAGGGTCTCACTGTGTAACCTTAGCTTGCCTAGAACTTCCTGAATAGGCCAGAGTGGCCTTGACCTCTTTGGCATCCACTGCTTTGGTGAGTGCTGGGATTAAAGGCATGGCCCCCCACGCCCAGCAGAAATTTGAACTTTTTTTTTGTGTGTGGTTTTTCAAGACAGGGTTTCTCTGTGTAGCCTTGGCTGTCCTGGAACTCACTCTGTAGACCAGGCTGGCCTCGAACTCAGAAATCCTCCTGCCTCTGCCTCCCAAGTGCTGGGATTAAAGGCGTGCGCCACCACCGCCCGGCTAATTTGAACTTTTTAATGATAAAATAACAATAAAGACATATAATGCCTTTCTTGAATCTCCACATAGGGCAAATATAAAATCTTCCTTCACTTCAAAACAGAAATAAAGCCAGTCATAGTGGTACATTACTGTAATCCCAGACCTTGGGAAACTGATCCAGGAAGATAAGGAATTCAAAGCCAGTCTGAGCTACTTAGAAAACTGGAGGCCAGTTTTGTCTACACAATAAGACCCTGTTTCAAGACAAACACACAGAGGTAAAAGTACAACAATGTTAATACACTGTATCAATCTATATAAGGACAAACCCAAAAGCACAACAATGTTAATACACTGTATCAATCTATACAAGGACAAACCCAAAAGAATGTTAGAATCCCAGGCTTGGGAGACAGCCCAGCCAGGAGAGTGCACACTGCACAACACAAGGACCTGAGTTCCATCCCCAGCACCAGATGACACCTGTGTTTGTCCTCTGGCTTCACCTGCACATGCGCACATGCCCACAGTCTCTGACAGGATGGGCACTGTGCTTGTTTTCCAGACTGAGGATTTTCTAGAGGATGACTTTGACCCGTCTTCACGCGAGTTCCAATGGGATGGCTTTAATGTGCCCCAGGAGACAGCAGTCAGCTGCAGAAGTAGATGTGGAACCCTCTGCCACCTTGGGGTACCTCTGCTTTTAGCTTTCTCAAGGTAGACCACAGGACCAGATTCTTCTCTGGCCATAAAGAATACAGGGTAGAGACATTACCTTTAGAAGCTTTTAAGCAGCAGGGCAGGGCTGGGGGATGAACTGTATGCTCTCTTAGCTAAGATCTAGCCTTATTTGTGGTAAGGACTCAGATATGCCATCAGCCTGAGCTACCTGGCAAAGTGCACTTCAATTTTGAGCTGATGCGTTTACTCTCCTGGTCTAAAATTGTTGTCAGCAGTTTTTATTTTAAATAGAACTTGCAGTTGCTGGCCTTTTAGAATACTTCATATTTACAAAGGTGCATTTCATATGAACATCCTAAAGTGCTGTATGAAGATCATTTCATTTATCCTTATAACACCTCTGGAGGAGCCAATTGTCCATGGTGCTCTCCCCCAGCACCAGGATATCCCATATTAAAACAAAGTGCACAAAGGCCCAACACAGATCGTTTCTTGATGACCAGACCAGGACTCATGCTGGGCTGCAGAATGCACTGCCAGGTGGCTTGTTATGGGTCAGGCTTTCCCACAGCGTTTGGGGAAATACTTACTCAAGGGCAGCAGAATTGGGGCAGGGGAAGAGAGACTCCAGAGCTAGTCAGCTGTGATAAGCTTCTTCCTGTCCAGTTCTCTCTTTATCCAGTTCCCCAGTTTCCAGTCTCTTCGAGGTGAAAGGAAGGCTTAGAAGGCATCTGTGCCCAGGAAAGATTGGTCCTTCAGGTTTGAAAGACCCACCTGTGCAGGGTGTGGTGGAGCACAGCACTTTAACCCTAGCACAGAGATTCACAGAGGCACTCATGTGCATCTCTGTGAGTTTGAGGCCAACCTGGTCATTCAGAAATATATTCAGTAAACTTTGCTTGATTATTGACCTCAGTAGCTAAAGGCAGAAGAGCAAGTGTCAACTCTATGGTCCTGGAATCCTTGGAATTTTGAAAGCACCTTACTGTCATTGAGCAGGTAAGGGAAGTTGTTGGTCAGCTTTCTGATCTTATCAGATCTCACAAATAAATGACAGAGAGGTTGGGGAGGAAGGGGAAAGGGAGGGAAGGAAATTGATCAAGAAATATTGAGACACCTAGAGCTCTTTGAGGTGACCTCGGATCATCTACTGATGGATTTGGGGAATAGTGATTCTCACACTCCCTTTAAGGTAACTAGGATTCAGGAAAACAAAACAAAAAACCAAACAACAACAACAACAAACCAACTTCCTGAAGGTCTCATACCAAGGAAAGTAAACTACAGGCTCTGGATACCGTCCAGAGCTTTCTAACCTAAGAACGAGAATATTTACCAAGTGAGCAAACAAAAGCCAAGTCACCGCTTGCTTGCGTTCTTGCCTTCTGCACTACGTCATTTATTGGTGGGATCTGATAAGATTAGAAAGCGAACAAAGAACTTCCTTACCTGTGTAAGGGTCCATGGTTCACCCAAATAATACTCCCACTCAAACAGTATAACGCAAAGAGTATTTTATTCTGCAGAAGTCCAGCATGCTGGGGTCTCCTGTTACCAAGGTAGAGAGAGACAACCAAGTGAGCTCCAAGGCCTGAATTAAAGCACATTAGGGAATTCCGGGATAGGTGATGTCTATCTTAATCTGTTGGGTCCATCTCTATGGACATTCCACAACCATTACTGGGGGTGGAAACAATTGATAAGGAAGTCTGGAAATTATTGCTGAGGAAGTCTGGAAGTTACTGTTGACCCATTGTCCTTGCCTCGAACCAGGTAGCAGGACAGCTTCTGATGGCAGGGCAGTTTCTGACTAGCTGCCTTGAAGCTTGGGTTTTTTTCTAGTAACTGACTTGCCCAGCTCTTAGGCCTAATCTTCTAAACTGCCAATTTGAAGCCTGTCGTGGAGTCAGACTAGCCTTCTCACCTGCTGTATGACAACCTGCTGTATTCTCAGTGCTTTCAAATTCCAAAGGTTTCCAGGCCCATAGTGTTGACACTCACTCCTTGCTCCTCTGCCTCTAGCTACTGAGATCAATCATAAAACATGACATCACTTTTCAAGTGGGCCTCTGGCATCTCTGTGACCACCACCATGCCTTCTGTATCACATTTTTTGACCAGTTAACTCAGTTGAAGCCAAATTGCAGGCGCTTTACCTACAGTGAGTCAACAGCACTTGGCCTATTGGACTGTATGGTGCTGTGAATTAGAGTGGCCCCCAAAGACTCATAACCTTGAATGCTTATTCAGGAGGGAGTGGAACTCTTTGATAGGATTAGAAGGATTAGGAGTTTAAGAGGTGTAACCTTGTTGGAAGAAGTGTGTCTCTAGGGTGGGCTTTGAGGTTTTCAAAAACCCGCACCCCCAGGCCAGTGTTTTTCTCTGCTTCTGCTCTCTCTCTCTCTCTCTCTCTCTCTCTCTCTCTCTCTCTCTCTCCTCCTTCTCTCTCTCTCTTTGCATACAGATCAGGATGTAGTTCTCAGCAATTTCTCCAGCACCTGCCTGTATGCCACCGTGCTCCCCACCATGACAATAATGGAATAAACCTCTGAAACTGTAAGCAAGCCTACAATTAAATGCTTTCTTTCATAAGAGTTGCTGTGGTAATGGTATCTCCTCAAAGCAATAGAACAAACTGATTTCAGGCTCTTTGGCATAAAACAGTAGCCACTCTAGAATCAATCTGGATCTTCAGATTAGCACATCTTAAAGGAGATAGAACTTGGGATTTTTTTGTACTTGGGGGGTACACTCCATAGTGACAGAGAAGGCACAGTGGTGGTAGTGGCTTCAGGCTGTGATGGCAGGAGCACAAAGCTACTTACTCATAATTGGGGGGGATGCAGAAACAGAGTGTTTCTCAGGTTGATTTTTCCTCCTAACCCCCCCTTTTATCTATGCTAGACCACTACCCATTGGACATCCACAGTCAGGTTGCCCTCCTCCCCCTAGTTAAAGGGGGAAACCTGGGAACACCTTCATAGACACATCCAAAGACATGCTTCACTGTAATGCCTTGTACAATTCTTTTTATTCTTTTATCTTAAAAAAAAAAATTGTGTGTGTATGTGTGTGCATGTGTGTGTGAATGCCAGAAGCATCCTTTGCAATTGTTTTTCTACTTTCTTTCTATTTTATTTATTTTTACTTTAAATATATGTTTTTTTTTTCCTCCATGCATGTCTTTACGATGTGCATACCTGGTGCCTGTGGTGGCTAGAAAACGATGTTGGATTCCCTGGATCTGGAGTTACAGATGGTTGAACCCGCCATGTTGGTGCTAGGAACTGAACCTGGCTCCTCTAGAAGAACAAGTGCTTTTAACTACTGAGCTTTCTCTCTGGCCTTCCATTTATTTTTTTGAGACAGAATCTCTTACAGAACCTGGACTTACCAATTGGGCAAGTTTGATCACTTCTTTATCTAGCAAGTCCTACGAATTCTCCTGTCTTGGCATCCTCAGCCTGAGCTTACAATTGCATGCTGCTATACCTGGCTTTTAATATGGAGAGGGTTAGCATTCATTGTGGCCGAGACAGCATGGCAGCAGATGGTCAGAACAGGAAGGGGAAGAAAGAGTGTGAACTGGAAATAGGATGAAGGGATAACTCTCAAAGCAAGGTTGCATCACTAACTGAGGACCAAGTATTCAAATATCTGAGCTTACAGCAGATGTTTTTCATTTAAACCACCACAGCATCTATATTTAGGCATTCATGTTTCTGTGGCAAACACTTTACCAACAAGATCATTCCTCAAGTCCCCATTAGACCTTCATTAATCCAATCAAATTGATAACGATAATCAACCATCACAGAAGGCCCACAAGGGCTGAGTGTTTACCAGCACTTCAATAGATTAGAGAATGCCTGACCACTATGCTGGAACCATCACTAAGACAGCTGTGAGCGCCACAGAATGCTCTGGGGATATAACATAAGAAGAAGCCCACCTCAGGACCTGGCCTTCCACTCCTTAGATCTACAAGGAGACATCTCTACATGCCAGGCATGATTTCCATTGTATCCTTTTTGTCTTCTCTCTTCTGCACTGAATAACACACCATTGCTTAATTTTAGTGTTAGTATCTCTAGTTAAGTCAACCAAAGAAAATACATACACATACATACATACATACATATGCACACAAACACAAACACACACATACACACATTTGCAAATAGTCTTCGAAGTTGGACTTTGCCTTTTAACTTTTAACAAGAACTTTAAACTTGGTTAAGTATTACATGAATTCTTAAATTCTGTTGTTTTCCTATGTGTGTGTACACATGTGTGAGTCTTGGTATGTGAGTGTGGAAGCCAATGATTGACCTTAATTGTTTTTCTCAACTGCTTTTCACAGAGGGCTTCTTATTCTAAAGCCATCTTTAAAACTGATGTAGACTTGAAACTGGGATATTCTTAGAGTCTTGTATTCACTTCATCAAGGTGAAACATATTTGGAAAATATTACTAAATTCAATTTTTTCTCATTTTAAGAACTCTACTACTTGCTTATATATCAGAGTTGCAATTTCACTTTTGTATTCTTAAAACTGTATCAAGTAAAAGTTATATTTAAAATGTTTTAAGTAAGGCAGGCAGGTGACACACACCATTGGTCCCAGTACTTAGAAGGCAGAGGCAGGCAGACCTCAAGGCCAGTCTGGTCTACAGAGTGAGTTCCAGGTCATCCAGAACTACACAGAGAAACCCTCTCTGGAAAAAAACAAAAAGATTTAAAATGTTTTAATTAATTTCTATAAACACTGGTGTGTGTGTGTGTGTGTGTGTGCACATTCATGTATGCCATAGTGTGTAGGTGGAGGTCAGAGGAACACCTTCAGGAGTCGTTCTCTCTGTCTACTTTGTGATGGAATTGAAATCACATCATGAGTCTTAGCATTTTAGTCTTTTGAGCCTGAGCCCAAGTTATATTTTATATATTATAATTACCTTACAGTTATGTAAATTCAAATCCATGTGACTTTATTTGCTTTTTATAGTCTGGTAGAGTGTTTAGGCGAGGCATTACTGTTCCTATTTTAGTGAAAGGAAACTCAAGGTGACTTGAGGACCTGGGCCACATTTTCTAAGATTAGCAGTGGGTGAAAATCAAATAGATAGCCAGGTATGATATTGTATTCCTATAATCCAAACACCCTGAGCGGTTTAGAAAAGGGTCCCAAGTTCAAGACCAGCCTGGGTCAGACAGTGGAAACCACTAAAACAACCTTTCCATTCCTAATAGGAGTATGTCCACAGGTGCGGTAGAACAGTCCTTTTCTTGTAAGAAGGAACCTTGTAGGATTATTAATTAAATGTAGTTATTAATTAATAACTTTAATTTGATGAAGCTATTTATTTGGTTTTGTTTTTGAGACAAGGTGTCATAAAGCCCAGGCTGTGTCGCAGAAGATGACTTTGAACTTCTGATCTTCCTGCCTCTGCTTCTGAAGGGTTGCAGGTGTGTACCCGCACCCAGTCTCCCACAGTGCTGGGGATCTAATGGATGTATGTACTGCATGTGTACCTGATGCCAGAGGAAGTCAGAAGAGGGTATCAGATTCCCTGTAAGTGGCATCACGGAGAGCTGTGAGCTGCCTGATGTTGGTGCTTGAAACAGAACCTGAATCCTCTGCAAGAGCAGCAAGTGCTCTTAACTGCCGAGCTGGCTTTCTAGCCCCTGTCATTTGTATTTTAAGACTGAGTGAAATGCGCTTTCAATAACGACATTTCTACAGTTATGCCAAATGTCCAAGGAGAGCCACAGTCAGCAGCTCCCAGGAGCCACTGTCAGAAGCCACTTCAGTTCACAGAGCTGAGAACTTTCTACACTCCAGCTAGCAGAGAAAAATGGCCCCATTTGGCCAACTCTGTTTCTGATCTTCATCATACTGCTCTGATATTTGCTTCTAGCAGCTGAAAGCAGTACGAAAATGCACTCAAAACCATTGTGTAGGTTTGTGCCCAGATTTGTGTTTTGAAGTTGGAAAAAAAGGTTTAGAGCTTCACATATCAGCTTGTTGATTTTTTAGACCCTGAAAGAAGAAAAAGATTACATATCAAGTAAATACAATATCATTAACGCATTGTACTGATACATGATACCTATAGTCTACAATTTTTATTAAAAATTTTGATTCAAGTTAACTTATCAAACCATTCAGGTACTATCTTACAGGAAAACTGAGGTTACTTTCTGGAGAGCATAGTAATTAGCACATATTTCCCCTGATAGAAGTTTGGGGTCATCTTGTTAGGTATTTCTTGTTACTAGATTTTACTCTCAGACTATATAGCCAAAGCCCTGAACCACAGGTTAGAACAACACCAACTGTATTATTCGCCATCAATCACCTACTTTCTATCTTTCTTCAAATTAGACAAAGACAATAATCCACCTACTCTGGCCATTACCACAAAAAGCCTTTCTAAAGAGGTCCTGAATACTTTTAAAAGCCTGCTACTGTGATGAGGTGATCCCTTGTTATAAATAGCTCTTCGTCTCTATGTCTGATAAAACAGTCTTGGGGTGCAGATGAAGTGTACCCCTTTAAAATAAATCTCCCATGCAGCAGCTGTGTGTACACAGGGGAGTGAGCCCCACGTGAAACACCCGAGAGTAATCACTGCACACAGGCCCATCCCCAGCAAGCTGTAGACTCATGGCTGGCTGGTAATTTAGTGGCACCTCCAGGCATTAACAAAGGCTTATTAAAATAGTAAAGTAGTCCTAAACACTGGATCACTTTGAAAATTGCCCTGTTCTGCTCTTGCAAGTTAAGGAGGCTTGTATTGGGATTCTGACAGGCGCTGGCTAAAGCAGCAGTTGGTGTCACTCGATTCAGATTCTTGATGTCACCCCACGCAATTAACCAAGTTATGTTTGTATTCAAAGTTTTTTTTTTTTTATTTCTGGGAGGAGCATTGCAATGGCGATGAATAGAACCCCCCTTTCCAATTTTTTTATTTTTGCCTCCTACTTTTATCTCCACTCTCTTTATACACAGTTCCCAACACCCTTCAGGATGATCAAATCCCAGTAGGGGTTTTATTTTCGTGAGAAAAAAAATAACCAATGAGCACATGTTCATGTTAGATGGGCAATTTCATGACTCCACATGAAGAAGCAACTTCGAAAAGTTTGGGTAATGTGACAAGAGGTTTATGTAATGTGGCTCCCCTGCACCTGGGATGAACGGGCTACAAGGAGTAATTAATTCCTCCTGCTGCATTAGTGCTTAGCTGCTTTCTTTAATCACTGCTCTGAGGGTCACAGGGGCGGAGTAGTATGGTCGCATTAGCTTTACTTTTGATCACAGTTCCTTCAATGGTGAGTCATCACTCCACATGGAATCATATAACTGGGTTGGGATAATTGGCCAACAATAAAAGGATTGTGTCTGTGTGACAACTGAATGTTAATTCAAAATCAAATGCATAAGGGCTCTGAGCCATTTCTGGCAGCACTTACCTGTGGCGTCTTTAACAACTTCACCTCAACCTTGATTCTCAACATACAATATACAGGCTTCACACTGCTAACAACACTGCCTGAAAACACTTCACCCAGCTTCGACCAGAGACTACTCCTGTTAGGAATTGCAGTGTTTTTACTGTACATAGAAAATGTTATGCTTCACTATTTTCTGAACATTCATTCAGTGAACTGCCGTGAAAGTTGACTCTGCATGTCTACAATACCCTTCTTTATCCCATATATACCCCAAGTCTTAATCTGGGTGAGGCGAAACTGAGGCTTGTCCTTGTCTCTTTGTGATTTGTCTTGCAAATGCACTGGTTTTTGCAAAACTCATTGCTTGAATCCTAGCCATCAGTGTTGAGTAGTCAGTGGGGGCATGGTTGGGTAATGGGGCACAGACGAGAAGCATTCTTAATTTTCAAAGAAAGACTGATAAGACTGATAAGGGGATATTAACCCAGAATCTCAGAATACCCTAGACACAATTCGCATATCAATAGATTTCCAAGAAGATGGAAGGAGAGACCCCTGGTCCTGGAAAGACTGGATGTAGGGGAATGCCAGGACAGAGAAGCGAGAGGGGGTTGAATGGGGAAAAGAGGGAGGGAAGGGGGCTTATGGGACTTTCGGGGAGGGAGGAAATGGGAAAGGGGAAATGATTTGGAATGTAAATAAAAAAACTTAGAAAATAAAAAAAAAGGTATGCAACTCTTAGAATATAAAACTAAAAATATTCTAAAAAAATTTTTTTTCAAAGAAGGAATATGAGGCTGTCGCCAACATTGTTGCATGTTTCTCTCTTTCTCATGCATGTGCATGGTAGATGGTGTACACATGCTGACGTTTGTGCACATGTGCATGTGTGTGTGCATGTACATGTGAAGACCAGAAGTTGACATCAGATATCTCCCTTAGTCATTTACCTCCCTCCTTGTTATTTTTGAATCAGGGTCTGTCACTGAACCTAGAGCTCACAGATTCAGTTAGACTGGCTGTCTGCCGAGCTCCGGTGGTCCCCCTATCTCTGCCCCCCCCCCCCGAGTGCTTAGGTTGCAGACATGCAGTGCCCCTTTTACATGGGCGGTAAGGATCTGGACTTAGGCCCTCATTCTTGTATGGCAAGCCCTTTAGTAACTGAGCTATCTCCTGAGTCCCAACGGAATTATGGAATTTCAGCAGATAGACTGTAATCTATCTTCTCCAAGAAGATAGATTGGAAATTGTACTGCAGTACCAACAACTCACCAGTAGGGGCAGGTATCTTAAAGAATCAGCTCAGGTGTATTTCTGGTCCCACTCCCCTACAAATGACAGCACAAGTATTTTTGAAAGCTCTAAAATTCATTGCTGTTGATGTTCTCCTAAACATCTACCTATCTAGTCAAGAGCTAAGCCAAAGAAGCAATTAATTTATAAGATCTTTTTATGTGGGTTATGCCGTCAGTTGTGGGAGGACTACTTGACTGAGACTTTAGCTATTGCATGGTGCTCAGCATATAACTGGTTAGCTTTTGAGTAGCTTAAAGGCTTATTTTAGTGGTGAACTTTGATACAGATCTTTTTCTTCGTGGTAGTTTACAGTGACTTGCGCAGCAAGTCTGTTTTCCCTGGGGGCCTATTTCCCTGCCTTTAACAGTTCCAGCTGTGGGTGCTGGAGAATCACTTCGAGGCACAGCTGCTGGATTAGTGACATTTTTTTTTTTGACATGACAGAATCTAAAGACCTCTGAGAGACATCTTCTCTGGGTCTTCTAGGCTAATATTTTAATCTAAAACATTTGAGTTAAATGTTCTCTAAAAGCAAATGTTATTTTCTCATGTTAAAAAGAATATTCCCTCTGTATATTCAGAAAACTATACTGGTGGCCATAATGGTAAGTAGTGCTTGGCTCATATATTCACACACACACACACACACACCACACACACACACACACCACACACACACACACACACCACACACACACACACACACACACACACACACACACATTTCTATGTCTTTCAACAGTGCAGGTCTCAAAAAGAAAAAGAAAAGTGCCCTAACATTAGAGTAAAGGTTAATTAGGGGAACTCAACAGTGCCCTGGTTCATAAAACTCATTTTATTAAATTTATGTTCCATATTTTCACCACAGCATATTGCTTTCTGCACTTAAAATCCAGGCACGAGGATATGAAATTATTTTCCCACATTACCATTGGCTTCAGGGGACAGGGTCCTGATTTCACCAGGGTCTTTGGTCTTCCTGCCCTTTTGTGCCTTATTCAAAAGTTTCAGCAAATGTGACCTCTCAGAAGATACAATTTCCTGTTAGCTTTGTACTGTGCATCTCTGTTTACATGTTAGGGCTCCGTTCAGAGGTAGGAAGTTGCAGAATGGAGCTTAGGTGCTGAAGCAATATCAAGCAGAATTTTGCTGCCCGCATATTTTACAAGCAGGACAATTTCCTTGTTTGAGTCTTAGCATCTAATTCTTATTTTTTGGGTCAGGAGTTGGATTCTGGAATGACTTGAAATGACTATCTATGAACTAGTTCTAGTCTGAATATTATCTGGCTAATTCTATAATATGCCTCAGTCTCCAATATTAAATTATCTCTCTAAAGGGGGAAGATGAGTAAGTAAGTAAATAAAAATGAAATAAAGGAAAACCAAACAGCATAATTCAGAAGACTTAGTTATCTTGTGGGAGGGTGATTGTCTACACTGATAGCATGCAGGTATGAACAGGGTGACTGTCTACACGATAGCATGCAGGTATGAACAGGGTGATTGTCTACACTGATAGCATGCAGGTATGAACGAGGGTGATTGTCTACACTGAGCATGCAGGTATGAACGAGGGTGATTGTCTACACTGAGCATGCAGGTATGAACAAGGGTGATTGTCTACACTGAGCATGCAGGTATGAACGAGGGTGATTGTCTACACTGAGCATGCAGGTATGAACAGGGTGATTGTCTACACTGAGCATGCAGGTATGAACGAGGGTGATTGTCTACACTGAGCATGCAGGTATGAACGAGGGTGATTGTCTACACTGAGCATGCAGGTATGCACTAGTCTTCCTCCCTTTCTGCTGTGTTGGCTCAGCCAGACAGCTAAGGAGTTTTATGTTGATTAAATCATCCTTTTTGAGAAGTGATGTTCTCATGTGGGGTCTCATTATGTAGTCCTGGAACACACTATGTAGACCAGGCTGGCCTCAATTTCAGAGATTCACCTGCCTCTGACTCCTGATTTTTTTTTTTTTTTTTTTTTTTTTTTAGTTTTTCGAGACAGGGTTTCTCTGTGTAGCCCTGGCTGTCCTGGAACTCTCTCTGTAGACCAGGCTGGCCTCGAACTCAGAAATCCGCCTGCCTCTGCCTCCCAAGTGCTGGGATTAAAGGCGTGCACCACCACTGCCCGGCCTGCCTCTGACTCCTAAGTGCTTCAATTAAAGGCACACACCCCCAGGCATGGCTTTATTTATAATTTTTGAACTATGTTTCAAAGATAGATTTGTTAGGTGGTCTCTTATAATGTATTTCTCAATACCAACATTGTTAAAACTAGAGGCCCAATTGAAATATGGGTACTTGGAGCAACCCATACCCAGTAAAATAAGCAACATGGAATATACAGGACTTTAAACAATTTCAGTGACCAGAGGTAATAAGAACCCTCTGAGGAAATCAATGGCCACCGACAGGTGAAGTGTGTATCCACACCCATCATGGCCCCTAGGCCACTGACAGGTGAAGTTTGTGCACACCCATCCTGCCCCTTGGCTATGGACAGGTGAAGTGTGTCCCTTGGCTTCCTTTGTTGAACTAGTTCAGTGTTCAGGAAGAACTCAGCCTTTGGAAGGACATTAGGGTGTGGCTCTTGACTTGTTTGCATAACCAGGAGGTAATTCAGAAGGAAGGTTGCAGGAAAAATAGGGTAATGGATTGAGTTCTAATCTGGTTTCATTCTTAATTGCGCATAGGTGCTTATGGAAGTCAGAAGTCAGAAGGGTCCTGTGTTGCTAGGTGTGTTGTCGGTGAGGAGTATGTGTAGTGAAGTCAAATGGAGAGTCAGGTTGCTAAGCCATTCTTATTATCTGCTTGCCTCAGTTCTATGGTGCACTCCTTGCTATAATGTGTTTGTTGTCTCATCAGAAGCCCTAAAAAGGCAAGTTCAAGTGACCATTAATTGAAATCTCCAGATTTGTGAACCAAAATAGATCTTTCATCTTGGTAAGTTAATTTGTGTCCTATTTTGCATCAGTCACACACAGCTGAATAACGGAAGTTCAGAACCATATGTATAGTATGTTGCTTAGCTTTAGGAGACTGAGTAGCTTGAAGGAGAGCAGAACTGTGGCTCAACACTGATCCTCTTCAACATCCATTGTCCGCTTCTGTCCGAAAGGGCTCATAATTACATTATTTCCTTGAAAATTCAGTCCCATTAAGAAAAGAATTGTAAGAGACAAAACCAGGAAAGGAGAGAGGAAATGGAAGGAGTGAAGGAGAAACATTCTTCTGGCTGCTGAATCAGAAGAATAGAGAAGGGGGAAAAGATTTATCTGATGAATATTTGTTCATGTCATATACCAAGAACAATTAAAAATGGCTTGATTTTTAAAAAGAGAGGGAGAGATGGAGTCATTATTCTCAAGAACTTTATATCCTAGTGGGGAGAAATACAAAGCAAGCAAGCAAACATTGTCTATGGAGGTAATAACCTGAAACCATGCCCCACAGTGTGGGCCTGGTCTGGTCCTGGCTTCTGAATGAAGGAGGATGGCTTGAGCTTAGGGTTTGATAGTGAGACACTGTCTTTTTTATTATTAATTCTGATACATTTGTTCTCTGACAGCTTTATGATGTACATAATGTATCTGGGCTGCTCCTTGCCATCTTTCTTATTTTCCCCCACGCTTGTCAATCCCTTCCCCCAAATCTTTTCCCCACGGTCTTTCCTTGGATTGTTTGCTTTGTTTTGCTAGGCATCCTTGGGACCGTCCCTATGACCACAAGTTTGGAACTCTTTATAGGAGTCTGCTGGGCTCACAACTACGGACAGTGATAACCCCCTCCCCAGTCTGTCAGTGGCAGGGAAGGGTAGAAACACACAAGCCTTTCCTGACCGGTGACTGTTGACAGGGCCAGTCTTGTGCAAGCCCACTGTGGGCAGTCTAGCGGCTGTGGAGTCATGGCTATAATGGCGCAGTCGTTGGGGAAGGTGGTATTTTTCGGCCCTTTCCTCTTTGTCAGGCTCTTACAGTTCTTCCCAGCTCCTCTTCCTTGGTGATGTTCTCTGGGCCTAAGAAAGAGCTGATGAGGCCCTGCCTTTTTTTTTTTTTTAAACTTATTGATTCTTCGTGAGTTTCACATTATGCACCCCAATTCCACTCATCCCATCATCCCACCATATCCACCCTCCACTGCTGCAACCCCCAACCTCCCAAAGGAAAAAAAAAATCTCTCAACCGAAGCTGCAGTGTATCATGGTGTGTCACACAATACACCCTTTTGCCCAAATAGCTTTACTTGCAAATGTTCCTTGCAATGAGTATTGGTCTGGTTTGAGGCCTCTGGCTTCTGCTACACCATCAATACTGGATCCTCATCAGGACTCCTCTCAGATATCCTGCTGTTGCCCTCAGTCATGGAGACCCTACAGCTTTGGATTTGCAGGACCAGCCCCTTCACATGCTCCAGCAGTTCTTAGTTGGGGTAGATGTGGGGGTGGATCAACTCAAAGCCTGGGTGGTAACTGAGCTGGTCATTCAGCTACCTTTCCTGCACCCACACATCCAAGGCCAGGAAACCTTGTCTTTCAAAAACGAAAGATAATCTGTTAGCCACTGGCGGTACATGCCTTTCATTCTAGCATTGGGAGGCAAAGGCAGTCAGATCTCTGAGTTTGAGGCCAGTTTGGTCTACAGAGTGAGTTCCAGGACAGACAGCCAGGGCTACACAGAGAAACCCTGTTTCAAAACCCTGTTGCTAACAAAACCAAGCAAACAAAAATGCCCCTCTCCCACCCCCCAAAATAAAGTAAAGGATATTAGAAAGAAAGAAAGAAAGAAAGAAAGAAAGAAAGAAAGAAAGAAAGAAAGAAAGAAAGAAAGAAAGAAAGAAAGAAGAAAGGCCTCTAAGAAGCAGGGGATGTAAAAGATGCTTATGTCTCCAGGGGTGTTGGTGGGTTTTGTTGGCAGGGCACAGTTTTAAGCAATGTGAAGGGATGAGCTGGTTCATTTTATGTCAACTTGATACAAGCTAGAGTCATCAGAGAGGAGGGAGCCATGATGGAGAAAATGTCTCCATATGAGGCCTATGGGGGAGTTTTTAATTAGTGATTGATGGGAGAGGGCCTAGCCCATTGTGGGTGGTTCTGTCTCTGGGATGGTAGTACTGGGTTCTATAAGAAAGCAGACTGAACAGCCATGAGGAGGAAGACAGTGTACCCTGCATGGTCTCTGCATCAGCTCCTGCCTCCGAGTTCCTGCCATGTTTGAGTTCCTGCCCTGACTTTCTTCAGTTGAAAGATAATAATAATCTTGTGGCCCCCACGGCCCATTCCAGGAACAACCTGACCCTCCGGGAAGACCCAGCCTGGGTAAACAATTCTAGGGATGTACTGACCCTCCAGAAAGTCCCAGATAAAGGTAGATAGAGCACATGTTAATGGCTTTAAAGTATAACTTCTGCTGATGTGACCGACACCCCTAAAGAGTATAAAAACTGCTTACAATGTTCCTTTGTGGTCGTCTCGTCTCGGTAGGACAGGCGACTCTGGCATGTCGACTCAATAAACCTCTTGCCTTTTGCATGGATTTCTGCCTCTGCGTTTTCTTGAGAGGGGGTCTTTCTGAGCACGACTCTTCAAGTCTTACATTTGGTGCATTGACCGGGAAACCTCTCCCCCTCTTGGAACCCCAGCATCGGAGGGGTCACTCGAGCAGGTAGAGTATCTGTTGTCTGTTTGTGCCTTTTCTCTTAGTGTCCATCATTTGTATTTATCTTACTCTCATTTTGTGCGTGAACTCCAGAGTGATCTATGACCTGTCTAGAATTGGCCAAGCCTGGTGGGCAGACATGCCTTAATGCCACAGCCAGGAAGGATCTGTGGGATGCTTCAGATTCTCCAAGAACCTGGACCTCCTCTGGGAGGTCTGAGATTGTGGATCGTGGATTGTGGATTGTGGAACGTGAGATCTCAATCAAGAAGCCTGTTTCTTTTGCCTGTCTCTATTTCTTTGCCTTCATTTTTTGTGTTTAATTTTTGACAAACCAACAGACAGAAATGGGATGGACTGTTTCAACTTCTTTGGGTTTGACATTGAGCCATTGGGGCAATGTTTGAAGATGGGACCATGACCTTTTGGTGGAGGTCAAAATTCCAAGTGGGGGCTGGAGAGTAGGCTCAGCAGTTAAGAGCACTGACTGCAATTCCAAAGGTCCTGAGTTAAAATCCCAGCAACCAGCCGGGCGGTGGTGGCGCACGCCTTTAATCCCAGCACTTGAGAGGCAGAGGCAGGAGGATTTCTGAGTTCGAGGCCAGCCTGGTCTACAAAGTGAGTTCCAGGACAGCCAGGGATACACAGAGAAACCCTGTCTCGAAAAAACCAAAAAAAAAAAAAAAACAAACAAACAAAATCCCAGCAACCACATGGTGGCTCACGACCATCCGTAATGAGATTGGATGCCCTCTTCTGGTGTGTCTGAAGATAGCTACAGTGTACTTACATATAATAAAAAAATCTTTAAAAAAATTTAAAAAACAAGTCCAAGTGGACCACTCTTTGTTCTTCCAAGTGGCCCACGTTCGGAGTCGGGTGGCTGGCCGAGGGATCTTTTGTCTTGACCCTCATCTGAGTAGTCTGAAAACAGTTCTTCAACCCCAGGCCCCATGGCCACCCAAACCAAATTCCATATATTTTGGTTTGGGAAAGTCTGGTTATGGAGCCCCCAGGTTGGGTCTCGCCCTTCTTAATTCCCCCTACTACCTCAGTCCTTGCTTTACAGGACCCTCCTGTGTCTAAGAAGAAAGTTCTTCAAGACTCATCCCCTCCTGATTTACTTCTTCTGGATCCCGATCCCCCTTATCCTCCCTCTTTAAGTCTGCAGGGACTGCAGCCAGCACCTTTGGCTCCTCCTTCTTCTGAGTCTGGTAATCCTGGACTGGCCATGGGGACCCGGAGTAGGTGAACTATACCTCTAGATACTGTTGTGGCCCTCCCCCTCTGAGTTTATGGGCCACCTGATGCGGATGGCAACCAAGTGCTTCAATATTGGCCATTTGTGATGGCCGATCTTTACAATTGGAAATCTCAACATCCCCCTTTTCCAAGAATCCTTGGAGACTCATTGACCTTCTGTCTTGTTTACCCATCAGCCCACCTAGATGATTGCCAGCAGCATTTGCAGATCCTCTTTACCACTGAAGAGAGAGGGGAGGAGAGAGAGAGAGAGAGAGAGAGAGAGAGAGAGAGAGAGAGAGAGAGAGAATCATTCTGGAGGCCAGAAAAGATGTTCCTGGTGAAAATGGGAACCCCCCCCACTCAGAATCCTGCTACCATTGATGTTGGGTTTCCCCTCCACTGCCCTGCCTGGAACTACAACTCTCCTGAGGATAGGGAGCACCTGAAGGTCTATCACCAGGCTCTGTTGGCAGGTATCAAGGGAGAGGCAAAGCACCTCACTAATTTGGCCAAGGTAAGAAGGGTCATTCAAGGGCCAGACAAGTCCTCCACTTTCTTGCAAGGTTGATGGAGGCCTTTAGACAATACACCCCCTATGATCCAGAAAGTGAGGAACATAGAGCCACAGTGATAGTAGCTTTCATAAAACAGTCTAGCTGAGACATTAAGAGGAAACTTCAGAAATTAGAGGGAGATAAAACTTTATAGGATCTCGTGCAGGTGGCAGAAAAGGTATTCCTGAACAGGGAGATGGAGGAAGAAAGAGAGGCTAAGGAACAAAAAGAATTAGAAGAAAGAAAGAAAAAGCAAGACAGGAGACAGGAAAGGAATCTTCAGAGGATTTTTGGCCACAGTAGTTAGGGATAAAGAAGTCTGGATGGGACCAGGTCCCCAGAAAGACCAACTAGAGAGAGACCGGTGTGCCTATTGCAAGGAGAAGGGACACTGGGTTCAAGATTGCCCCAATAAGAAGAAAAATAAACTCCCATATGAGCCCTGAGGGCCCAAGATATTGGCCCTTCAGGTAGACAGTGACTAGGGAGGACAGGGCTCAGAACCCCTCCCTGAGCCAAGGGTAACTCTCAAGGTGGAGGGGAAGCCTATTCAGTTCCTGGTGGGCACAGGGTCCCAGTTCTCAGATCTATTGGGGACAGAAGAACCAATGTCAAACAAAAAATCGTGGATCCAAGGGGCAACTGGTGTCAAACAATATTCATGGATCTGTAGATCTCAGAGTGGGCCGGGTATCCCACTCATTTCGTGCCCAAGCCTGTTACTGGGGAGAGATTTATTAACTAAAATTGGAGCCCAAATTCATTTCCAACCTAGGAGACCACGAGTTGTAGGACCAACTGGAGACCCTATACAGGTCTTAACTATGGGGTTAGAAGATGAATATCAACTGTTTGAGCCTGAAAAGGAGTCCCCATACAAGATGGACTACTGGCTACAAACCTACTGCAGGCTTGGGTGGACTGGGGCAAGCTAAAAATCAGCCCCCTGTCCATGTAGAACTAAAAGCCCTCTCCAGCCCAATAATGGTATGGCAGTACTCCATGTCTGGAGAAGCCAGAGACGGTATAAGGCCTCACATTGCTAGGTTGCTCCAGCTTGGTGTCCTACACAAGTGCCAATCAGCTTGGAACACGCCTCTCCTGCCTGTTCGGAAACCAGGAACTGGTAACTACTGACCAGTACAGGATCTCAGAGAAGTAAACAAAAGGGTCACAGACCTACATCCTACTGTGCCTAACCCTTATAACCTGTTGAGTTCCTTGCCCCCATCTAGGATGTGGATCTGACTGCCCCAGGGATTCAAAAGCTCCCCCACCATCTTTGATGAAGCACTACATCGGGACCTCACTGTGTTTCTAGAATTTAACCCCCAGGTAACCTTACTTCAGTATGTAGATGACCTTCTGTTGCAGCAGAAACTGAAGCACAGTGCCTAGATGGAACCAAGAAGCTACTCCTTGAACTAAGCACACTCGGCTACCAAGCCTCTGCTAAGAAGGCTCAGATTTGCCAATGAAAGGTAGGTTACCTGGGGTACCTGTTGAAGGATGGTAAGCGGTGGCTCTCCGATGCCAGAAAAGAGACTGTTTTCTCCTACAATTCCAAATCAAGTAAGGGAGTTCCTCAGTACAGAGGGGTTTTACAGACTTTGGGTACCAGATTTTGCTGAACTGGCTGCTCCCTTATATCCCCTGACAAAATCAGGACATCACTTCCACTGGGGAGAAAGAGAACAGCAGGCTTTTGACTCCATCAAACAGGCCTTAATGACACCCCCGCATTAGGACTCCCAGATGTTACCAAACCCTTCCATCTCTCCCTAGCTGAAAGCAAGGGACTAGTGAAAGGGGTGCTGACACAGAAATTGGGACCATGGAAGAGACCAGTCGCCTATTTGTCAAAGAAACTGGACCCTGTGGCAACAGGGTGGCTGGCTTGCCTACATATTGTGGCAGCCATGGCCATGATAGTCAAAGATGCAGACAAACTAACTCTATGACAAGACCTGGTGGTAACGGCCCCACATGCCCTGGAAAGTGTGGTGTGGCAACCACCTGACCACTGGTTTACCAACGCCCGAATGACCCATTACCAAACTCTGTTGCTTAACTCTGACCAAGAAACTTTCTCCCCCACTGTGAGCCTAAACCCAGCTACCTTGCTCCCAGATACAAAAGTCGAACCTTCCATCCATGACTGTCAACAGGTGTTAGCAGAAGCTCATGGCTGGCATAAGGATTTGTCACATCAGCCTTTGACAGATGCAGAAGTGACCTGGTATACAGATGGGAGTAGTTCCCTTGAAAATGGACAGAGAAGGGCAGAGGCAGCTGTGGTAGACGGATGACGCACCATTTGGGCCCAATCCCTCCCAGGGGGACCTCTGCCCAGAAGGCTGATTTGATAGCCCTCACGGAGGTTTGGAACTGGGAGAGGGGAAAAAGGGATAACATCTAGCTGGACAGCCGATAAGCCTTTGCTGCTGCTCATGGACACAGGGCAATCTACCAGCAGAGAGGCCTCCTCATGTCAGGAGGAAAAGAGATCAAAAATAAAATCGAAATCTTGGCTCTGCTAAAGGCTCTCTTCTTGCCCATGAAGGTTAATATAATCCATTGCCCTGGCCTTCAAAAAGGTGATTCTCCTGCAGCAGACAAGGCTGCCCGAGAAGCTACCTGACAGGCTCCCTTAGTCCTGACCGTCCAGACAGTACCCAGTAAAGAGAAGGGGCCTGAGTACATGACAGAAGACCTGGATTTGATTCACCAGGACCCCAATAACCAGTATAACACTAAGAGAGGAGTGTGGCACACCCCCTCAGGAAAGATTATCATACCACAAAGACGAGCCCAGCTCATGACCAAATAGATGTATCAATGGACTCATTTGGGGGCAGATAAGTTAATACAAACTGTTTGAGATCAAAGAACTCTGTCCCAGGACTGAACTTGTTAGTTAGACAGATAGTTAATAATTGTGAGCCCTGTCAGAAAGTAAATGCATGCAGAACAAAAGTAGAAAAGGGTAAGAGGCCCAGAGGAGATCGACCAGGGGCTTATTGGGAGGTAGATTTCACAGAAATAAGACCGGGGAGATATGGATATAAATATCTACTAGTTTTTGTAGATACTTTTTCAGAATGGGTCGAGGCCTTTCCCACAAAAAATGGGATGCAACAGTGGTGGTTAAGAAGATCCTGGAAGCCGGGCGGTGGTGGCACACGCCTTTAATCCTAGCACTTGGGAGGCAGAGGCAGGCGGATTTCTGAGTTCGAGGCCAGCCTGGTCTACAGAGCGAGTTCCAGGACAGCCAGGGCTATACAGAGAAACCCTGTCTCGAAAAACCAAAAAAAAAAGAAGATCCTGGAAGAAATTTTCCCCAGGTTTGGAACACCTAAGGTTATTGGGTCAGATAATGGGCCTGCATTTATAGCCCAGAAATTAGCTAGATTCCTGGGGACCGATTAGAAACTTCATTGTCTTTACCACCCCTGAAGTTCAGGGCAAGTAGAAAGAATGAACAGAACTATAAAAGAGACCTTGACTAAATTGACCTTAGAGACTGGCACAGACTGGGTGGTGCTCCTGCCCCTTGCCCTGTTCAGAGCCCAGAACATCCCTTCCCATTTTAAATTGATTCCTTTTGAGATACTATATGGGACTCCTGCCCCTCTTTCTCTGGTGGGAGGAATCCCTGAGGTCACCTGCCAAAATGACAATGACTTATATGTCAGGCTCAAGGCCCTGCAGACCATCCAGCAGGAAGTCTGGGTTCCATTGGAGGCAACATATGCTCCTTCCACCCCCAAGGCCACACACACCTTCCAAGTCAGAGACCTGGTATATGTGAGGCGACATCAGACACAGACCTTGGAACCTAGGTGGAAAGGCCCTTACTTGGTCCTACTCACCACCCTGACCGCCATAAAGGTAGAAGGAATTGTTGCCTGGATTCATGTGTCACACGTGAAGCCTGCCATGACCGGTGACCCTTCAGATTGGAGAGTAGAGAGAACAGGACATCCTCTCAAGATCAAGATCTCCAGAACAAAAGAGACCCAAGATGCTGATGATTCTCGGAATACTCCTGACTGTGATGGTAACCAAGATGAGGGGCAGTCTTGATCAGCCCATCGACAAACACCAGCTTCTGATTTCACTATATGGTAACTCCTGTGACTGCCGAGGAGGTACCTGGCTTTCTCCCCTGTGATACACTCAATCCATTGATTGCAGGGAAAGATAGCACACCTAAGTGTTCATAGTCTTTCTACTGGAGAGCTACAACAATCCTAGACACGTGTCTTCAAACCAAAGCCTTTGTCTAAGTCTCCAGATGGCAAGTGCCCCACAAATTGCTCATTTGTAGATCAGATGAATGCGATCTGCTATACATCCTTTACTTGAATGTACCAAGGATGGGGTGCACTATTTTATGGCCATTCCTCCATACCTCTTACACAGGCTCTTTCGGGCGAGATTTATCAGTTATTCCACAAGTGCTAGGGACAAGCTAAAAATATGCTCAAGCCAACTGTTTGACCCTAGTCAGCAAACATGCTTGTTGTCCTTAGGAACCACCAATATATGTGTCAGATGGGGGCCCTAATGACCAAGTTGGGACCAAAAGAGTACAAGAACAAGTCCAGGCACGGATTGATAGCCGATTGCTTCAACTTCATCATCACCCACTTTTGCTACCAAAGTCTACAGATATTAATAGAGATCCTCAGACTTTGATATACTGACAGCCACACATACTGCTCTTAACTTTTCTAACCCTTCCTTGACTGATGATTGCAGGCTGAGCCTCGCTATGGGGGCCGCCTGGTCCTTAGTGGTACCCCTGCTAAACGCCTCTCATTTACACATCCTAGAAAGTGCAAAGTACAGCCTTTTGAGACCTTTTAAGGTACAACCCACTGGGTTCAGTAACTCAACCTGTCTCTTTAACCAATTCAGGAATAATTCTTTTGGTGTAGCTTTAGGTTTTAGCTATGCTCATTTCTTGCAACCAAGTCATTAATGTTTCCAAGGCGGGATGCTTAGGAAAGGGGAGAGTTTTTGTGTGCAGAGACAATATGGCCTATCCCTTCCTTCCTTCCTTCTAATTGGACCAGCTTGTATACTCCTAGTATGCTCTTACCAGATGTAGAAATCCTCCCTGGGCACCAGTCTGTCCCACTTCCCAGCTTTGATACCTTAACTCCTAGACATAGAAGAACATTGCAGTTCATTCCCCTCCTCATCAGGCTGGGAATAACTGGAGCTGTTATGAGTTCAGCGGGAAAAGGAGTAGTGGTGGACTCTTACAAAAAGGTCTCTCAGAAGTTAATCGATGATGTTAATATGGTATACCGGTCTGCTCAGGACTTACAAGATCAGATTCATTGGCAGAAGTGGACTTACAGAACAGGTGTGTCCTAACCACTGACAAGGGAGGTATATGTGTGGCCCTACAAGAGAAATGTTGCTTCTATGCCAACAAGTCAGGGATAGTCAGAGATAGAATCTGAAAACATCAAGAAGAATTAGAAAAGAGGTACCAAGAGCTTTTTAATAATCCTATGTGGAGAGGCTGGAACGGAATTCTGCCATACCTTCTTCCCCTCCTTGGTCTGCTTCTTAGTCTCCTTTTAATACTTTCCCTAGGACGTATATTTTTTAATAAGTTAGTTGCCTTTATTAGAGAACACATTAATGCTGTGCAGATCAAGGTAGAGCACATGTTAATGGGTTTAAAGTATAACTTCTGCTGATATGACTGACACCCTAATGAATATAAAAACTGCTTACAATGTTTCTTCGAGGTCATCTTGTCTCAGTAGGACAGGCAACCCCGGTGTGTTGGCTCAATAAACCTCTTGCCTTTTGCATTGATTGCTACCTCCAAATTTTCTTGGGGGGGGGGTGTCTTCCTGAGCAAGACTCTTCAAGTCTTACACAGTGATGGACTATCCCGACTGTGGAAGTATAAGTCAAAATAAGCCCTTTCCTTCCCAATTTGTGTTTGGTCATGGTGTTTTATCGCAGCAATAGTAACCCTAATTAAGACAGCATCCCAGGATGAAGTGAGTTGGAAGGCCGTGGCCTCAGAGCTTAGTCGGTGTGTTGGAGCAGAAAGGAGCCCAGGCAAAGAGAGAAAGGAAGAGAGGTGAAATGAAGCTGTGTGGTAGTAGACAGATAATGCTGGAACTTTGGAGTGCCTCTAAGAGCCAGTTGGACAGATCTTTGAACCCATAGAGATATGCTCTTATGTTGAGACAGGACAGGAGCCAGAGGGGAGTTATGAGGCTTTGGGGTGGTTCAGCCAAGAAACACTAATGGTTTGAAGAAGGTAAGAATGGCGGGCTGTAAAGAATCAGTCTATACGTTTTTTTGAAATGAGAATAAGCAATATTCTTAGATGAATTAGATGTGGTTATCAGGAAAGAAGGATCAGAGGGTGAAATATTCTACTTTCATGTAAGCTTTGGAGTGTCAACGTATAAATGAAATGAGTAGGGGAAAACTCAGTAAACTGGGGTGATGGTATTATATCCATCACAAAATGGGTCAAGGGTGGCTGAGTGATGGTGGTGCACACCTTTAATCCCAGCACTCAGGAGGCAGAGGCAGGCATAGCTCTGCGACTACCAGGGCTACACATAGAAACCCTGTCTCTAAAACAACAGCAGCAGCAGCAGCAACAACAACAGCAACAGTATTATTATTATTATTATTATTATTAGTAGTAGTAGTAGTAGTAGTAGTAGTAGTGGTAGTAGTAGTAGTAGTAGTAGTAGTAGTAGTAATTTTTAAAACTCAGACAAGGAACACACATGAAGGGCAGGATCCTAAGTTGTCTGGGATATTACACAGACAAGACATCCATCATTACTTTGTATGGTGCTAAAGCAGAAGGTTGAGTATATGTGTTTAGAGTCCTAAAGGAAGGTGTAGAATATAGGTCAACATTTGGAAGCTATACTGGTAAGAGTCTTTTAAGGTCAAATAATAGAATTAGATCATCCAAAGAATGGAGACCACTGAAAGATCAAAGAAAGGAGAGCACTGAATACTTTGAGGCTTTTGAGTGTAGACACCTGCCATGTAGGAGGAACTAGCAAGGGCATGGCAGGAGGAACTAGGGAAACCAAAAGGAAGCAATCAGAGCGAGCACTTGAAAGTGACTTATTAAGACACATGCTGCTCATAATGGAGGAAATGAGACATGGATGTCACTGTTAGTGTCCATAAGGTACACAAGCTTCCCTGGAACTGGTTCTGGAACTCCCAGGGCAGGACTGCAGAGAGCAAGTATGGCCCACAGCTGTGAAGGGTTTTGTTATAAAAGAAAGCAGAGAGATCATATAGTACTTAGAAAAGTATATGCCGCATAGAAGATGAACAAGTTTGAGTGATGGAGTGTGGGGGTTACAAGGGGACTATCATATCCTGGAAGTTCCCTCAAAGGAGCAGAGAGTTTGTTCAGTGTGGGGAAGGAAAGACAAGCTGCATACTCACTTGGGGAGGGCATAGGTGTGGTCCAGCTGAGCACCTCTGACTTCTTAGTGAATCAAGGGTTAGGTCATTGTGGTGATAGTAAAAAGAACTAGAGTAAAGACAAAGACAAAAGTCAGAAGAAGAAAGGAAGGGAGGGAGGGAGGGAGGAATAAAACCCCTCTGGGAGAATATATTCAGCATAGCAAAACTCTCTTCTCACTGTCAGGCCCTACTTGTCAATAAACAAAAGGTACGTTTTCTTTCAGCAAATTTCAACAATTCAGGCACAAGTGGGGAGGGGTGGAAGTTTAAACAGAAACAAATAAATTTCAGGGTTGAGAGAAGAAGAACTGAATTGGGATCTGCTGTAGTGATCACCATATTGAATCAGAGAGACTTAATTGCAGAGTTAAGCGATGATACAAGTGGAGGATAGATTGATAAGTGTTTCTCCCATGGTGATCAGAGTGAGCTGGAGAGTTGGAGGGTAGTGGGAGGGTATGTATTTGACACTGTCATTAGGAGGAAGGCATTACCGTGAATAGTGACAAGACCTGACTATGACTATGGAGCAGGGTGGGATGGCATGACAAGCAAGATCACAGCAGGAGAGGACATCAGGAGTCTGCTGTGGGAGAATCTTGCAAGGATCTTCTCAGTGGTATTGAGACAGCTGATAATTAGATCAGCATTGGCGAGGCTGACTGTAGGTTGGGCTTGTGGGTATTTGAAGAATGGGAAGAAGTGACAATGACATCAGTACACTTGATAATAGAAAGAAAGCACAATGGCACCTGGAAGAGCATCTGACCTCTCAAGCTTAGGGAACAAGAAGGGAGGCGGTGACATGGCCGTGAGACTGAGACTCATTCAAAGAGGTATGGTACTGTAAAGAAGACATCAAGGATACATGGACTTTTGATGACAGAGCATTCCTGAGGACACAGTGAGGCATCTACATGGTAGGGAAATGAATGAGCCTGCATCAGGCAAAGGGAGACAGAGATGTGTGGGGCTGTGTCCTACAACGAGGAGTGGTAACTATGACTTTTCTTGGCGTCTGAGACAGGACAGGTCTCTTTTCACTGAGGAGAAATTTCCAAGACAGATTACTGGATTTTGAGACTAGTGTGAGTGAGAGAACATAACTTCTACACAGGCTAAAGCAATTTTGGAAACTTAAGATAAAATGGACAGTAGGTGGCGGTGTTGGCCCAAGGTAGTTTGGTTGCTGGTTGTTCAAAAGTAGCCAGAGGAGGTCACAGACTGAGTGGGAGCGAGAGAAGGTGATCCTCTCAATAAAATGCAAGGGATGATGGCAGATTTAAGTGGTCTTGCTTTCTGGCCATGGAGACCAGAAGAGGGCATTATATCCCCTGGAACTGGAGTCACAGGCAGCTATGAGCGGCCATGTGGATGCTGAGAACTAAGCCCAGGTCCTTTACAAGAACAGCAAGAACCTTTAACTATTATTCCATCTCTCCAGCACCAGCCACCCCACCCCTTAAAAAATCTTTCTTAGGATAGCAGTTATACATTTTCAGAAATTCTGTGGTATTTTGAAATATTTGAGCAAGAGATAATTATGGAAACATACAAAATGCAAAGAACAGGGCTGTCACTTTGTATTTTAAAAAACGGAGAAGAGAGGAAAACCCCGAAGACCTACATGCTGCTTGGGACAATCCAGAGGCTGGGCTGGTGAAATTTATTTTATTTGGTTCCTGAAATCACCCTGGGTACAATAGATGAAGCACCAACCAGCGCTGGAAAGATGGCCCAGTGGTTAAGAGTACTGGCTGCTCTTCCAGAGGTCCTGAGTTCAATTCCCAGCAACCACATGGTGGCTCACAACCATCTGTAATGGGATCCGATGCCCTCTTCTGGTGTGTCTGAAGACAGCTATAGTATACTCATATAAATAAAATAAATAAAATTAAAGAAGAAGAAGAAGAAGAAGGAGAGGAGGAAGAGAAAGAAGAAGGTGGCGGCTAGGGAAATGGCTCAGCAATTAACTGCACTGGCTACTTCTGCAGAAGTCCTGTGTTGATTCCCAGTACCTACATGGTAGCTTACAATATTCATAATTCCAGGTCCAGGGGATCCAGTACCGCCTTCGGATCACTATAGCACTAGGTACACACACACACACACACACATACACACACACACACACACACACACACACACACACACACACACGCCCGTAATATTTTATTAATTATTTGTGAATTTTATTCAATATACCCCATCATGCTTGCTTCTCAGTCCTCCCAGGCTCACCCTTCCCCCTTGAACCCTCCCAAACACAAGCAAAGACAGGAAACCCCACCAAATTGGTTGGTGTTACCCATCTACTCATTGGAGCATAAGCAAGCTCCTGGAGGCCAGCCCCTTAAAGATAACTGAGGTCTGTCTCCCCAACCAGAATTGATTAGCTGTGAGCACATTTTTTAAGGACTCTCTTTAATAGCTTCCAGTCTGGACTGTTTCTTTTTTGAGGGGTGTTTTGGGAGAGCCCTCAATGTCTCTCATTCTGTTATAAGTAGGTAGTCATCAATACCACTGCAAAAGGAGCGTCCTTGCTTATGGCCGCTGGATGGTGGACACCAGCATCTTTCTGGTGGCAGCTGGATTGTGGACATCAGCCTAACCCCGCAGGAGCAAGGATCATGAGCATCACCAGCAGAGATCTTTTTTTTTTTTTTTTGAGTCACTGACTATATTCTCATTATCTGAAAGCAAAGGCCTGTATTGATTCCCAGTACCTGCACACTTCTGCAAAACATGTCCTTCTTCTCTGCTGTTTGACTTGGGATGTGGAAGGCTGAGCATCAATGGTGGAAGTCACAATGACTTCCTTTCCAGGAAACTTCTCTGGATGAGGCTGAGAGTACTTGGAGTCCATGAACTCTAGTCGTCCATCATCTGAATATGAAGGACAGAAGCAGGTAGGAAACCCCAGATACCTTTGAATGGCTCAAACATTTCGATTTGCATGTTCTCTACATAGAGCTATCTAGCTGGCAAATCTCCCTTCACTTCCAAGCAGGAGCAGCCCTTGCTCATTGATGTCTTAAGCATCACCCACAAGATCCCAAAGGACTTGTTAGGATTGTCATGGTCTCTAGCCATGAATAAGAATGATTTCAGATATGGTCTTTCTCTTACACTCTCTACTTCATGGGATTAATTGAACTGAATAGCTAGGGTTGTTAAGTGGTTGCTAGTAACAAGTAGAATTCTTAATTTTTTAAGGAACCATATTAAATACATTCAATTCTGATATGCTGGTTTTACTTAAATGGTTGAAACTTTTTAAAAATATGAGCATAGGTATGTCTTGATTAAATATCCTAACGGGGTGGGGAGATCTCCTGGCAATGAAGTTACCATATGAAGAAAATATCCTGCAGCTGCCACATATAGTAGATACATACAGTGTCTGTTTGAGCCCTTGAAATGGCACAGGATTCAGACCTGGGAACGCATGCATTCAGCTGCTGGCATTCAGGGCTAGTTCAAGGTCAGTTGGTGGAATTTTGTAAGATCCTGTCTCAAAGGAAAGAACATCGTGTCAGAGTATTACAAGATGAACAAAGCCAAAGACGTCTGATTGGCAGCCTGTCCTTGTGGGAGTTGCTAATGGTGTGAATCTGATGTCATGTCACTTGCTGAATCCTTGGGCAGATGATCAAGAAAGAGGCTTTGAGAGTGTTAAGTAAGGAAGTCAGGGCTCATGCCCCAAACATGTAGAGCGTGGTGGCTCTTGGGGCAGTTGTTTATGGTGGCTTGAAGCTCTTGCCAGTTTGGTGGCACTGAGGCCTGGCTTACAAAGCTTTTCACCATGTAGGTCAGTCGCCGAGGATAGACAGTAGGAAGTCTGCAGGACCTTCCACCGGCATGGGCAAAGTAGCTCCCTTCATTTAAGAGAGCGAGGGAACAAGTGTGTTTCCTGATGTTCACTCATCTGTCCCTCTTGAAAGCCCATTGTCACAGGACTGGAGGACAGGGCACACGTGATTCCTCCTAAGTGGTCAGGCTGACCAAATGCCTAACGGAAGCAAACTTTGAAGACCATTGCTTAAGAATCTCACGTTTGTGGCTTGGATGGAAAAGACAGATAATTTCTGAACTAAGTTTGCAACCTTTCATGGGGGACAATATCAAGTAGATATCCCTATGACTCTTTAAGATGGAGGTCACACCCAGAGTTGGCCTTCAACTGTCTCCTGGTCCATGAGATGACTCCTGTTCTGAGTGACCTCTCTCCAGGGCACCACTGCTGTCAGGGACACCCACTGTCTTTCTTAATGTAGCTTCTGCAAAGAAAAGGTCAGCCATAAACTGAGGAGGTTAGGGCTGGGAACACCTTCCCTTCAGGGACAGTGACAGTCAGGAGGTGGGGCAAAGGGAAAGTCTTTGAGGCAGGAGAACAAGGTAGGATTCCACTCCATCTCTCCAAACCAGAAAAGACTTCAAGCTTCCTTTCCCCCATGAGTCAGAAAAGATAAAGTGATACAAAATCCAGCTTTTTCCTATGCCTCCAGGCATGACTGCCGCGGAAACCATCAGGGAAGGCAAATGAATCCTCTCTGACTAAATTCAGTGCAGAGCACAGTGGCCGGGCCACTTGTAAAACCACCCAGTCACGAACAGGCTTTGCCTCTGAAGACTGTGGGCAGGATCTATTCCAGCAGAAGAAAGCTGAACTTACAAGGTAATTAGAAATAAAGCAATATTTAAAAAAAAAAATCTCATTAACACACAATAAGCTGAGATTGAAATTGGTCTCGGTTGCTGAGTTTAAAAAAAGGAGAGAAACATTTAAGTTGATAGTTTGTGAAAAACGGTGTAAATGGTGGGGAGAAGGCTGTGCACTTCTGACCTCATTGCTGGGCAGCCTGGAATGAACAATTTTCAGGCATGAGCCATCTGCCTACATGCAAATGATAGGACTGAAACATTTGTTTACTTATAAACCCTTATGATTGCTTAAGATATTAATGGGCAGGACTGGGGAGATGGGGCAGTGGGTAAGAATACTTCCTGGGCAAACATGAGAACTTGGGTTCAGATCCCTAGCATCGTGTAAGAAGCTGAGTACAGCATCCCTGAAATGTCAGCACCAGATGGGAAGAGGAGACGGGAACAGCACTGGGGATCTGGCTACCAGTCTAGTCAAGTAGCCGGCATGTTCTAGGTTCCTTGAGAGAGCCTGTCTCAAGGCGGGCTCTGAGAATGTAACATCTTTTGTAGGCTCTGCAGACACACGAGCACACTGACGGTGGTGTGGCAAAACTAGTTTATTGTTCTCCTAGAAGTAATAAGAACAAAAGAATCATGTCAGTCAGCGGAATTCTGAATTTATCCATGGGAAGAGTAGAAGCAGAGTCTCTCACATTTGTATATCTGTTGTCACAAAATAGAATCAACTGAAGGGCCCGTCAGCAAACGAACAACCGAGATGTGGTATTCATACATAATGCATACTATTCAGTCTTAAAAAGCAATGACCTTCTGACACCTGTTAGGACATAGGTGAGCCTTGATAACCCTGTGTAAGTTAAGTATGCTGGTCACACAGCCCACAGACAGTATGATTCCACTCCTATGCAGTATTTAAAGTCGTTGAATACTGAAACATAAAATAGAGTGATGGATCCTGAGGATTAGAGGAAAGTTAAGTGTGGATTTAGTGTTTAAGGATAGTGGGTATAGAATTTCAGCTCAGGTGACAAAAAACACTTCTAAGTGTGGTTTCTGGTGGCAATTGAATAACAATGTAAATGTTAGTACCACTGAACTCAGTACCACCAAGCTTAGTACCACATACAAATAACTAAAAATGGAAAGTTTTGTTAGATAAATTTTACTATTAAAAAAAAAGAAAGAAAGAAAAGAAAACAAGCATGCTAGTTTTTGGTGACTGAAACAAAATATTCAAGGCAACTAGCTGCAAAGGACAGGCTTATTTTGCTCACAACCCAGGAGGTTTCACCCTGGAGTCCTTTGACCCCACTGGCTTTGGGACTGTGGTATGATCAGATCACAGTAGGAAGTATACAGTGATGACTCACTATGCCTCCAGGACATACATAATATTGAGCTACCCAGTTATGCCAAAGAATCAAAGATTTGCTAAGTAGTTAAATTACAAAATGGGGACAGAATATTGTCACTGTTATATTTGAGGATGTGAGATTGATGTGGAATATAGTCTCCTTAGGGCAGTAGAAAGTAAGAGGTGATATGATCAGACCGTTCATGAAAAGGTTCATCTTTGAATGTGAGAATTTCCTGATGGAGAGGAAGGATCAGAAGTAATTCTTTTAGCCAAGGGTAGTGATTCACAGAAAAGAAGCAACAAATTTGGACCATAGAGCAAGACTTTGTCTCTAAATAAATATAAATGAATTCCAGGGATCAAACTCAGCTCTACATGTTTGCACAGTAGGGCCTTTGCAAACTGAGTCATCTCTGTACCTCACATCTAGGACTTTCAGTGTGAGAAACTTCAGGTCTGTTGAACTGCTGACACCTCAAATTTCTTGGGCCGTCTCCTCAAAATATTTGTTCCTTTATGAACTCTCCTCCAAGTGTTATTTTGAGAATTCCTGTATATTCAGGTATATTTAGAGATGAATAATATTTCAATACATTTCTAAAAGACAAATATGTGGCCTCTGGCCTCCCTGGGCATGGATGTTATCATGTTCCAATCAAATAAAAATATCTATCTTACTTGAAAAAGAAATCTTTCATTTTAGGCTCTCTGGAAAAATTTAAAACAGAAAAATATTATTTCCTTAGAAGGGCTAATAAATAATTCAGATCAGCCATGAATTGCAATGAAAAAAAACTTTTTCATTTTTGGAGAGTCGCAGCCCTCTTCCCATCGTGGATTATAGTAGCTCTGTGTCTACCTCACACCTACCTAATCCTGATGCTTTCTGGAAGTGGTCTCAGATACCCCTCCTCCCTTCCCCTTTCCTTCCCTCTCCTCCCTCCTCCCTTCTGTTTCTCTTTTTTTTTCTTTTTCATTTTAAATCTTTGTAGTTCTGGTTAAATTTAGTCTACTCTTGACTCCTAGGGTTTACCAGTGACTCCTAAGTTTGGCCAGTGAAGACATAAGGAGTAATGGTTGGTTAAAGAATGGGTACGTGATCCAGATGACTTGAATTACATCTCTCTCTCTCTCTCTCTCTCTCTCTCTCTCTCTCTCTCTCTGTGTGTGTGTGTGTGTGTGTGTGTGTGTGTGTGTGTATGATTCTCTCTTTTGTACTAGAATTGAATCAGGGACCTCACACATGCTAAGCTGGTGAGCCAGAGATGGAGAGGTGCAGGTAGGGACCAGAGGAGATAGAAGCCTCAAGGCCTCCCAGAAATCCACTTTCTCCAGCTAGTCTCTAACTAAAGGATCTAGAACCTCTCCAAAGAGCCACTGCCAACTGGGAACCAAGCTTCCAACACATGAGCCTTTGGGGGAGGGCTCATATGTCCATTCCTAAGAGCTGGTGATGTTATTCAGTGTATTGACACTTACTAGAAGATTGCTATTAACTGGAGTGCTACCGGTTGAACCCAAGGCCTTGTACATGCTACTGACCTATTTTTCCTGCCTGAAAATATTTGTGTATAATAGTATATACATGCTGTATGACATATATTCAAACACAAGAGTGCATGGGAACATTTCAGTGTCTCCCTCCTCTGTCATCTCCGTTGTTGTAAGCATTAGTATTTGGCTGCTGTTTAAGTAGAAGCTACAGGCACTGGAGCGAGCTTAGAAAAGCCAATTCGGATTAGAGTTCTCTCCCATTATCCCAGAAGCCATCTCTCCCCATCTTCAGTACATAATGTCTTGCTTGCTTGCCCACGTCAACTCCTTGAGTAATGAAATTATCTCTACAGATTATTCCTTCATTTCTAGCACCTCACACAGCTACTACCACAGTATATGCTATAGTAAATATCTTGTGGAATAAATAACTGTTATAACTGTATCAGTTATAAAATGAAATGAATATATTGTACTGAAACTATTATTTATTATTCTATTTGAAGTGTATAGGTGTTTTGCCTGTATATGCATGTATACATGCATGCATGCGTGCGTGTGTGTGTGTGTGTGTGTGTGTGTGTGTGTGTGTGTAGACCATATAAATGCCTGCCTGATTTCTGCAGAGGCTAGAAGAAGGTGTCAGATCCACTGGAAATTAAGTTATATGGGAATTGAACCTGGATCATCAGGAAGAGCATCCAGACTGCTGGTCTGTCTCTTCAGACTCCTAAAGCCATTAGTTATTATCTCATGCTGTCAATGGCTTTACCAAGACCAACTTCCAGATGCATTTCTTTGCCTGAGGATTGTCTCTGACCATCTGGGTTTCAAACGAGAGGGAACAAATGGTCATGACCACCACTGTTAGTCACCTCCTACTAGTCAGGGGATTGTCATGTCCTGTGCCTAGGGTGGAATCACTCTAAGGTGTATGTCTTACGTTTTGTTCCCAGGATTTCAAAGCAGGATTGAGTCCCAGGTACTTATAATGGTAACTTCCTTGAAAACACAGGGGATATAGTGAATTGCTTCCTCTACGGTGCTCAAGTGCCTGGGCAACAGCCGTGGGCTCAGCCCCCAGGACCTGGTCAGTAAAGCGAACCCTTCTTATTTAAGGTTATTCTCTCAAGTCTTTTCATGAAGCCATTAGAATGGCCGTTGCACCAACTGCAGCAGTTATCTTTGCTGTTGCAAACCATGGCTAAGCAAATGTGGGATCCAGGCCCAGCCGGGAACAGGTGAGTGTTGGCCACGCACAAGCATAGCTGGAGTTTAATGTGGCCCAGGAAGTTTCAACTGAACCCATCACACCCTGTGTTGTTGGTTTCATGAGTGTTCTCCTCTAACAAGACACTTATACTATACTATCCCCTTCACGGCTCAGGGAACGATACAAAAGAGGTGTGGAAGATGTGGGGAGTGGCTAGGAGAAGTCAACTTCTGGGCAAGACAGTGGTGGTATACTCAGCTCACATCAGCTGACGAAACCTGAGCTGGGTCTGAATACAAATGGGCCCCTCAATGGCCAGGCACGAATGGAAGAGGGGCTCAGGGGACCCTACCTTTCTCTCCCCAACTATTTGCTACTGATAGATTAGGGACTCATAGCCTTCTGCAGTGACCTACTGATGACTTCATCAAACTTGAGTAGAAAGTTCCAACCCAGTATTCACACAGACTGCCCTGCTTAATTGAAATGGATCTCAAAACATGCCCATGTTCCAAAGACACTGTTTCACTCTGGCTCTTACAATCTTTCTGCCCCTCTTGAACAATGATCCCTCAGCCTTCTGGGGAGAGGGTGTGACATAGAGGTCCCACTGACACTTATTCTCCAGGAAGTTCTTTTTAAAGAGCTGTGCAGAATTTCTTCCTTTAGAGAGGCTTCTAAACGGGATTCTACAGTGGACAAAATATGCTGTCTCTGAAGCCTCTAACAGGCCTCCTGTTACTGCAGAAGAATCGAAGGCTGCCAACTGCTGCAGGCCTACATGTTGGTTCTCAGAAAGGACATCTCTGCCGCCTTGCTTTCTCTTTTGTATTGCCAAAAAAAAAAAAAAAAAAAAAAAAACTGAGCCAGAAGATAGAGGCAGATATTTGGCAAGACTCTCAAGTTGCCACAGCAAGAAAGGGTGAGAAGGAAAATTAAAATTAATTTACATCTGGGAATTTTATAGCATCCCTTAGTAAAGGGAAGGAAATTGCAAAGTGGTAATTAAGCATCTAGCCCTGACTGGAATCAAACCCTTTTCTCTGTGTTCACAGACTCAGTTGACTTAGTGGGTGCACACAGTATCTAAGGCAGTCTCAGACTGATTAATGTCTTATTGCAGCATATAATGAACTAAAGTTCAAGAGGATGAGGAGATCCTATTCTGATGTGGTTTTTTTTTTTTGTTTTTGTTTTTGGAATCAAAAAATATTTTAAAATTAAGTACTTGCATCCATTTAGCAGCCAAAAGATCAAGGGAGAAATAATTAAGAACATAAAAGTATTACCAAACCCATGTTAATTTTGTTGGAAAAATGCTCTATAAAAATCTGTATTCGAGGACTTTAGACTCACTGAGAAATACCTGGGTTGCGATTCTAAAGCAATACTCTTCATCATTAAAAAGGAGGTCCACAAAAATGCATATCTTACTTCTGACCTCAAAGAAAAATTACGCTACCTTCAAAAGATTCTGAGAGCCACCAGCTACTTGGATGATGCATTTGTGTAAAAGTTGTACCATGAGGCCATAAAAGTGATCAAAGATTGTGAGAATTGGAGTCTGGGGTCCACTTCACTCAACACATGCTTCTGTGCACGAATGCAGACGTGTAGCAGGACAGCTCCAATCAGTGAACTCTGTCAGCAGCAGGAAACTCCATCGGGCTGTCTGATCTCACTTTCTTAGAGTCCCGTCCACTCTTCAACAGCATCAATTTGTGTTGGTTGCAGCTGAGTACCTGGTGTGTCCACCTTCCCTTCACTGTCTCCAGACTCGCTCCTTAAATCACTACAAAGAGCCCTATAGATTCTGGTTGTGCTCCTTGCCCCAGTCAGGACCTCTTCAATGCCTCTGTCCTGGTTTTGTCTTTTGTTTTTGTTTTTGTTTTTTTGTTCTGTAATTTATTTTTATGTGTATGGATGTTTTGCCTGTGTGTGTATATGCTCACCAAATGTGTATCCGATGCATTTGGAGACCAGAAAGGGCATCAGATCCCCAAGACTGGAGTTATAGACAGTCGTGAGCTGCCATGTGGGTGCTGGGAATTGAGTTTAGCTCCTTTGGAAGAGTAGCCAATGGTCTTCACCGTTGAGCCATCGCTCTACAGCCTCTCCAGCCCTGTCCCTGATCCCTTCTGTTTTCATAAACACATAAAAATGTTCCGAGTAGAAATACGTGCTGCACCCTTATGAACGTCAAATTGTTTTCAGGTTGGCATGGGCCAATGGTTACAAGAAATGATAGGCCTGCCATGTTACACACTTGATTGCTCCCTAACTGTAAGACCGCTCAAAGGTGTTAATAGTTGAACGGATTGTATTGAAAGCCAACTCAGAGCAACGCCATACTTCGTCAACTCCGGATTTCTCATAAGTAGACTTTTATGACGACTAAGGAAATTTAGACTGTATGAAAGAAAATGTGTTCTAAGCTAAAGTGAAATGTAGCGTGAATTAGCAGCCCTGAATTTTGCAATATGAATGTGTATAGCCAATAATTCTTGCTAGAAGCTGAACCTTATTCAGGATATCTCAGCCTCTGTGTATCTTACTCGATATCTCTCAGATGCCTACACATTGTGATTCTTTTTTCTATGATCTGCACATAGCTACAAATATTGCTCAGTAAAGTTGAATCTGGAGCTAGAGTTGCCTGGTCTATACTTACTGTCAGGCGTGAGCAAGTCTCTCCTCTGTCCTATGAACTTCTCTTCTGTAAGATGGTCATTATATTTATTGTACATTACAGAAATGAAGCCTGGGCAAGTTTATCAAATGTCTAATAAGTGTAACTGGCACATACTGTGCTCTAATTAAATACTGGCATCATGCGAGCAATCTTTATCACCGCGTAGAGCAGAAAATGGCAAACGATGGCTCTCGAGCCTATTATCTGATCTCTACAATATGCAAGCGGAGAATGATGTTTACATATTTAAAAGTTCACAAGCAAGAATAAAAGAAAAATAGCCATCAACGATATATGTAGCCCATAAGGTAAAAGCATTATCTGTTAATTAACATAATTTTGCCAGTTCCTTGACCAGAGGGTGATTTTTAATTGGACTATTTAATCTGTTTACAATTAATGTAATTACTGGCCCAAGGTTTAACCATCCATATGACTATTATTTTTGTTTATTACCTGAGAAAATTGCTCCCCATTACAAACTCTCAAATCTTCTTTGGAGTTCATAGGACCTGCTAAATTTTCATTTTTTTTCTCTTACTTAAAAACCAACAAAGAAATTCAAGCCAGGTATAGTGGCTCATGCCTTTAGTCCCAGCACCCAGGAGGCAGAGGCAGGAAGATCTCTGTGAGTTCAGGGTCAGCCTGGTCTACAGAGTGAGTTCCAGAACAGCCAAGGGCTATGTAAAGAGAGCTTGACTCAAAACAAAAACAAAACCTGTTAGTAGTTACCTCAAGATTACAACATGATCCTAAACATAGTGGAGTTTACTGTGCATTAGTACTGTATCACCTCTGGAGAATATGAGAGCCTCCAACACTTTAACACTATCCTACCTTTTTTGCTCTAGTTATCATAGATTTTAATTCTGTATACATTTTTTTAACTTTATATTGGCCCTTTTTGATGTTCTCTGGGCTCCACAAACTTCAGGGCCTGACTTTTAGACATTTTCTTTTTTGAAGAATTCCTTTTAGAATTTCTTTGGATTTGGTTTGGTTGCTGAGGAATTCTTTCTGGATTTGTCTGAAAAGTCTTTTTTTCGTCTTTATTCCGGAGTCCATTGTTCAGTTCCTGGGTCATGGATGGGCGGTTACTGTCTTCTAGTGCTTCATGCATCCTAGCCACATTGTTTTTGAAGTTTCCTGTGAGTCTTGTTCCTTTGAAGTTCCTGTGCTCTCTCCTCTGGCAATGTTAAGATTTTCTTTGCTTTCAGAAGTGTTCCTATGATTGCCTAAGTATTGTTTCTTTGTTTTATTCTGTGAGAAGTTCATAGAGCTTTGTGGAGCTGTGATTCTTTTTGTCTCTTCATCTTCTTTTTTTTGCTTAGTTCAGATTTTCAAGGCAAAAAATTTATCTACTGCGGGGCCTAATTTTATACTAAACTCACTGTTTCTAATATCATTTACTATTCCGCTTACTTCTAGAATTTTCTTTGGCCTTTTAGAGATTTAATCTGGCATCTTAAGCCACATTAATCATGTGTATTTAAAACACCTATCTGTCTGGGCATGATGTCAAGAACATTTAAGCCAAGTATTTAGGAGGTAGAGGCAGACAGATCTCTGTGAGTTCAAGGTCAACTCGCTCTACACAACAAGCCCCAGGACATTCATGGCTGCATAGAGAAACCCTATCTCAAAAACAAACACGCAAACAAACAAACAAGCAGCCAGAGTAAATAAAAGCCTGTACCTGGTCACTTAAATACCCGGATGACTTATTGTACTTAATTTTGTCATCTAGTATTGGTCCCTTCCACTTTTTCTGGTTATTTGGTCCTATTTCTTGACATGGATGATATTTTTTCTTTAAGTTTTTCAAGACTTCCATATACCATTTTCAGCTTCTCTAATGGCATTCCAGGCAGCAAATTGAGTGCCTCCCCCCCTCTCTGTCTCACACACACACACACACACACACACACACACACACACACACACACACACACAGAGGTATGTATTCAAGCAGAGCATATGGGTCACATTTATCCTCCCTACTATTGGTGGATGTGGAAGACAGGCATATGCAAACACTGGGGAAAAAAATCACAATTCAAGAGGGCACTAATTACATCGTACAATAATTTAAGAAAAAATATTAGGCAGAAAATATGACACTTGCTTTTAGTCTATAAAATTCTGAACAGTAAATTGAATTCTATCAGAAAAAAGTGGCACGTTTTTGTACATGCCACTGATAAACCTTCCATTTGACGTAATTGTCGACTAAACATACTAACAACATTTGAGAGTGAATGGAAGCAGTCCTTACAGGGGCAGGATGGATGACATGGGATCCTAAGCAATGGTACAAGCAGCATACATAAATGGTGCTCTTCAAAACAAACACACAAGACCAGGCAGAGATAAGAGCATATATGCTGTTCTAACACTTGACAAGGCTGCTTTATTCTTACAGTGGGGCTATAAAACTAGTGAAGAACAGTATGAATAAGGATAGTAGGAGGCAGTACCAGCCTGTGGTAAAGACTAGCTACAAACACATGCAAGCAGGCAAGTATCTCTTCTCTAAATCCCTAAATCCTAAATCCCTGTCAATGTAGACAAAGGTGTGTACAAAACATTTGCGAATGGGCCCTATCTCACAGGTGGCCCCAAAGCCCAAGAATTAGTTGAGTGATCTTCACAGGCTTCTCTCTTCTGTTTGCAGGATTGAGCTTTCAGGCATTTGAAATACAGCCTTTGGCTTTTTACCAACATATATCCAGTATCTGGCAGAAATTTGATTCTATCCCAGTGCCCAGAAAAAATACACTTATATAGTTCCCCCCCCCTCAAAAAGCAAAACAAAACAAATAAAAAACAAAGTCAAAACCAACTATGGGCTTGACATCCTGAGTTTTACATGAACAGCCACAAAAGTTCTCCTGGCTCCCCCTCCCGAGCGCCCCTCTGCCTGATGACTGTCAAAGGGTTTCAGCTTATGCCTGGAATCACCAATATCCCAGGTGACAAACAAGAGAGTCTTTGATCTTAGCTTAGCTGGGAACCACTGCTCATCAGAAACCTTGCTTTTCCAGCTCTCCACTGTCTTTAACATTTTCATTTTTTTTTTCTAATTGCTTTTTGCTTGTTTTTCTTGTGTAGCATTTTGGATGCGAATGACCCCATAGGCTCATATATTTGAATGCTTAGTCACCAAGGAGTGGCACTGTTTGAAAGGATTAGAAGGATTAAGAGGCGTGGCCTTGGAGGAAATGTGTCACTAGGGATGAGCTTTGAGATTTCAAAAGCCTGTGGCAAACCCAGAGTCCCCACCCCCCACCCCTCTCTCTGCCTAGGGATCAGAAGGTAGAACTCTCAGATACCTCTTCAGCATCACACCTGCCTGCATGCTGCCATGCCTCTTGCCATGATGGTAATGGATGCACCTATGAAACTGTAAGTCAGCCCTTGATTAACTGCTTTCTTTTATGAGTGTTTACTTGGTCATGGCATCTCTTCACAGCAACAGAACAGTGAGTAAGGCAGGTAGAGAGAGTCATTGTTCTTCCTGGGTGTGGCTGCTAAGGTTGTCCATGTGGTACTGGATGGCCCCACGCCCTTGTGTATATGGGCAGCAGAATTTGTACTATGTAGGTTATAGAAGAATGAGGAGGAGGAAAAAGAGGAAGAAGAGGAGAAGGAAGAAGAGGAGGAAGAGATGGTGATGAAGAAGATGTGGAGGAAGAGGAAGAGGAGGATGGTGACATGTCAAAGACTGTGTGAGGAGAGAAAAAAGTAATAGCTATGATCAAAATACATTGTATAATTTTGTGAAATTGTTGGGGAATAAATGAAAATGTTACTTAAAGAAGAGAACAAGGAAGAAGAATGTTTTAGTCTTTCAGGTTCCTCCATGATGCTTTCAATTGAAGAAATATTTGATTTAAATGTAACCCAAGACCAACCAAAGAGCAAGCATGCGCTGGACCTAGGCCCCCTACACGTTTATAGCAGATGTGCAGCTTGGTCTTCATGTGGGTTCCTAACAATGGAGCGGGAGCTCTCTGTGACTCTGTTGCCTGTCTCTGGATCCCTTTCTCCTAACTGCTCTGCCTTCTCTGGTTAGTGAGAGAGGATGCACTTAGACTTACTTGCTGAAACTTGATGTGCCAGGGCAGATTGGAACCTATGCTAAGGGGCTTTCCCTTTCTGAGGAGAAGGGGAGGGGGTAACAGGGGAAGGATTTGTGAGGGTGGACCTAGGAAGAGAGGAAGGAAGGGGGTTGAGATTGGGATGTAAAATAAATATATTAAACAATGTAACTTAGAGTCGATTATTAACTAAAGGATACCAAGAAATGTTAAGGAATGAAATGTGGTCTGTCTTAGATCAAAATGAGCCAGCCAGCTCATGTGTATGACTCACTGTTCATACCTCCTTTGGCTGATGAGAGAATGTAAGTCCACACAAGGGCGGTTTATACCTATGAGGTGTGATGTGATAGCTGAACCCATGTCTATACAAAGAAGAAGCAGAAACAGCTTTCTTGGACACTCATGGGCAAGAAATGAGTACTGAAAGTGAAATACTGTGTGTCCTCTCTCCTTTTCAGTGACCGTAGATGGACATGTGACATGGAACCACTCGTCTTCCTTCTCTGCCAGTAGGATCCATGTTCAGTGCATTTTATCTGACCATGTCGTGTGTCTCAGCTGATGGATGGTCAAAGCAGCACTGCTGTCCCGCCCTGAGTATAAACCCAATCTCTGAACATGGTTTTGAATTAAAATATAGTAGTGTTAAAAGAGTTCTCCAAATAGATGTTATTTAGGACATAATTTGGCCAATAATAGAGATATCATTTTAACTTTCTTAATAATGAGTCACTCTCCCTTAAAATAACCAAACATCCATTCATTCTGAAGTAAACATCAGAAATCGTGAAAACAAAGAGCCTCTTAACTCGGCCTTCTCATCCTTTCTTTTACCCTTGGAAGCATGTGGTCAGCAAAGACAAGGGCGAGCGTGTGACTGCAGGAGGAGCCATTTAGGGTCATTTTGTGGGATGCCTAGCTAAGCATGTGGTAGTGGAGGCTGACTCCTTTTTTGAGCTGTGAGCTTTTCTGCATTTCAAAGATGCACCATAAACCTAGATGGCAAGATGCCCTCTGATACCAGTGAGATCTCATTCCAATCTACACGTACTACCGCACGCGTGGCAGTGGATGGGTGGGCTCAGCTGGGTCGCTGATTTACAGCACTTTAAATGAGAGATGCCATGAATCTTACATGAAAATCACATACATACCTATATCTAAAGCTAAGCAAGTATCTAAGTCTGATACTAAGATACTTGCTTAGTTTTAGCCTTATTGTTGATGGTTTATAAAATTAAAATCTTTCACTATATGACATGCATCAACCATTGGAAATCAGTTTTCACAATTTCAGCAGCAACGACAATAACAACAAAGCCACATTATTTTGCTACATTTGCTTCCCCATAAAGCATTTCCCCATGTTGTTAAATTTTCCCTGAAAGGACCTAGAGCAGCCGAATATTCCTTATTAGCATGATTGCACTATAAAATGGGTTATAATCCATCTCTGTATTTTACCTATGGAGGCTGTCTTAATTTTATATGACTCGGAATATCTTTTGTCTTCTTAGCTTATGTTTTCTTATTTTTCTTTTTCATGAGTTTTATACATACAGAGTCTCACTCTATTTATGACCAAGGCTTCTTGAAGTCATATAGCCCAGGCTAGCCTCAAACTTGTTATCCTCCTGCCTCTGTCTAAGTATTAGGATCTTAGGTGTGAGTCACCAAAACCACCTCTTAAACAACAACATCATCATCATCAACAACAACAATAATACAACAAAAAGAAACTCCACTTTTCTGTCCCAGAAAACACTCACAGGGAGATGTGACCTCCTAAAGCCTGTGATAGGTTTTTGTGGCTATTTCTCCGTGTACTTCCTGTCAGCCAGTAGTATATCTTTGCTATGGTTTGCATGATGGAATCTCCCCCAAACTTTGTGTGTTGAAATGTTAATAGCTGATGTAATAGCATTAAGATGTAAGATGCTGACTGGATGTGGTAATTCACTTGGTAGAGTGCACAAGGCTCCGAGTCTAATGTCAGTGCTGCAAAAGGAAAAAAAGTAGAAAAACAAAAAGGAGATGAGCCCTTTGAGTGATTAAAATGACTGATCGTTGAAAAACGGAGCCATTTCCTACTGCCTATACACTGGGGTCTTCAGAGCTGAGCTATTATGATTGGCTGAGGGAATCTGAGGAAGGCCGTGGGTGGTGAGTTCACTTCTCCTCCTCCTCCATGTGAGGACACGGTGTTCTTTACTCCACAGAGCAACAAGGCTCTGTCCTCAAACAATACAGGCCCAAGTGCTCATGTGTCAGCACGGATCTTGGGTTTGCAGCTCCTAGAACCGTGAGAAAAAAAACTTGTGTTCTTTATAAATTATCTGGTCTAGGTTATTTTGTTATGGTAGTAAGGAGCCTCTGAGGAGCTGAATATATTCTTGAGGTTTATATGTTACATATACATGCTTTTATGTTGGACGTACCCAAAGGTTTTATGTATATGTGTATTAGTGTGTTTTGTGTGTAAGTGTGTTATAGTGCTTCCTGGGTCGTTACTTCTGCTTGCTGCCTCTACCTCTTTTCCATTTTAAGCAAGACTGACCTGAAACATACGCAAACTAGCAGTGAAATGAGCTTTCACGATCATTTCTACTGAAGACTGTCAGCTTGGTTTTGCAATGACCATACCATTAACTTATAAGTGTATTGATATTATTTGATGGTTTGTCCATCATACCCCTAATAACCATTGATGTGGTCTGCCTTCTCAGTTTTATAAAGAGACTGTTTGTAACGTGGTCCATTGCTGTTTTTATTAGTACTTATCTAATTACTTAGTAAGATTTGGAAGTTTTCCTATTCTATCCAGACTTTGGCTCTACCAACTTGTAAACACCTACCAAGTTCTTTGTTGGGCTTTTCTATTGGATCTCTTTTTATGTTGTTCTTCAACAATACTTTATATAATGAAGACTTTTCCTCATGGTTTTCTTTGATGCGAGGGCTTTTCTCCCCATCTATCACCTAACTCCATAATTGGGGACAAGAATTAAAAATTATTCAGAAGAGAGCAAGCTTTAGAGTGATGCTAAGGCTTGACATTCATGGCTTTTGTCAGTCAGCCTACAGTTACATATTAGATACCTTCCCTACCCAGGGCCTAGTAGCAGCCTGTTGAGTTCACAAGGAGATGTTAAACACAGATTCTATCTTCAAGGAATTTAAGGCTTTGTAATATTGGTGAAGCAATTGATGGTTATCAAGGAAAAAGAAAACAGATAGACAGACAGACAGCTATCATTGTACAATAACTACCTTTCAGGAAGCAAGAAAGTAGCAGAAAAAGTGAGAAAAAGAGATGGCTTCACTCCTGGTAGAAACTGTAAGATAGCATGCTCAGTTTTTAGATATTCAGTATTTTTCTTTCTTATTTTATGGAATAAATTAGAAATGATGTGGAACTTGTAGGAAAACCACAAATTCAGGTCCCCCTGAGCAAGATAAAGCACTTAACCAGTAACAATTAGCCTCTCATTCTGTGAATACATCTTTGAGTCGATGAATAAATGATGTCTCAGTTCTTACTTTGTCTACGGCAGCCCGGAGAAGACATGCCACAGGGGAGCTGGCCTTGTTTGATGGACAAGAGCAAGCAGGAGACCTGGGAGAAGAGATGGAGACTGGTTTAGGGCGTGGTCTGCTGAGGGTGTCCTGTCTCTCCTGTAGAGATTAGATGTCGAGCTGCATGACAAGCTGTTTCAAGACTGAGAGATCGTTAGCCTTCCGTCCACAGAGGCTGTTGTTGCTATGGGTAATGTCTAGTAACTCTCATTACATGCTTAGTACATACAAGGGGATAGGCTAAACCCTTTGCACGCAGCATGCATCTAATCCACTTGATGACTCTGAAAAAGAAGACGCAACACTGACACCTGTCTTCCTTCACAGAGTCAGAATATAATCAGAGTCAAGAATTGACTGACATGCCAGATTATTCTAACTTTGGGGAGAAAATACCACAAAATTTATAACCTAAAAGGTTATTGGTACCCTACAAGATAGCACCATCAGAAGGAACTTAAGGTTCTAAATACTCTTGGCAGAAATGATTGTGTTAAGACTAGACAAAGAGGGCTAGTGAGATGACTCAATGGATTAGTGGACCTCTTCCAGAGGTCCCTGGTGTGGTTGCCAGCAACCACAAGGAGTCTCACCACCATTTGAAATTCCAGTTCCAGATTCACGAATACACCATCTCAGAAGCCTACAACCGTCGGCTCTAGAGAAATGACACTCCTCTTAGACTCTCAGACACTGGCAAGAAGTGAGCTCACATGCCTATCTCTTACCACAGCTGTAGGTCTTAGAAACATAACAGACTAAGAAAGTCGCACCAGCAGTGTGGTGCGAAGGGTAAGTGTAAAGCTGCTGTCTTTATTATACACAAATAATAGATATGTAATATATAATCTGTAATGTGTAATATGTAGTATAGAATATGGAATATGGAATATAGAATATAGACTTATATGTACTATACAGAATAATATGTTATATAATATGTAATATATAATATATATGTAATATATAATAGGTAGCATAATATATATCACAAGTCACAGTTTTGAATGAAAGTAACCTAATTCTTACACTGCCTAGCAAAATCAGTAATGACTTGACAAAAGTGGAGAAACGTGGAAGATACAGGATTGAAGCAATTAAGGTGTCTCAAAGAGACATTCTAACAGTGACTGTTTGTGTGGTTTTGATTAGGTATATAAGTGATAACCAAGATGATCAGAAGTGTAGCAGGGTAGAAATACATCCAATGAGGGTAACCTTGACTTTGATATTGAAAGAAGGACTTTAGTGGGCCCAGAACCTCACAAACTATTTCATATTAGCACTTTGAGGATGCGCGTCTGCTGTACTTTAAAGTACTGCACGATTGTCAGGGTGCTAAGGTAAATCCACACTTCGGACTCCTATCATGCAAATCAACCCAGACACAAACCTACAGCTTCACCTGGCAGTCATGCAGCTAAATCCCACCCTGAGGATCTGCACATGAACATCTGTGACAGAGAGAAAGGAAGAGGGAAACAATGATACTTTGGGGGCATACAAATATAATTTTGTTTGTTCTATATACTTACATGGATGAGATTTACAGGGGAATCGTGAGCCATATATAACATATCAGAAGAAAAGGATGGCCTGGCAAGACGACTCAGCCTCAAAGGTACTTGTTGCCAAGCTTGTGGACCAGCGTTCCCTTCCTGAGACTCACATAGGAGAGGATCAATAGCTGAAAGTTGTCTGCCAACCTCCTCACACAAAGACAAGTGCACACCTGTCTGCACACAGGCAATAACTAAGACATAAAAATGTGAACATATTAGAAAGGGAAAGATAAGTGTTTAAAGGAGAGCTTGTCATTGTGAATACAAGGTCCAGCACATGGAGAGAGAGAGAGAGAGAGAGAGAGAGAGAGAGAGAGAGAGAGAGAGAGAGAGAGAGAATGAGATGAGAGAGAAAGAGAGAGAGAAAAAAAGAGAGAGAACGAGATGAGAGAGAAAGAGAGAGAGAATGAGATGAGAGAGAGAGAGAGAGAGAATGAGATGAGAGAGAAAGAGAGAGAGAGCATGAGATGAGAGAAAGAGAAAAGAGAGAGAGAGAGAGAGAGAGAACCTACAAGGAACTGAACATGTTTTACTCGCTCACTTCATAGCTATACAGCTGAGAAGTATTTATAATCTTTGCGGCCATCCCATTAGCATTTCTTCTTAAGTGTTTTCTGTTTCCTACAAAATGTATGCTGTTTTGTTTCTAAGCCATCTGGGGATGGGGAAGGAAGGAAGGAGACTTCACATCCTTCACATGCATGAGATTTGGGCTGTAGGCCTCCACTTCCTGGTGGCTTCCCAGCAGATGTCGCAGTCATGACATATTCAATTCCTGTTGGATGTCTGCAAATCTTTCCTTTTGTAAGTTTTCCCTTTATCTCTGGGAAGAGGCAGTGAAGTTTGCTTTCTGCCAGGTGGCTTTGATTCCTCCCAGTGCCTGGAACATCAACAGAGCTCCGGGGGCAGTCCCATGCGTCTCTCTAGCAAAATAAAAAAGCATACACATCAGGGGAAAAAAAAAATCAGAATTGAGTCACTGTGTGTGTCTCATTCCCAACACCTTTACAAAATGTCTGGTGCATGATTAAAGGTTTAAAACCTGATTATCTGTGAAGAATCCCACTCTAAAGAGTTGGCAGACTGAAAAAGAAGACCAAGTTGGGACTAAAACAAATCTGATACAGGGAACAGAAGAATGCATCCTCACAGTGAAAATGCACAGTGAGGCACTCACAGATTCTGCAAGGAATCTGTGAGTAAAAGATCTAGACGGGCACAGGGAACAAACTACTGCTTTTAAAGGGCCATTGTTTTTGTGAAATCCTTGAGGGGTGGGTGAGGCGGCTGTCCAACCAAAGTCTGTTACAAAGCCGTGCAATCTTCCAGACACCTGTAGGTATGCGTCCGTAACACAGGAGCCATCTGATGCCTGTGCTCCTCAGTTGATGCTGCTCAAAAGAAGTCTGTTGCACAAACTTGGGCACTCAGTCCATATATTGATGCAAGAGGAAGGTCTGAGAGTATTAAAGATGCAGGTGGGGGCATGAGGAGAACTGTGTCCTTTGATAGACGCACAGCCTTGAGTTGACTTCTCATTGTCAGGCTGCTAGCATCTCACTGCCATTAGAGGAGTGTGTTTCCTTTGTCTAAAGCATTGAGTGGTTATGAATAGTAAGGATAGACCATCTGTAATTATTTTTTAATTATTAATGGTTTTGTTAGATCCTTTCCCTTTTACATTACATTTCTGTTAATGTAAGTTAAATCACATGTACTTCAGCTTCCAAGCTGCTCCCCAATGTGTTTCTCGTTGTTTCATAACATTACTCGAGCTGTCTGTGAGGTGTCTCTGAAAGAGCCCGCCTCCACCAAGCCACCCTGACCCTGCTAACAGATTCAGGTACTGTCTGCCAACACACATCCACTGGCCACTGGTCATGATCAAATTGTTAAATCCCCAATGGTGCTCAGTGTCAGAGTCATGCCATGTACGGAAGCATTCCGCTCTTAACCGTCGTCTCAAAGGTGAACGCAGGGACATCTGTTTTTATTTGGAGCCCTGGGTGAAAGGTCTTTTAACATTTTACATATACAAAGATTTTTCACTTAACTGGAAGCTAAGTGAGGAGAAAAGGGTAAGTTTGAAAAGACTTAGAGGGGAAAAAAACTGGTGTCCAAGTTTAGTGGTCTGACTAAAGGCCCGGTTGAATAATTTAATCAGAATAAATACTTAGTATTTGGAAATTAGGAAGATAATGACACTCAGAAATGTATGGGAGAAAGCTTTCCTTTGAGAGAAGAAAAAAAAACCCACCATTTAATCAATTTTTCATCACCAGTAGAATGGCTTTTGATAGCACCTCATTCCCTTGGAGAAGCTGTCCAAGGGCCTGTTATTTACCATGGGACCTGGTATCAGATCTAGCATTAAACATCCCACACAAATTCACATATAATAGTCCCAGTGAACAAAAAGACAAAGAAGAGAGAATGGATGAGATTTTATATTTCATTTTATTCTATACACTCAGCCTGAGAGCCGCAGTCTGAGAAGAAGTGGCCAGTGACTGGTCAGGCCTGGCAGGAGCTGAGAGGACTTGGCAGAATGAAAGGTCTGAGATGGCAGAAGGCAGTCGGCCTCAAGGAACCTTTCTTGTAAGGAAGCAGCCATGTCTCCAAAAGTACACAGTTAACATACAGTGAACTGAACACAAAAGCTACTAAAAATGACCAGATAAATTATGCAAAGGGATTTCTGGATTTCTTTCAAGTAATTAAGTTTCGATTTCTTACATTTATTTTTGTTCCAAGAAGCACAAGGCACCAATGACTGCAAAAGTCTTCATTGATTGTTCCAATACTTTCCGTTAGGTTTCGTGACGGGACTTAACTTTGAACAGAGGCAAATACTCTTGATTGGACTGTGGAAATTCCCTGGGAGGGTAAACAGGGGAGCCTGCAGGACTTGGCCTCTGCCCTTAAGGTTTCTGGGAGAGGAGGGAAGGGCTCTCTCTCTCTCTCTCTGTGTGTGTGTGTGTGTGTGTGTGTGTCTGTCTGTCTGTCTGTCTGTCTCCCTCTCTCCCTTCCCCTCCCTCGCTTCTCTCTCTCTCTCTCTCTCTCTCTGTGTGTGTGTGTGTGTGTGTCTGTCTGTCTGTCTGTCTCCCTCCCTCCCCCTCCCTCGCTTCTCTCTCTCGATTGAAAGTGTATTCAGAGATTCGCACCCGGCTCTGCGGAGCTGAGAGAGGACGGGGACTTCGGTCCTTTCTGCTGGCTCCGGGCTTCCCGTATTCGTCTTGTCAGAGGATCCAATCAGCTATCATCCCTCCTGGCCACTCTTAGCCGCAGCAAATTCACTAGCGGCAACAGCAGGGACCCCTGGGAGCCCCGGGGCTGCTGGCTACCCTCCTCCCATTACCAGAGAGAGCTTTTCTTGAAAAGCTTCTCTGCTCTCTCCCCACCGATTAAAGGGGGGAGCTTTGTTTTCATTTCCTTCACTCAGCTCGAACTCCTCTCCTGCTTGGTGAATAAGCCTTACATTTGACTGAAGCTCAAGTCCTCTACCATGGGAGCTCTCTGTGCTAGCCAGATCATTTTGACCTTCTTTGGCCAGTGGGTTCAGGACATGGGGGTTGGAGGAGGTTGTGAGCTCTTTACAACCTTCTGGGAGTGCCATGTCTGGAGAGATCTGAGGCGTTTAACCTCTAAAGGGAAAATTAAACAAAAACTTAAGAGCGGTGTTGAACAAGGGAAGGTGTCTCTTTCAACATTCAGTACCGGGAGTGTCCTTTCCTGGCGTGTTTTGTTTTGTTTTTGTTTTTGTTTTCACAGATTCTTGATAGTACTAAGAACTCTCCTTCCGAACTCTTTCCCTCCTTTTCTTTTCTTTTCTTTTCTTTTTCTTTTCACTTTTTTCCTTTCCTTTTCTCTCTAGGTACAGCCAAGGCTCAGGATTTTTATCATTCCCCCACATCTCAAGTCAGTGTCCAGTGAGAGTGTTTGGGGGGTAGGGCTCGTCCTTCTGCAGAATCTGAAGCAAGTTTCACTTAATAATGTGGAAACGGGACTTAAGAATTCATCCTTCTCTTTCCCATGCTCATTTAACTCAGTGTGTTGGCACACTGAATGGGGCAGATTTGTCTTTTGAGAAATCTTTCTTGTAGCGCATTTCAATTCTGTTTGAAATACAAAGAAATCACACTGCCCTTAATAAATTAAATTTTAATAAAACACATTAAGTTCAGTAAAATATGAATGCACTACTTAAAATTTTAATAGTAAATTAAGATCCAGAAAGGAGGAGACAGTGGTTTGTCCCCCTGGGATGGCTTTGGGCATCAGTCGATTTCTAGGTAGGGGGTGGGCTTGAACAGTAGGGACCCTGCTGCCGCTGGCTGCCGCCAGGAACCCTTGGTGGACTCTTCGCCTGGAGAGAAGCAGTTCACATCTGTCCGCATCTGTCAGCCAATGGAACAGAAGCTACTGTCAAACAAAGAGGCCGGTGAGATGAAAGAGAGAAACCCCTGCTCTAATCACACAGTTGATATACTTCTTACCTCCCCCCCCCCACTTTGATTTGCCTAAGTAGGTGTGTAGGTTGCCAGACACATTGAGTTTGGGGTGGGAGGGTTTACAGACAACTGTATACTGAGGTCATCTTAAACAAGTTTGTAATCTGGGTCCAATCTACTTCCACATCTTTTTTTTTTTTTAACTTTCCAGCAGTTTAAATTCTCATGCTAAGGAGGGGGTGGGGTGGTGGTGGAGGATCTGGAATCTTTTTCCCAGATCAGCTTCCACATTCTACAGATGCTGAAGTACTTTCCAGCAAAGCCTGTGGGCAAAACCGAAAAGGGTTTTACTGATATGACCACGAGGATGTTGGTATTCTGGATACTCCTGAAGGGATTGTAAGACTGCAAGTCTTGCTGGTGAAGGAAGAATTGCATCTCCTCTCTAATGTAAGACAATCACTGTTGTTCATTTTTCAGTTGGAGTAGGAGAAGAAGTGAAACTCTGACTTGACTCTTAAGAATGCACCAACTTTCTAGAAGGAAGGAGACAAGGGGACTGTTTCCAAGAGTCAGAAAACAATTTCTCTCCAATCACACATTCACCCCCACTTGGTAATTAGTTAACAGTGATGTTTCTTTTCTTGTCTGGAATTAGAGATATCACTGAAAAAATATTTCAGAGCTGAATAGTTATTTAAGGCTAACTTGATGATGTATGGAATCCAATCTTCAGAAAAAAAATGTTTCATGGAAGTTTTCCTGCTCAAAGAAATAGTTTAGTCAATAAATTTCACATTAAGCAAAGTTCATCCAGTCAGTTCAACAGTATCCTCTCTATTTCATGAATTTATTACACTATCTTATTTACTATAGAAAGTGGTAACCGGTGTTTAGCATTTTGGAGATCAGTTGTCAGTTGGTATTAAAATCAAGATTAATTCATATTAACGATATGCATTTCTCAATATTCCCAGATGACAACATACATTAATACAACTATTACACGTGATTAAGCACAGTGAAAAAGGAGGGACAAAGAGAGTTCAAAACACCCCAAATGTTTGATTTTGCAATTCAAGTTCAGCAGACTGTTGCCACATAGTGTTGGGCAACTCCTCAGGGCTGCTTTTGACTTTCCATCTAATTAGACACCTAATGAAAGAGAAGAATTCTTTCCCCATGTGGTTTTCCTCCTTGATATCTTTTATGCCTTTATTTATACACATAAACACACTATTTAGGAGTTGAGATACCACAGTTTTTTTTTTCTCTTTCTGTAATTCCCTCACTGTTACAAGCTGGGGGAACTAGGTGGATAAAAACATTTGTCTTCCTGCTATTTCCTACTCTGCTCAGAATTTCTTTAGGCATGTGGTCTTTCCTCACTCTACACTGATAGAAAACACACCCACATATTTTAATGGATTTTTATTAGGCATTTGAGATACTCAACAGTTTATACTAATTAGACCATCCAAAGCCTTTTGAAGATTAAGCAAATTGGACAACCCTTGTTAATTAGAACATAATTTGAAGTTTGAAATTATATCACTGATGAAATGGTCTAATTAGTATGACGATATGTTAATGGCCAGTGAGACACCGCCAATGGAGCTAGGCATGGACCTCTCTAAGGCACGCACAAAACTCTCTCTCTTACACTGGCATTAATAAAAGATTTCTATAGACTCCAGCTTTTCCACGATGACATACAATTTATATACACACAATGCCCACAGTGCTGTTCATTTTTTCACTATTATGAAAACTAATAAATTCGTCAAGCTGAATTAGGCATACAAATCAGACGAGGCACAGCAGATTACACGGTGAAGCTCGGTGTCTCCCGAGCCTAAATGAAATTTCAATCTAATAATTCCTTCCTGGCTGGGTCATAATTTGTTTAGAGATGCTGTTGTACTTCTTTCAAAGCGCTATTCGCACTATAATTAAATGATACTCAAGCTTTTAACTTTGATTTATTTCATTTCGCGAAGCTTGAGACAGTGAAAACTGCACAATGTTATTATATATTTTTTTTTCCTTGAAAATTACCTTGGCTGTTGAGGTAGAAATTAAACACCCAAGCACTTACTTGAACAGTCTTGCACACAGCCACGTTCTTTCTGTCAACACCCCCCTCTCGGACACCGGTGCCCAGGCTTCTCAGGGCTCTCAGTGGAGAACATGGCTCGTAGGAATCCCCTTTGGCTAGTGTTTATTATTTTCCTTTACGCAGGGGAAGAGAAAAGCGGGCTCCAGACTGGCGAAGAAAAGCGGCAGAGATTTAAGTACCACGGACAGATCCCGCCGCGTCGTCAACGCTGAGGCTTTCTTTCCGGGAACTCAGACCACAGCTTTCCTAACTTGAACGCGCCAGCCCAGGCCTGGACGAGGTCAGGGGAGGATCCGCGGTTTCCTACTTGCCGCTACCGCCGCAGGGCTTCCGGGTGCTGGCTCCCAGAGGGCTTCCCTTTCCGAGCTTGCCCTCCACTTTGTTTTTGTCCTAGCGCGCGCCAGTGCCACTCAGGCCTTCCGCCCGCTCTCGCTCCTGCTGGCCTTCCCAAGCGCCCAGCGCCTCCTCCGGATCACCCTTGTCCCGGACCAGCCACCCGCAGGTCCTCGCCGGTATCTGCACCCAGCGTTTTCCGTGCTCTGGGAAGGTGAGAGTAGCCCCAAAGACCGAAGGACGTAGGGGAAGGATGGGAACGTGAAGGAAAGTAAATAGGTTGTGTTGGGGGGGGGGGGCTGGGGCTGGGGAGTGGGCCACACTGTCTGCTTTTGAACTGGAACTCAAGGATGTGTGTTCACTTCCAGGAAAAGTGGTTTGCACTAGCACAAAAGTGGAAGCAAAGTGTAAGCTAAAAATAGTCTCAGCACACAGCGTCTGTGGAAATGAAGATAAGTGGGACTTACGTCAACCCGTGTGTGTGTGTGTGTGTGTGTGTGTGTGAGTGAGTGTGTGTGTGAGTGGTGTGGTGTTGGTGGCATTCGGCAGCACATGCGCTCTGTATTTCTGGCCCTTCGCTTCCTGTCAGTTGCTCCTTTCCCTTTGATTGTAGCTAATGAAGAATAATAAGGGTTTGCCAGGGGATCCTCCCAAGTCCCAACTCACCCTGTACTGGACATAGAGAGGAGGTGGAAAAAAGAGAATGGGGTGGGAGGAGAGGAATCTGTACGTGTGTTAGAGGGGGATATGCCCATAAAGGGGAGAGTCGCATGCGCACAGACGACCCTAACGGGCTGTGTGGCTGTCCAATCCGCTGAGAGCTGAGGGAAATCGAGGGAGAGAAAGCCCTGCAGCCGAGCAGACCCACGTCTTTCTGCACTAGGCACCCGCCGGGCAGTGGGATGCGAAGCCCGGGGCTGACCTCAGCACCCATCAAGGCGGGAGCTCAGAGCAGAGCGGAGGACCCGGGGCGCCGCAGCGTCTAGATCTTCATCAGTGGCCCTCAGCTGGGAAATCAGGGTCCCTGGAGCTGACGGGAGGGGAGGGCACCTGAAACTTAGTGGTAAGCGGAGGGCAGGAGAGCAGGTGGCCAGGTAAGGAGCACCTCACAGTACGGGGCCAGTCGCGTCCAACGTCGGCTTGGAACGCAACTTTTAGGGGGAGTTTCTTTTCCTAGGGAGGTGGAAATCTGGCAGAAGCAGCGGGAGGGGCTGGAGGCTGGCCTTTAGGTGACTGGAACTGCCTGGCGACCTGAAGCACCGACTTGGTTAGTTGGGTGGGGTTGAGCTGGGGCGCGATTGGAAGTAGGAGTTGCAGGCGCGGCGTAGGAGTGGTAACAGCAGAGCGCGTGCCAGGGCCGGGAAGGCAGCGGGTCCTGTAGGAGAGAGAGAGAGAGAGAGAGAGAGAGAGAGAGAGAGAGAGAGAGAGAGAGAGAGAGAGAGAGAGAGAGAGGCGGGTGCAGGGAGAACTGAAAGGACCGGAGAGCCTGGGGGGGGGGAGAGCCAAGAGGGAGCCAGGGCGGGGAGAATCCCACCCAGAGCCAGAGCTTCCTGGCAGGGGCGGGCGGGGGAGGGAAGGAGGGGGAGGGCGGGCGGGGGGCAGGCGCGGGAAGAGGGGACTATAACTCCACGGCCTCGATGAGCTGGGGCACTTTGGGGCGCTGAGGTCTGAAGCCAGCGCCACCTGGAGCAGGGCAACAGCTCGGGCAGACCTAGCAGGCGACACAGGAGCGGAGCTAGAGGCCAGACTGGGAGAGCCGGGCCCGGAAGCGGTGGCGGCTGAGCACAACTTTGCAGTGTTGTCCTCTCTGCTGCTCCGGCCCGGGTGCTTCTCCGGAGGGTCGGGTAGCTGGGACCAGAGTGCGCCAGCGACGAGCGCGCCGCGCAAGGAAAGATGATGATGATGTCCCTGAACAGCAAGCAGGCGTTCAGCATGCCTCACGCCGGCAGCCTGCATGTGGAGCCCAAGTACTCGGCGCTGCACACTGCCTCCCCGGGTTCCTCTGCGCCCGCGGCGCCCTCGGCCAGTTCCCCGAGCAGCTCCAGCAACGCTGGCGGCGGCGGCGGTGGCGGCGGAGGCGGAGGCGGCGGCGGTCGGAGCAGCAGTTCCAGCAGCAGCGGCAGCGGCGGCGGCGGCGGCGGCGGCGGCGGCGGGGGCTCGGAGGCGATGCGGAGAGCTTGTCTTCCAACCCCACCGGTGCGTATGTCTGCATAATCACAGCTTAAAGGCACATTTTGACAGCCTCCTTTATCTGCTTGATGTTTTTTTCATGTCTGCACAGCAAATCACCCCACACCTCCAACCAATCCCCCCTCTCTTAAGTATTCAACGGGTCTTGCCTTTCATATTAATTTTTATGACCTGGGATGCTGCCTTTGCGCGTGTTGTGTTGTGTTGTGTTGTGGTCTGTGGCTCACTTTTTCTCCCCCTGCACATCGGCTTCTCGCGCAGGCTTCCCCTCTCTTTTCGCTGCCGAGTTTCAGGATCATTGCCGTTATTATTATTTTAACATTCTGGGAATGCTGTAGACGCGGTGGCGGTGGCGAGCCCTGGGCCGGGGGGCTTTCCGGAGAGAGCGCGCGCAATTCCCTGCTGAGCGTAATGTGTGCCTTCTACCTACAATTGCAGAGCAATATATTCGGCGGGCTGGATGAGAGTCTGCTGGCCCGTGCCGAGGCTCTGGCCGCCGTGGACATCGTTTCCCAGAGTAAGAGCCACCACCACCATCCGCCCCACCACAGTCCCTTCAAGCCGGACGCCACTTACCACACCATGAATACCATCCCGTGTACGTCGGCCGCCTCCTCTTCATCTGTGCCCATCTCGCACCCGTCCGCTCTGGCTGGCACCCACCACCACCACCACCACCACCATCACCACCACCACCAGCCGCACCAGGCGCTGGAGGGAGAGCTGCTGGAGCACCTGAGCCCCGGGCTGGCCCTAGGAGCCATGGCTGGCCCCGACGGCACGGTGGTGTCCACTCCAGCTCACGCACCGCACATGGCCACCATGAACCCCATGCACCAAGCAGCCCTGAGCATGGCCCACGCGCACGGGCTGCCCTCGCACATGGGCTGCATGAGCGACGTGGATGCAGACCCGCGGGACCTGGAGGCGTTTGCCGAGCGCTTCAAGCAGCGACGCATCAAGCTGGGGGTGACCCAGGCAGATGTGGGCTCGGCGCTGGCCAACCTCAAGATCCCGGGCGTGGGCTCGCTCAGCCAGAGCACCATCTGCAGGTTTGAGTCTCTCACGCTGTCGCATAACAACATGATCGCGCTCAAGCCCATCCTGCAGGCGTGGCTGGAGGAAGCAGAGAAATCCCACCGCGAGAAGCTCACCAAACCCGAGCTCTTCAATGGCGCGGAGAAGAAGCGCAAGCGCACGTCCATCGCGGCACCCGAAAAGCGCTCGCTGGAAGCCTACTTCGCCATCCAGCCAAGGCCCTCCTCGGAGAAGATCGCCGCCATCGCCGAGAAGCTCGATCTCAAGAAAAACGTGGTGCGCGTCTGGTTCTGCAACCAGAGGCAGAAACAGAAGAGAATGAAATACTCTGCCGGCATTTAGGGACCCTTCTCCAGGGATGGCCCTTTCCCTTCGTCCTCTTCTTCTTATTATTTTTCCCTAACCCCCCCCCCCCTTGTCTCTCCTGCCTCTTTTCTTTCTACTTTGGCTATCAGAAACAATTCCGGTAAATGTGAACCCAGACCAAGCCAGGAGCAAAGAAGCAAGCAGCTGAGCCCAAATCAGAGAGATTGTGAACCGGTTTCGCAAAGTGAAGAAAAAAAAAAAAAAAACCAAAACCACACAACACGAAAGAAATTTGTGAAGTTGTAGCAGAGCTGTCTCCTTTAACTGCACCTCGGACTGCTCGGCTTCATCAGAGGAAGCGCGGAGCTGGCTGTCAACAGGAAGGCAGAGGGACAAGCTTTTGAAACCCCCCCCGCAAGATTGAGCAAGTAAGATTTGTTTTTATTCTTACAGATGTCACCTTGTTCACGTTTAAAAGTACACTTTGCAGCTATTTTTCAGAAATAGAAATTGATTCAGGACTGAAACTCGAAGCTAGAGTTGATGCTTAATGTGATATGATAGAGACATCTCTAAAGTATTTTGAATTAAAAAAAAAGATGGCAGATTTTCTGCATTTACACTGTATATTATATATATATTTTTATTGTGGTTCTTATCCTTCTCTGAAGTGTTAATACTTACGGAAGGAGTTGCGCCTGCTGTGTTCACCGATCTTGACAGCTATTATTAGATTATTGCCGTACAACCTTCTGTAAATTATTAATTTATCTCTCTGGCAACTTAATTTTGTGCACATCCTAATTAATTAAACTTCTTTAGTCTGAAAAATAAAACCGGCGGATACGTATAGCTAGTAATGCTCGAACATTTCTTTCTTTCTTTCTTTCTTTCTTTCTTTCTTTCTTCTTCTTCTTCTTCTTCTTCTTCTTCTTCTTCTTCTTCTTCTTCCTCTTCCTCTTCCTCTTCCTCTTCCTCTTCCTCTTCCTCTTCCTCTTCCTCTTCCTCTTCTTCTTCTTCTTCTTCTTCTTCTTCTTCTTCTTCTTCTTCTTCTTCATTTGTTTGATGAGTTTCCTGGATTTTTACAGCTTCACACTTAGACTGTGTTCTCTTTGGCCTAGTTGTATATTCTCACTTTGAATGAAGATTGTTTCTTCCCTTTGTTTTTAACCGGTAGTGTTCTAATTTGTGAGCTGACACTCGATAATTGATGTCTTAATCGTGTAGACCTGCTTCACTGTCCGAAGTCTTGTTTACTTCCTTACATATTTAATGGGGATTCCCACATTGTCCCTGCAGCACATGTGCTCTCTCATTCACCTTCCACGCCTACACACAGACACACATACACATCTCTAACAGAAGAGAAGAAGCAGTTGGAGGTATGACTGGTGAGCAGTGCATCCTTTCCCAGCCTTAGGTTCTCCACTTGGTGCTTACTCTGCGAGTCTAAGATTTCACCAAGGTATTTCAATCTCCCAGTTTTCAATTGCTTTGTTGCTACATTTTGACCTTTATAGGAATCCTTCAGTTTTTCCTTTTAGGAGGTTTGTTTGTAAGGGGAAAATTTTGGAACTATAAGAAAGACAGTGCACTGCTTGTAAATTCACAGTGTTTGGTAGAATCCTTTTGGAGCACACACACAAAAACAGGTACAAAGCGACTGGTACCTTATCTATTGTAAATATTTCATTCAAAATGATGCACATATAAATATATTCTTACAGAATTTGCTGTAATTGCTGATCCATTTGAGGCAACTCCAAAGTTCTGAGTTCTGTATATGACCTCGTTTCTTGTTTTTGTTAATGGATTATTTACTATAGTAATGTATTAAGTTATTTTGGGTGTTGTTTCATTGTCTTTCATTGAAGAGATGATTTTAATGTTTTACTGGCAAAGTATGCTGCTTTTTTCATTAAAATATGCTATTAATATTAAATGACTTTTAAAACGTGATGCAGTTTTTAATCATTTATGTGGGAATTATTTTGGTGCTGATTCTTTTAAAAGACAGGAACACAGAGAGTGGCCGCTATTAAAACGTGGCTTGGACTTCGTAAGAGGCAACTTCCCGGGAAAGGATAAAAGAACAAGAGGGTTTATAATATCATGTTAATGGTCAGGGCTCATCTCACAGGGCACTTTGCTTTTTTAGCTTAGATGAAATCACGGTGTCTGGCTCCAGATAGCTCTGCTGGAGTCCATTCTCCAGACTTGAAATAATTCTGTAAAGAGACTCTTACAAAGCCAAGGTCAGATGGAAACTATTTCAGCCATTCCTTCCTATCTCCCATGGGGCAAAGGAAGAAAGGAACTCAGTCCATATTTCAATAGCTGTGGGAGGCTGGGTGTGGCAACCATGGGGGCAGGACTTGGTTAGCAGGGAGTGGAGTTCAACCCTTGTAGTTCTCAGTTCTTTAGCCTGTCCTGGAAATCAACATACAAGTCATAGTAGAAAGCACCTGGGCTTCTGGCAGGTGAATAAAGTCTCTGTCTTGGTGTCCTCTGTCTCTGTTTTTTTCTATTCCCCATAACCTTTCAGGAAACTAACATTATTGCAATAGACAGGGTGTGGCTGAGGAAAATCCTGGGTGGTTAAAAGGAACGAAATTTTGCCCCTTTTTGTGACTTTGTCTGGCACAGGAGCTGGAGGAAGTCTATTAAACATTGATGTGGTCATGGGATTCTGTCCACTTGGCACAGTTGTTTCTCTTTCTAATCCTATGTTAAGACAATTCCTCTCCCATTATAATAATTTTCAGGTCCTTCACAAGAGTTGGGCAATGTATTGGCCTTGCAACGTTTATTTTTTTTTCTAGCAAGACTATGCTTTGTATTTTTACACCATCTATCGTTCATAGAATTAATTGACATGAGAGCATTATATTAATGAATAGATTAAACAAGAAGAAAGAAGCAGGTACTGACCTGCCCTAAACACAGTCTCTGAAGGTAACTCTTCTTAACTATATTGGCCTTCCCCATATGAAACTGTCATGAGATGTCTCTTTATTTGGAAGAAGCTAAAAAAACAGCCCACAAATATATGAAAATTGTTACACCGGCCCAATTTGGGGTTACTGATTATTATTTCCAAACAGAACGAAAATGGTTATAGCAATTAGATGGCACATGCCTGGAGAGACCATTTTTTCTATAACTGAAACAAAGTACACGATCCAACTGTCCATTTAGATCGAATGGGATGCACTTCATAGGTTTGGACGACAACAACACTGGCATATAGTGTTTTAGGAGAAGAAACTGTAAATGTAAGTACAGTGACATTGGGGTGGTTTGATCCTGTGTGACGGAGGGCAGAAAGTTCTGTCTTCCATCAGGTTTTCTGAAACCCCCCCTTTTTAAAATTTGTTTATTTATTATTTATGTGAGTACACTGTAGCCGTCTTCAGATACACCAGAAGATGTTTACATTACAGATGGTTGTGAGCCACCATGTGGTTGCTGGGAATTGAACTCCAAACCTCTGGAAGAGCAGTCAGTGCTCTTAACAGCTGAGCAATCTCTCCAGCCCCACTGGAACTTTTTTTTTTTTTTTTTTGGGACAGCTCTAATCTCAGTAGTCTGTGAAGAAGCAATTTCAGCACCATGGCCAGTGACCATGGCGATGCGCAGGGAGCGCTCCAATAGCTAACCAGTTAAAAGAACTTTTCACTTGTTTTTATTTATTTATTATCCCCGCCCCCATTTCAGACCAGAGATAATGAGAGGAATAAGTTGAATGTGTAGCATATCACAATTTCTGATATGGAGGAGTGATTTCCATAAGAAGTAATTTTTGTCTTCTCAGGTGTGGGTTTTAAGTAATGAAGATTTGCTCACCAAGAGAAGAATTAGATACTAGGTTAATTAGTGTGCTAGTGTCTTTGTACAACGAATAAGCCATCTCTCAGTGTATCACACAAAAGCGATAAACTGAGAAATATTTTTTTAACAGAGATAAAATAGATGTTTAGTTTTCTTGGCCCATTTTGAAGTATAAGGCAACTTACACATATACATGCATAGCCAAAATTCTTATGAATTGGAGAACTTTTTACTTCAGTAGTTAAGACCGAAGTCCCATATGTCCATCTCATTTACCAAGTTCTTATATCCCTGATTGTTTTGTTTTGTTGTTTTTTGTTTTTTTCGAGACAGGGTTTCTCTGTGTAGCCCTGCCTGTCCTGGAACTCACACTGTAGACCAGGCTGGCCTTGAACTCAGAAATCCACCTGCCTCTGCCTCCCAAGTGCTGGGATTAAAGGCGTGCACCACCATTGCCCGGCTATATTCCTGAATTTTTAAAACTATATCACACTGTCAGCCCATTTGTCCATTCATTATTAAGAGACTGATAAATGTGTGTTTTATGGAAAAATTAGAATTTTTTTTTAAAAAAGCAAATACATTCTGGAAGCTTTTATTAATGAGAGTTTCAGAGATATACAAAGCCAAAGATTTGGAGAGAAGAAAGTTGAGCTTAATGAAGGATTCAAAGGTAAGAACAGACTAAATTAAGCAAATTCTTGAGAAATATTCATTTGGTATTGATTTTCAGTGTACTCATGAATATACAGCAGAATATGTCTGAAATCTTTGCCATATCAATTAAAGCTATCAGCATTCATGACTAACTTTGTATTTTCCCTCAAGACCACAATTGCTATCTTACTGCAAAGAGATATATTATGGATCGACTTAGCAGCCCACTTAGTGATCCTAAATCTTATGCTTCAGAACTGTCTAGTTTCTTTTTGTTAACTTCTGTAAAAGCAAATGATTAGATTGTTTTGTGCATATAACCACATAAATGCACATTAAAATGAAAAAATAAACCACTAAGGTGGGGCATGGTGGCGCACCCTGTAATTATAGATCTCAGGAGACTAAGATGGGAAATCAAGAGTTCAAAACCTGTCTGGGATACATGGAGAGTTCAAGGCCATCTCAGGTTACCTAGTGAGATCCTGTCACAAGAAGCAGAAAGCAAAACAACACACCACATACACTCTCATTGATGTTTAAGAACTCTCTACCATACAATATTATGCTGTCCAGGAAGAATATAGTTGCTATTGGAAGTTATCAATTTCACCAACACATTGCTTAAGGAAAAATAATAAAGACATGAAGGTTTGAATAAAGTAATTAAAATTTAGAAAGTTCTCTGTTATTGCATATACATTTGTAAATGAATAACAGACACGACAGTTTGCACTTATAATCTCTGCATGTGGACAGAGCTGAGGTAGGAGTGGTGCTGCAAACTTGTGGCCATCTCTGGCTAGTTAGTGAATTCCAGGTCAGCCACAAAACCCTACTTCAAAACAAAATGAAGCAAATAAGAAAATAACATTTAAAGGAAAAAGAAACAATAGTATATCGTAAGTTTTTTTTTCTCCAAGTTCAGTTTCTGTGATTTTTCCCCCCAGATAATTGAACTAGGGTGTGATAAGCTAAAATGCTTTATTTCAAACTTTGGATGAGTGTATTAATTTTTTATGTGTTGGGAAACCTCTTGAGGAGGGCGGGACAAGACCAATGAAGGACAGAAAGTCCTGCCCTATTTTATAAAATGTTCTGTTTAGAGGGAAAGCCTCAAACTTTCTAGGCAGGCCATGATAAAGGCTTAGACACTTGTTTCTGTAATTACTTGGCCCAAGTGATGTCTAACTCTTAGCAAAGAATTCACACTAGAGTGCTAAACTTCACTTTATACTGTAGCTGGCTGTGAAGGGAGGGGATGTTACAAAAAAACGTAGGGCTAGGTGGAGACTGTTCCCATAGAGCAAAAAGGGGACAAAGGTTCCTGGTTGGCTGTGATGTCCCTGAAATCTGCATTTGTCAAGAGACAGATTTATAGCATTGAGAAAAATATTGCTAAATTTCCCCTGCTTGGCCCCTTTAAAAGAGTCATTCCCAGTACTGAAAGTCTATTATGAGCGAATTAATAAATTACACAGCGAATTATTAAATCCAGATAATTACAAGGAATAAGTAAGTAATCATTAGTTATCTCAGCTAATTACTGTGGGTCAGAGCCAGCCAGAATGGGAAATCCTCCCCGGGAATTGAAATTAACTTTGCACGGCAAGTCTCTCTGCTTGACATCCGTGCTCTGTAGGCGCATGGCAGCTCCCCTGTGAGCCAGTCTCTCTATTTAACTTGGAGAGAATAGAAATAAAATTAAGTGGCAATGTGATAATAGAGAAACAGCTCAGAAAGCAAACTGTGGGTTTTATTCTGTACTTCCTGTGCCTGGAGATGAAAAGGTTTGTTTACACCAGTTTAAAAAAAAAGAGAGAGAGATTTTAAAGCACCCTTGTTGAGCTGTGGCTCCAGGACAATACCAGTACAAACTACTACAGTCACTGCTGTGACAGTCAGGTTAGGAGCACAAGAGGACAGCCTCTCTCTCTCTCTCTCTCTCTCTCTCTCTCTCTCTGAGTGTGTGTGCATGTGTGTGAAAGAGAGAGAGAGAGAGAGAGAGAGAGAGAGAGAGAGAGAGAGAGAGAGAGAGAGAGAAGGGAGGAGGCAGCAGCCAGAAAGATAAAATAAAAACGTTACTCTTTCCTTTTATCTCCACAGTGCAAGGGCTGCTGAAAAGTGCAGCCCAGGTCTGATAATCTGCGCGTTTGTTCGGGTACCACCGTGCTTTCATCTTGCTACAGGAAGATCCAGCTCTGGGCACATGTTATCTCTAGTTCATCCCTTCTCCAGATGCTTCAGGAACTGGGGTCACTTGTTTTGGTTTTTTTTGTTTTGTTTTTTTCTGTTTTTTTTCTTTTTCTCTTTTTTTAAAATCTAGCATTGCCTTCTGTGTCCAGCCTCTCCTACCCTCCCCGCCCCCTTTCCACCAAGCCCCTAGGCTTTCCAAAGGGCAGAAAAAGGATGAAGCCTGATGTGTGTTGGAAGGTAGAAAACGAATCCGTGTGATGATGTGACTGTGTATCACAGGTCTGGGAGAGCCTGGCTATGTGAAGAAAACGGTTGTTAATATATTAAAATGAGGGGGAAATCTAAGAGTGCTCTCTAGCTCGCTCTCTCTTTTTATCAATTGCAATTAGATGGACGGTCTTTCCTCTCATTCCCTGCTCTAGTCTGGGATGATAATAAAAATTTAATGAAGCCTGGGACGAGTCGAGAGCTCTGTCGAGGGACCAAGGAATAGAATATTTTAACTGTACATTTATACCAACTGTCTAGCTTCAAAGACGTGACTGCTTTTAATCTCGAATTATAAAACCACAGACTTGAAATTAAATATTAGATACCCTCGGATCCCCTTCCTTTCTGAAATATTGTCACGACTCTGTTTTCCTCCATTGCCCCGAACACACATTATCTTGGGTCTCCAATTACATTTCCGTGAATAATAGATGGCTTCGATAGGGTATTCTAGAGCTTTTGTGTGTGTGTGTGTGTGTGTGTGTGTGTTTAAAAAAATAGAGTTGATGCAATATTAATTGGCTGTAGATGTTATAAAAATGCACAGCCCCCTTTGCAGGAACAAATCGATGGGCTAGGGATGTGGGAGAAGATGAAGGCGAAGGTTTCCCCCAGCGCGGGTCACTTCTTTGAGAAGGGGACCTTTCAGAGTGCCAGTAAGTGAAAAGACGCCCTAAAGTTCCAGAATCAGCAGCCTGAAGCGAGGTTCGCCGGCCGGGACAGAACAGAAAAGGTGGGAAGAAGTAGCGGGGCGCGCGGAGCCGCCACCAACCCGGGCTTTCTTCTCTTTCCAAGGTTAATGCTTGGGCACCGTGGAATCAATATCCTCGCCCCATCCTGCGGGCCGGACAACTTGCGGTGTGCACCTGCTGGCCTTGGGTTGTGTTGTCCGCTAGCCCCAACCCCTCTCTTCTCGTTACAGGGTCCGGGGATGTGTGGTGGCAGACAGTTGGGAGCGGAGGGAGGACTACAAGCACAGCCACCCTCCAGTGGCTAGAGAGCCTTCACTAGCTCTGGGCAACCCCCCAGAGCCCTAGGTCGCCTTGCCAGGCGCACAGCCAGAATCCCGCAAGAAAGAGAGCCCCAGATCCTTACTCCCTTGCATTTTACTAATCACGTCTATTTAAATTCTAGCGCGGTCTGCCTTGCTCTCCCCGGGAAAGCTCTGGAGAACTGGACCCATCAATTATTCTGAAAAAAAAAAAAAAATCCCAGACTCTGTGAGGCTTCCAGCCTGCCAGAGGGAGGCAGCGGGAGGAGGTGCCCATCCCACCCCGCTCTCTCCTCGACGTCCCTTCCAGGCGACCCTTGGGTGGACACTTAACTTCAAGGCTCTGGAGTCCCATGGGGCTTGTGCATGGTCTCTGGGGGCGTAGGACAGAGGAGGGTGTTCGCACTTTTGTGGGCAGAGAGGGAAGATGGTGGGAACACGTTGAGATCCGCTTTGTTTTCCCTTCAACTTAGTGGCCAGGTGTCAGTCCTCTGCAAAGACCCCCGGCTCTTCCCCCACGCCTCCGCCTGACGCTCAATTTTGCCAAGTCTCTCATGCTCCCTTGGCGGTTGGGGACTATCAGGGAAGGGCTTACGGACTGGCCGTTGCTGCTCCTCTGTTTTACCACTCTGCCTTGGGTACTAGTTCAGAAGTCTTTTAGGAATGTCGGGTTAACGCTCCCTAGCCTGCTCCCCACCCCCATTCAGTCTCTGGGATGCCCGGAGGCCGAGCGGCAAAGCAGCAATCCCTGGTGCGCAGCTGGATGTGCAGAAAGAACCCGGGTCCTTGTAAAGTAGGGAGGCGGGTGAGCTTGGCTAGTAATTACTGCTCCCCATCCCTGCCCAGCCTCACCCGCCCCCACTCCTCACTGGGTCTGCAACCATTACTCCACCTGTCACTTGGCGAGAATAAGCTCCCTCCCCCCACTTGGCTGTAACTGAGAGCGTCAGTGTCCCTTCACGCTTTCACGGGGTCTAAATCACATCCCTAATTTTTTTGTTCTTACGCTTCTCAGTACCATATTTCTCTTTATCCTCTAACTTTTTCAGTTTTCGGACCCTGGGAATGAACTCAAAGTCTTTTCTGGGTATACTGGTGAGTGGTTTTGTTTTGAGCATCATTAACAAGGGCTTTGGCGTAGGCTTGTCCTTTGCAGGCCTGAACAATTCGCAAAAGGAAGACAATGAGAACTACCGTCCTATGAGAACTGACATTTTTGAAAGAAGCTAGCTTACTTCTGAACTGACCATGAGGTGCCATTCTCCCTATCCAGGCTTGAGAGCAAATGCATTTGTAAATTATTAAAAGGCTTAAAACTGTAAATCAGCATACCCACCGGTGGGCTTCTCTTACTGCACAGTTTGTGTTCTTGGAAGATCCTAATGATGAAGGTCGCAGGCTCAATCACTGGGAGAAGAAAGGCCACCAGGCTTCACTGTCCTGTGCCCCTAGTTGGCTACATTGACTCGGTTGAGAACTTGTTGGTCTAGCATGGAGGTGTAAGTGGTGGAAGAACCCTTCTTCAAAAAAACTGATCGTCTTATGCTGAAATTTCAGGGGCAACCCAGGGCCCAGGATGTAAGGGCAAGCTTTCCTGATGCACCTGGCCTTCCTAATTATCAGCTCCAGGGGGCTGTGCTTAGCTCTACTGGGGTGGGAGTGGAGTGACTGTTCACTGGTGGTGGTGATTAGCGTGGCACAGTCAGGCCTGGGTTGTAAAGGTGCTGGAGCCAAGTCACTTTACGAGAAGTAGAAGCAAGCAGGATGCATATTTTACGATGTGGAGAAAAGACAAAGTTCGGCCAAATCTTTTGCAGGCTTGGACTGAAGTCATTCAGAGATTCAGATACTAAAGGTCTCCACTTCAACTCATATTTTCATACAAAATGCTTCCCTGGGTTGCATTCACATAATCCCATGCACAAGGATAGGGGCTCAGAAATGTCTACAGAGAGCACCCCACCGCCACTGGGAAAGTTCAGACTTGAGTGAATCTCTTCTTATTCTAACCAACACGCCTCTTCTCAGGTCTATTTTTATCTATGTCCCCAGTGTGTCTGCCGGTCTTTGACTTTTATCTGTCACAGGCATCCTTGTTCAATCCTGTCCTTATTCAGAAACCAACGGTGATGTCCAAGTGCCCAAGTGCCACACTTTTAACTCCAAAGGTTAAAAAAAAAACAAAACAAACGCGTCCCTTCCTCTCTGAAGACTGAAGCACTTTTGGCAGTTGTGATGATCAGCAGGAATGAGGGATCTCAGGTAGCTAAAGGGTTCTTTTCAGAGGACTTGGTTCAGAGCTTTAGGGGCTCAATCTCTACAGTTTATATTGCCTTGGGGGGGGGCAGGCCAGCTAACTTGTTGCTTCTGGTCTTCTTTGGGTCAGATCCTGAAGATGAGTCCTTCTTCACTTGATACCAGGATGAAGGCAACTGCTTTTCTCCCCTCATCAACATTTCTGGAGTCTGAGGGGAGGAGAGCTGCCTCTAACCGGTAAGCTAGGGCATTTGATTCCTCCTGGGAGGACAGTTTGGGAGGAGCCTGTGTTGATGCTCTTCAACAAGCTCTCTGTTCTGGGAGGAGGGAGGAGGGAGGGACGGAGGGAGGGAGGAGGGAGGGAGGGAGGAGGGAGGAGGGAGGAAGTTCAGAGAGACTGGTGGGTGACTTGGATTTTCTTCCATCATTTCTTCACCTTGCAGCCCTGAGAGGTTTTCATCACAGCATTGTTGGAGTCTTTTTTCTTTCTTTCCTTCTTTCTTTCTCTCTCTCTCTCTCCTTTTTTTTTTTTTTTTTTTTTTTTTGGTTTTTGGTTTTTGGTTTTTTGAGACAGGGTTTCTCTGTGTGGCCCTGGCTGTCCTGGAACTCACTTTGTAGACCAGGCTAGACTCGCACTCAGAGATCCGCCTGCCTCTGCCTCCCAAGTGCTGGGATTAAAGGCGTACGCCACCAATTCCCGGCTCTTTCTTCCTTCCTTCCTTTCTTTCTTTCTTTCATTCCCTTCTCCCTCCCTCTTTTCCTTCCCCTTCCTCCCTTCTTCCTTTCTTTCCCCCTTCCCCCCTCTCTCTTTCCCTCCCTCCCTTCCTCCTTTCCTTCCTTTTGGTTCTTTTTGAGACAGGGTCTCACTATGTAGCTGAGATTGGTCTTGAACTCACAGAGCTCCACCTGCCTCGGTCTCCCAAGTGCTGGGATTAAATGTACCACCATCCCAGCTCATTCTTCCATTTCTTAAATATTCATTGATTTCCCACTCCGCACTGCTTTTCTTTTTTCAGTAAAACACCCCCTCCCCCTTCTAGGATTCACTCGGAGGGGGAGGGGGGAAAGAATGACCCTTCCTACCTCCCTGGGTTACTATTACAATGCAGATGAACAACAGGAAAATAGTCCCAATGATACAGGGCTTCCCTGCAGTGGCCAGAGCATTCCATTTCACCAAGATTGCCAGGAGAGGAGCCAAAATGCTCCCCCCATAAGTTGTAATTAGTTTTGGTAATAAATGTTGACTTTCTGTAAAGAAAATTAAAGTGTCCCCAACATGATGGTCCACTAACTGTAGCTTGCAGGAGGAAGGGAACTTCTCTGAACTGAAATGTGATGAACAACTGTTTCCTACTTGGAGAAAACTCAGCCACCTTCTCCAAATCAGGTAAGACCAAAATTCTATGGTTTGTTATTCACATTGTAATTTCAATAGCTGTTAACCTTCTTTTTTTTTTCAAAAATATAGCTTCCCTGTCTGATTTTGACATCAGATTATAAGATGATCCAAGGCAGAGTGAAATTGGAGGCTTCTATTGTTACAGACTTAGGAGTTTAGGAGCTAGTGGGTGGGGGAAAAAGTCCAGATATTTCTCCTACCTCCTTTTGTTTGTTTGCTTGCTTTCTTTCTTTTAAGATATATTTATTTAAGACAAGTGCACTGTCATTGTCTTTAGACACCCCAGAAGAGGGCATCAGATCCCATTATAGATGGTTGTGAGCCACTATGTGGTTGCTGGGAATTGAACTCAGGACCTCTGGAGGAGCAGCCAGTGCTCTTAACTGCTGAGCCATCTCCACCCCCCCCCAATCCTTTTATCAGGAGAAATAGTTGTAATTGGGGTGGGGGTGGGGTTTTGGGAGGGAGAGCAGTCAAAGATGTAATAGAAACTCAGAATCATATTTACTGTGCCTCAGCTGGAAGCGATTTCACAACTTAGTAACGATGGTCAGGAGCATCCTTCCTTCACCACACTTAACTCATGGACATTAGGTAGGACATTAGGTAACCGGTACTGCACTGCAGGACAGAATAATTTAATCCGACTAGAAGTCTCTTCAGCGCCAAATCCCTCACCTTTCCCCTCCCCCTCCCCTCTTCTCTCAGATGGATAAGGAAATCTTAGAAGCTTGTGTCACTTACTGAAACAGAATTTCTTCATCAGCTTTAGCACCATTCACGAGATTGCATATAAAAATAATCTCACCCAAGTCCACATAGAATCGCTTAGGAGATTGAGAATCCACACAGGGAAGCAACACTGCTTGGCTTCCTGGCTGGGGTAAGGCTGGGGTTTTGTTTGTTTGTAATTTACAATCAACAGGCGGTTGACAAGGCCTAGCAGGCCTTCTGTCCAGGTTTCGCAGATTCATTTATATGCGTCCGGTTCTCCAGTGTTTTGCCATCTCCAGGAGATGGTGGTATCCTTGAAAACTGAAGCCAGATGCGTGAAGTGTCATGAGATCTAGTTTCAGACACAACCTTCTTCAAATATATGGCTACCAGCAGAAACTGGATGGAGGGAACAACTTAGGGTGTCCTTCCCACTAGCTTCCCATTGACCATCAGAGCTGGAACAGGTTAGGAGGATCAAAGAGTGAAGAGACAGGTCACACAGCCATTCATGGTGACACCGTAAGACTTGATTGTCTTCTGTGTGGATGCAGAAGAGCACAGCAGGCCACAGGAGGGAGTGAGGAATCAAACAAACCCAAAGCCCAAACCCTTTGATAGCCGAGTCCTAGATTCCATTAGGCCTTTCACGTACACATTGCCTTCAGACTCTTGTTCCTCCTCCCTCCACCTTACACAGTCCTTTTACAGAATCCTAAAAAGTGATGCATGAAGCTTAGACCCAGTTCTGAGGGTGACATTGGTTGAAAATCATGTCAGACAGATTGGAGTTCCAGGAAGAACAGAACTGTGTGTCTATCCTGGGTCTCAGGTGTAAAGTATTGGGAAAAAAAAAGGGAGAATGAGCAAGAGATTCTCATTCTATGACACTCTTTAGCTCAGTTGAAGAAGAAGGCATCAAGCACTCTTTTATGCTTTTTTCTTAAAGAGACACTCGTGGATGCAGTTTTACCTTTACTACTCAAATCCCTTGACTTTTGGATGGAAATGCCATCAGTTGTCTGCCCAGTTCTTTTGTAGATGTATTAATCATAACCGCAAGGACTGCTAAGCTGGCAGGGCCCTCTCCCCTCTTCAGTTTATACAGAACAGAATCATTTACATAAAGTCCTTAAGGCAAATAACTGTTGGGGCTCTAATTTATATCTGATCGAAAATTAGCCGTCATTATGCGCTCCATTAGCAGCGTCTTTAATGTGCTTCTAAGCACCATTTGTCAAGCGGCTTGTTAATATCCTTCAAGTCTTTAAAGTTGAGAGCTCATTAAGGAGTGCGCTCTGTTATTGATGTAATTTAGATGAGTTTGGAAGAGCAAGCACACCCTGCCTTGAATGGGTAACCTCCAGCAACCAGGGCTAAGGGGCATTGGGTGACCAAGTTCACAAGCAATGATTTCCTATAAGGCCTCTAGTTCCCTGGACAGCAGCTCTGAGTCCCCAAGGATGTTTTCCATGACCCACCCACTCCCTGACTGAGAGTAGGAAGACCTGTGTTGTCTTGAATTCTCTTTCCTCCTCCATTTATTTTGCTGAACTTTCTTAGAAGGAGAAAGAATGTTAAATGGGCCCTGACCCAGTATCATTTGTGAGAGAATTCTATAGTGTAGTTTCTTTCTTCACAGCTCGGCCCCTGTTTAGCACCTACTTCTGGAGATATACCTCTTCATTCCCCATTGAGAAAACTTGAGGCCTGGAGTCAAGAGATGTTACCCTTCAACCTATTTTGACTGAGGTACAGCAAACCCGCTTAATTATGTACATGTTATTACATTATCTATCAAAAACCCCATCAGAAGAGCATAAAGGCCAATAAATTATCTCAGTTATTCATCTAAAAATCCATATATTTTGTCATTTTCTTTCAGGAGGAGATTATGTTAGTGTAACACAATAAAGAAAACCATTAGCACAGCCAGAAAATTGCTACTGAGTGCAACAATAATTCCACTGGCAAGAATAAATAACAGTTAGAGAGTGGCACTCCTGCCTTAGATTTTCGGGGTGTGTGTATGTGTGTGTGGGGGGGTTGTTGATGCCTCCTTTAGATGTCAGTCTTGACTTTATCAGTGAATCTTGCTACTAGGGGTTTAGCTACATCTCCCCTCCAACTCTTACATTAAAAAAAAAATCAAACCCCCATAATTTCTGAATTCCCTCTTCTGTTTCTACTCTAAATTCATTCCCTCCTGAGACCTTCCCAGGATTCGGAGATTAATGCAGATAATGAAAGACATCAGGGGTTTTATTCTCCCCTCTAAATTTCTGAGATTCCTCCAGCTTAGAAGGTTGGATGTGAGGAAGGCTCCACTCTATCAGAGTGGAAATGAAACCAGGAGTTTAGGGAGTGGGGGAGGGGCGTCCCAAGCCCTTCTGCTCTTCCTTGTCCCCCCCCCCCCCCGTAAGAATAATCTTTCTTATCATTTCTGGAACAGCGTCTTCTCTCGCACGTCCACACCTTAAAAGAGTTCATTACACACACAACAGAGAGGGAGAAGGGAGAAAGAAAGATATAATAAGATCAATTTAAGGACATATTGAGGTCATAGAACAGCACAAATATTCTCAAGTGCTCTGTATAATGTGCGGCGGGGATTTTGGGCAGTTTTATTGTGTGGTTAGGATCCTCATCTCCGTTGTTTTTTACAGGATTCCTCCAGGCTAAAGTAATAAAGCGAGTAATTAGAATGCTAAAGACAGATGTAAATAACAGGAACGAGACAGCGGTGACAGATGAGCGGCTGGGTCAGGAAAGAGCCCAGTTGGTGGAAATGACACGGCTCCACACCGCCTCCCCCGCCTCCACCTTGGGCCTCTCTGCTCTCTCTGGCCGTGGCCTTAGGCGGCCAGCTGGGGACACAGTGGTCAAAATTGCACTGAGAGGTGAAGCGCTAGGGAGTGTGTGAGCCTCGGGAGCTGCAGCCAAACCACTGCTGGGCTCCACGAGGAGGGGGCAGTGCGCGGCTCCCCGGGCGGTCCCGGGTCTCCTAGGTCACCACAGTTCCAGCCCTGAGCCTCGCCTCCGCCCAGCTGCCTTCTGCTCCTTCTTCCCAGCTATCTAGCTCTCGGGCAGACCCCTCAGTCCAGCTATAGCTCAGATCCGAGGAAACCATCCTCCTCCACAACCCTTCCATTGCCCCCACCGCGGAATTCAACAGTTCCCACAAGTCACCAGAAATCCCAGGAGAACCCCACACCTCCACCTCCTCTCTCCTCTTAACAAAGCAATCCCTGTCCCTTTTGAGCAAAAGGTGTAAGTCTGGCTTTTCCAAACCTGACCCAGTGATTACTAAGTACTCTGGAAGCCAAGTGGAGCGATTCCTAGTGAGTGAATTTCGTTCTCTGACACATTCTGGGTGGAAGAGCAGCCCGGGCTCAGTTTGTTATTGACATTTTACAAAAGGGCCAGAACTACTCAACCATTTTAATCTCTGGGACCAGAGGATGAACAATTAGATCTGATTAAAGCCTCAGGATGGACAGGTCCTCAAGTCCTGCAAACAAAAGCCCACGGGACATGCTCAGAACTGGTTATTTCCTCTAGAAGATCTCAGTGTGGACACTGAGGCCTGTTCAGGTTTGCGACTTTACCTTAATGCTAATTCCTGGGATAGTGCTGCTGTTGGGTGTGGTCGAAACATCTACTCTTCTGTTAGCTTACAGCATTAAAGGAAGAACACCCTCGCTCCCTAACGAACCAAGCAACAGATCCCAGAGGGAGCCAGAGTCTACCAGAAAGCTTCCCTAATACCTACTGGGATTGTTGATACTGGGTTGGGCTCAAACCTACTTGTGAAGCAGAGCCCTCCACACCAGTCCAGAAATCCCTCTATTGTGGTCTAAGTTAAAGACATTAGTTATACACTCTACGGGGAAAAAGAATCCCAATATCCCACCCCATTCTTCGGAGTAGGGGGTAAAACAGTGGGTTGGGGTAAAGTACAAAGGTGTAGCTTGAGATCCAAGGATGTTTTGGGGTTTGAATACCTAATCAGTCCATACAGCTTTTTCATTTCCTCCCATCTGTTACCGAGGCATTTCTCAGCCCATTCCCCCACTGACCTCAGACTATTAGCATCTTGTCTCGATGTAGCAATCTTATTTTTTTGACAATCTCTTCCTTATAAGACCTAAGAGTCAAATATGAGAGGAACTATAAATCTCTGTCTCGGGTGTCAGTCTTAACTCCATCTTCTCCTTGAACAAACAGAGCAGTGCCTACAGTGTGTCCACTTCGACTGAGACTTCTTAGGTGTGTACAGCTAAATCTCTGCCTTTCAAATTGCTGTGACTGGGACGAAAACATTAATACTGTCGGGCACAGAGGAGAAATCGCAGCAACAGGGGAGAAAAATCGGCAGCTTCCTCTGGATGATCCTTCCCATCCTTCCCAGCCTGACCAACGGCAGATGCTCTGACTTGGAAGATAGAACTGGACACCAGTGTGCTCAGGGAGAGACGGTCTAGCTAAATCTTCGGTTATCACATTTCAATTTTGAGAAAAAAAAATTGAAAACCTCTGTGTATTATCGTCTGAGGACCTAAAAATACAGTTGTGATCCAGAATTCTTGTCTTGCCATCTTTGACAGCAGTCTTTCTTTATGCTCGTATGGGCAAGCTTCAAGCCTGCTATCTAAAATCAAGTCCTGGGGATGATGGTAGACCTTAGGGGAAGTTGCAATGCAATTAGAGTAGCCAAGTGGTAGGTGTGAATTCCTCCTTGGCATGCCTGGGATGTGGCTGGGTGTAAGGTCATGTCAAGGTCACGGCCAAGGTCACTAATGGGAGGCCATGAGGAAGAGTTAGCAGTCGGTGCAATTGCTAAAAAATTTTACTCCTCTGTGACAGATCCTTTCCTCTGGGAAAGGTATTTCCTGTGTGCAGAAATTCTTTCTGCTGTGGAAGTTTCCTGCTCTAGGTTGTGACTTAGTGATTAAAGAACACACTTTAAAGTGCAGAAAAGGAGTCATGTCTACAGAACTCAGGTCAGAGTAAGTTTCTCATGACGAAGCTTTAGTTACACTGTGGTACCTGTTTTCGTTGACTGTGGTATAAAGTGTATTTCTTCCTGTGTGTTTTAGGGAAAACACTTAAGAGTGTACTTTGTGACTAGCCTTCCAGAGAAGTCTTTCTGGGTCAGCCCTAGTGATTTATCAAGGTTTTGTTCCACTTGAAACTTTGTTTTGTGCATTCAACACTTCCCTAACATTTCTCGGAACTCTTAATGTCAACAGTGTATTTTATTCTAAGGGACTGAAACTCCTTCAGTGGTGAATATTCTAGGCTGCTCGAACACTTCATGGTCTCTAACTCGGTTTTGAGCAAATATATCATCAACAAATGTAGAGAATTAGCTACATGTTTAAAGCAAGTCCCCTCTCACCTCTCTCTCTCTCTCTCTCCCCTCCTCCTCTTCCTCCTCCTCTTCCTCCCCCTCCCTCCCTCTCTCTCCTTCCTTTCTTTCTTGGAATCATTTCTCAGTCTGTCCTCTTTCTGAGCGCTAACCTCTCTCATGTCTCCTATCGCTTTTGTTGTACTTTGTAATGCTTGTCTAATTCTGGAAGGCATACAGGTGTACACACACACACACACACACACACACACACTTAAAACTTTAGCTAGATACTGAGGTAAATTAATCAATGTGCCTTTTGACCTCTAGTAACTTATTTTTCCAAAACCTAATCAAGCAGGGATCTCAGAAGGAGTTCAGAAGGCAAACACCTTCATTTTCCTTCTTTCAATTTAAATAGCTGAAAAGCCTGGTTCTAGTTTGCAAGTGAAAATTAAAAATGGTCAATGTTGAGTAACCACTGTCTTTGCTATAAGAGAAGGACAGTCAGGTCTGCCATGGGCCTCCAGATGGACAGACCCTTCAGATGCTAAAATCCTATAGGCAACACGCAGATCAATGTCTTCCCCTCCTCCTTCCTCCTCCTCCTCTTCCTCCTTCTTTGTTTTTTTTTTTTTCCAAGACATTTTTCTGATTAGACTTGGCTGTCCTGGAACTTGCTCTGTAGACTAGGCTGATCTAGTCTACCTGGGTCTACACCACCTCTGCTAAAGGTGCCATCTGTTTCCTGCACCAGAGAGTAAACATCATTAGAGAATCCCCACCCTTTGAATTTACCTGTTCCTAGCCCAGTCCTAGTGCAGTTTCTGGTGACACATGGTCACTGGATAAGAGCTTGTTGACTGAAGGCTGAGCAGAGCCACTTAAAGAGTGACCTACAGTCAGGTGCTTTCCTTTCTTTTTTGTCAAGAAAGTATTTTGCTTATGAACTTATGGGGAAGGAAGGCTTAAAGTTAATAGTCAGATAACCCTGGTTGGAAGGTCAAGGCAGTAGGATTCAGAGTTTGAGGCCAACCCAGGATACCTAATGAGACTACCTGAAATGAGACTACCTGACTGATAAACAATAAACAATAAAACCTTAATGACTGGAAGGAGTTAAATTCCTGTGTGGTAGCACTTCTTTTCTTTTGTTTTTCTAACAGCATGCTTTTTTGGTTCCCCTGTAGCTGGTTCTAGAAAGAGGCCCCTGTGAGAAGCAGTCATAGGAGAATGGAATTCTCTGTGAGAAGTTCAGTTTCTAACCTACGCAAAAACTCCTTTGGATGTGTGAGTTATTTCTCTTTCTGGATAAATGGAGAGTTCTCTTTTCATTGGATAAATGAGGGCAGCAACCCCTGTAAATCTCCCTCTCTCTACCTTGCCTGAGGTCTAGGTTAAATTATAACAGTTTTTTTTTTCTTCCACTATAGATCTTTTCAAATACTTACTGTGTGATTTTGTCTGGTGTTTTCAACTTGCTTTTTTTTTTTTAAATTAAATTTAAATTTTTTCACATGTTCACTTTACATCCCACTTACTGCCTTCTCTCTTCAACTTGCTTTTAAGATTCTGCATTAATACTTTCTGCTACCTGACTCTATCACACCTGAGATAGCTGGGCACAGAGGATGTGGCATGCGCCATCTTGGATCTTGATGGAATTGAGTTCAAATGCTGGATGAAATCAGATTGGAAAACTTTCTAGTCATCTGATGTTGCAGGGTAAAACCTCTCTATGAGTTGTTATTTCTTTTTTTTATCTCCAAACTTAGAGTGGTCACTTTCCTTATTGTTTTAATTATCATTTGAGACATCACAGTGTATTTATTTATTTATTTATTCATTCATTTATTTAGAGGCAGGTTCTCTCTATGTAGCCCTGGCTGTTTTGGAACTCCCAGTGTAGATCAAGCTGGCCTTTAACTTACAGAGATATTCTTGCCTCTACCTCTCAAGTGCTAGGATTAAAGGCAAGTGCCATCATGCCCAGTCTTAGTGCATATCTAAATACTAATTAAAGATTAGCGCTTTTCCTTTTAATTTTGAACTTTGCATAATGGAAGTGTTCCAGATGGTAATTTTGTGTTTTGTGTTGTCTTTAGAGAACATGGCAAAGTAATCTTATTTTCTCAATTATTTCATCTATAAAATATAGACAATAATAATTATATGTCCTTTCATAAAATTTACTTATTAATTAAGACTATCAATGAGTATACAATTTTTGGCAATATTCATGTATTACCTAAGAATGACCTCAGAAAGGCACACGTATCTCCTAGAAAAGATGGCTCAGAAGGCTGAGAATATCATTTCTAGTTTTGGCAATCAGATTTTTGCAGTGAAAGTTTAAAACGTAGAATTTTACTAGTATTCTAAGGCATACACTTACCATTTATTTCTTGAGGAAATTGAAATTAAAGTAATTTGCCTTCACCGTTCTGCATTTTGTTCTGATGCATATAGAAAAATGTGAAGTGGATCGCTGCTTTGGCTTCAGGGGCGCTGTGCTGACCCATGAGTACCGACTGGGTGAAGGTAAAGTTAAGATCTAAGCCGTGGTTGTATAGATCTGGGTGGCCAGGCACCCACACTTCACAGCTGGGCTCCGGAGACCAGCGGAGACTCTAAGGTTACAGGGGGCTGGTACTCTGGGAGGAGAAACTGGGTTTTAACATCAGGAAAAGGCAGGAGCTGATGCTGTAGGTGTTCCACACACGGCCCCATCCCAGGGATGAAGTGGACAGAGGATTTTTCCTGGTTAACTTTTGCCTTGTGAACTTTATATAGACTTTGCAGGTGTAGTGTGGAAGGAATTGCAGGTTAGGGCATTTGGCTGCTGAGTGTCTGGTGCGAGGGTGACATTGTCTTTCATACTGCGTGATGCTTTCTCTTCTATCCAAGATTTCTAGAAAGGTTATATTAGTAATGACTCTCCAACCACAATTAACTTTTCTTGAATTTCAGGGTGCTAGAATGGTTATATTAGTAAGGGAAACATTTCAACTATGTCTGTTGACTTTCATTGGATTTCAGGTATTCTGAAGCACATTGGGAATGAAAGACACACCCTAATTTTGAAAAAATCTAACCATCCCTTGGGAAAGGCACATAAAGAATAATTAAAGGATACTCGTGTGTCTACATTCTATGGAAGTAGAGTACAAACAAGCCTGTTGGTACCTGTAGCCAGTCATCATGCACCTTGAATTGATATAGGCAATGGAAGAATTTTTTTCTCTTTCTCCACCCCCCTTTTAGGACACAGGTTCTCTGTATGTAGCCCAGGCTGGTCTTGAACTCACGATTCTGCATCAGACATCCTGGTGCTGAGATTACAGCCACCATGCCTAGCTGAGAATGCATTTCTTACTTTGGAGCTGGCTTCGTTAAATTGTAACTATTTGTTGAAGTCACCAGCCTTTGAATACAAGTAACAGACCCCCAGTAATTCTGTGTCTTTTAAGGTTGACCCTGAACTAGAGAAGACACAGTTTGCCTCTTAGTTTAGCACATATTTTCCATTTCAATCAATGCATTTTTTTTGGTTTAATCAATGTAGTTTTTGGATACATTTGCTCAAGAACTTTACTCACATTAGTAGCAAATATCAGCAGCTAAAAGGAATAAAAAAAGCTTTCCTTTATCCTTTTAATGAGAATAGATATATTGTAGTCTTGGCTCGAAGAAAGCAGAGTATTGTAACTGGAAGAGCCAGGCTAGTGGTTCTGGCTTGTAATTCCAGTCACTTGGGATGTAGAGACAGGGGGATTCCAAGTTCAAGACTTGCTTCAGCTGCAGTGAATTCAAGGTCAGCTTGGGTCTTTAGTGAGGTTCTGTCTTTTTTTTTTTTTTTTAATTTTATTTTTTGCTTTTTCGAGACAGGGTTTCTCTGTGTAGCCTTGGCTGTCCTGGAACTCACTTTGTAGACCAGGCTGGCCTTGAACTCAGAAATCCTCCTGTCTCTGCCTCCCAAGTACTGGGATTAAAGGCGTGCGCCACCACCTCCCAGCTGAGGCTCTGTCTTAAATTGAAGAAACACAGACAACGGCTGGAGAAAATGCTCAGAGGCTAAAGGCATGGATGACTCTTGCATAGGACTCCTGTGCAGTTCTCAGCACCCACACAAGACAGCTCCCAACTGCTTGTAACTCTAGCTCCATGGGGAATGCCGCGCCTCTGGCTTTTGTGAGCACCCCCACGTAGGTGGGCCTAACAGCGTACATACCCACACATGCGTAATTAAAAATAAATCTTAAAAAATATTTCAAAAGTAAATGGAAGGCTGGGAATGTCACTCAGTGGCATTGTCACTCAAGAGCCCTTGCTTAGCATGTCCCAGACCTTGGGTCAATCTGTAGTACAGAAAAAACAAGAGAACAAAATGAAAAAATGGGCAATAATTGGTTTCACTTTGTTCACTATTGTTTCAATTGATGTAGGTGCTGAGGGTGAAGGCCAGGACCTGACTGTGACTGTTTACTAACCTGCCTGCTAAGCTGTACCACAGGCTTTGGAGAGAGTTAGCAGGCATCAAGGCTCCTTCTTGTGGAGCTGTGTGGTCGCATTTCCTGTCCCGTTAAAGATATTTCCCTTTTATTTTTATTTTATTTTATTTATTTGTTTTTAAAGGTTAGTTCTGTATTTTGGGGAAAATCTCTCAACTGGGAGAGACGGGAGGTGAATGCCAGTTGCTGTGCATGATGAGAACCATAACAGCACCGGTAAAGCTCGGTGACTACACATACCGTGTAACACCGGCAAAGCTCGGTGATGACATGTCAATAAGTCTCAGAAGCTCATCTATTCCTCACTTGCTTCTACAATGAAATAATTTGGCCGCTGAATTTGCTTCACATTCTTTAACACCTGGGGACCTGGCTTTGGCAGACGGTGTCCCTCAGGACTTGGCTGGGGGCCAGGCCTCTAAAGAAGGCAGCGTGGAAGCCAAGGAGGGAGAAACTAGTTAAGCTTTTAGTTAATTCACACTTTACTTTTATAGGGATGTGTAGAGATTCCCATCTTCAGCCGCTCAGTCCCAGCCACAGATCACCAGTAAACGATGAGCGTTAAAGCCACTTACTGAGCCTTAAGGATGATAAAACACACGCAGAGCGAGCCTTTGTGTAGACAGGAGCCTAAGAGCCTAACACAATTCACATAGACCTGAAGGGAACAGAGACACCTCAAGAGGCTGAATTCACTCCGCTCTGTGTAGCTAGTCGCCCTGGTGGGCCTGGAAGGCACAGGCTGTTACTACTGAGATAACCGAAAGACGTTCAAACACATTCAACTCTCATGTTTGCTCATAGCTTGAGCCGATGCATCCAGACTCTCAATTTAATTACACTTGCAAATTATCACCCTTGTGGGGTCTTCAGTAGGTATAGACAGGTTCATCTGTAAAATCATTGCTTACAGTTCCTACTTCTCACAGATCACAGGTGTGTGTGTGTGTGTGTGTGTGTGTGTGTGTGTGTGTGTGTGTGTGTGCGCGCGCGCAGGTGAGCATGATCTATGAGGACCTCATCTTGTTGAGGTGTGGTCTCTTACTAGGACTCACTCAGCTCTTCTGACTGACCTGTGAGCTCATGGGACATGCTTGTTCCTTCCCTTTGCTAGGGCTGGAGTACAGACATGTACCACTGCTCTAGCCTTTATGTGAGTGAGAGAGATCTGAACTCCAGATCTCATGTTTTAGGCAAATGGTTTTGTCAACCGAGCTAAACCTCCAGCTCCTACGTTTCCTAACTCCTGTCTTGTTTTCAAGACAGGGTCTCACTTTGTGGTTCTGGCTGTCCTGGAACTCACTCTGTAGACCAGGCTGGCCTCAAACTCACAGAAATCCACCTGCTTCCGCCTCCTGAGTTCTGTGATTAATGGTATGTACTCATTTTCTAATTCTTCAATGCCACAGTTTTGAGCTGCCGTCTACTGAAGGGGCCACTGTCTCCAAAGTCAATGATTTTGTTTAAATAAAAATACTGCTATCACAAAACAAGAGAGGCCGAGTGACATCTCAAGTTCGTCAGTCTAGAGTGAACATAGCGGCGGCTTACCTACTGGAGACATGAAACGAACAGCGTATTGCCTACGGAGCATGCGCCATCTACCCGGAAGTGTTAACCATTTGGGTCTCAGACTTTGGGTAAGTGCAGGCCTCACATAGTACATGTCATTGAAGTCAAGGACATGGCTGTCGGCAACGCTCTCAACCAGTGATGTCTGTTCTGTATTCTGTTGAAAAGGGAGCTGGAAGCACGAACACATAATGAAGGACTTATGATGATGGGAAAAATGATACAAAGTGGATTTCGGAGTTTGTATCTTTTTCATATGACAAAGTTTTAGCGACTCATTTCTTTTGCTTGTGTGTGTGTATGAGGGGTGTGTGTGTGTGTGTGTGTGTGTGAGAGAGAGAGAGAGAGAGAGAGAGAGAGACAGACAGAGAGAGAGAGACAGAGAGAGAGAGACAGAGAGACAGAGACAGAGAGACAGAGAGAGAGACAGAGAGACACACAGAGAGAGACAGAGAGAAAGACAGAGAGACACACAGAGAGAGACAGAGAGACAGAGAGACAGAGAGATGGAGAGAGACAGAGAGACATACAGAGAGAGAGAGACAGAGAGAGAGACAGGGAGAGAGAGACAGAGACAGGGAGAGAGAGACAGAGAGACACACAGAGAGAGACAGAGAGACGGAGAGAGAGACAGAGAGACACAGAGAGAGAGAGACAGAGAGAGAGAGAGAGACAGAGACAGGGAGAGAGAGATCTCACTCTGTAGTCAGACTCGCCCTGAACTCAGATCCTCCTGTTTCTGCCTCCACATGCTTGGAATACACGATATTGCCACGTCTGTTGGGGTGACTCTAAAGTCCAGTTCTTGTGTTGTCGGAAGGTAAACAATTCCCTTGGCCTCTCCTTCAGCTCTTTCCTGTTACCCCTCCTAAAATTCCAGTTTCTGTATCTCAGTCCTCACATTGTTTCCCCTTGAACTCCCAGCATTCTCAGCACGGACTTTATCAGAAAACTATTTTATGCTACAATGAGTCTTTTAATTGTACCTACACAGCTAAATATCATTTCTGCGAAAATTTAAATGAAAGTGATCCTTTTTATTTTTACTGCTAGCATTTTGATTTTTATACTCGCGTTTAAAGAGTTAGTATACATAATAAGCACATGGATAAAGTGAAAAATTTCAAATTCCATCATGCAAGAAGGACCCCAGGGAAAGAGAGTTAGTAAGCAATAACAAAAGATGTTAGATTTATTGTGCTCTATATTTTGAAGCGTATAGCTAAGGCTTGGTAAAAAGATTGCCATAGAGTAATAAAACATTACAGCCAAAAGAAGTTTGAGAGATGTTTTAGTCAAAAGTTCTGTTATAGGAGCAAAGACTTATCTGAGGTCCTGTAGAAAATAAGCTAGACTTCAGGCAGAATGAACTGTCATTCTATAACAAGCTCATAAGGAATCAGGATAACCTAAAACAAAACAAATTATCCCAGCTATCAGCCACCACCTCTGCACGTCTGTCAGTCCAGGTTTGAAGCAGCTTTTCATGTTTTCTGACTCCGAGGCTGAACCCTGAAGGACCACGGTGAGAAGTGCTCTGTTCTGGGGAGCTCAATGCAAACGGAGCAAGCACTGGGCTCCCATGTCCCTGACACTGTCCCTTCCCTGTTTCCCACCTTGCCTTGTAGACGTCTGGACTAGAAGGTACATATTTTGTTGTTTTGTTCTTCTTTTTTCAAGATAAGGTTTTCTGTGTAACAGCTCTGTCTGTCCTAGAACTCAGTCTCTAGACCATGCTGGGACTCAAACTCACAGAGATCTGCTGCCTCTGCCTCCTGAATGCTGGAATTAAAGGTTTACTTTGTCACCACCCACCTAGAAGCAATTTTTAATAACCCTCTTCACTCTCTAGAGGGAAGCCTAAAGAGTAGTTTGACTCACAATGCCAAGAGATTGTGTTTAGTTCAGAATAAAGAGTGTGTGGAACAGATGATCTGTGAATATCAGGGTCTGGGTCAGGAGGTAGGAAGTCTGTTTGTTTGTTTGTTTTAAGACAGGGTTTCTCTGTGTAGCCCTGGCTGTCCTGGAACTCACTCTGTAGACCAGGCTGGTCTTGAACTCAGAAATCCGCCTGCCTCTGCCTCCCAAGTGCTGGGATTAAAGGCCTGCACCACCACTGCCCAGAGGAGATAGGAAGTCTTAAGGGTGGGAATGGCTGCAGATCTAACTTTAGTCTTACAATGTCCTAGGTGTTTCCATCTCATTCTACATGGTTTAAATTCCTCCTTACAGAAATAGCTGACATACTGTGCGCTGTCTATTGGCACTGATCTTCGGGTATAGCTCAGGGGTAGACCACCAGGAAAGCACTTGTGTAGCATTTGTGAGTTCATTGGCTCAATCCTCACCACTATAGCAGCAAACGTGTATAGTATAGTTTTCATTCTACCTTACCTTGATGCTAAGTATTAATTATGCCTACATCAGTGTTGGTTACCATGAATATCATGCTTAGAACTCCTAAATGGCTATAGGTTTCTAGAATCAAGATAAATAATAATATAAAAGCAACGATAAGTGTATTACTTTTTCTTCTCCAAAGCTTTCTAAATTATTTATTTTAGATACTAGGTCAAATTACTTTTTGTTTTTTTTTTTTTTTTGTTTTGTTTTGTGCCTTCAAGATAGGGTCTCAATGTGTAGCCCTGACTGTCCTAGAACTTTCTCTCTACTCCAGGCTGGCCCTAAACTCACAGAGATCTGCCTGACTCTGTCTTCTGAGTGCTGGGATTAAAGGCATGCGCCATCACCACCCAGCTTTTTTTCCTTTTTCTATTATTGACTTGTTGGCTGAATCATGAAAATAATCTTGTACTGCGGCTGGGCATGGTGGTACATTCCTTTAATCCCAGCACTCAGGAAGAGCATATGGGTGGATCTCTATGAATACAAGGCCAGACTGTTCTACATAGTGAGTTTTAGGCCAACCAGAGCTACACAGTGAGACCCTGGCTCAAACAAACAAACCAATCAATCAACCAAACAAAAACCCCTCTAAAAATCTACATTAATTTCCTCCTAGAGTGTTCTGTGTATTGCTTAATTTATGCAACGCTTGTATTTTGTGTGGCACCTCATTTGAAGATGTGTTCTATTTATTTGGTCTGAATGACTCCTAATCCCACCACTCAGAGGGTGGGGGATGAGAACTGGGGGGAGGGGGACAGGGGATGCAGGATGGGGAAGGGTTGTAGGAGGAGGTGACTGGGAAGGGGTAGTGATTGAGATGTAAAGTGAATAAGTAAAAAATAAAATTAAATTAAAAAAATTTTTAAAAAATCTTCGATTATAGAGTAGACCAAAAGGGGTATAAAAGTGGGGGCTCGGATTGAATGGAAGAGTCCCTGGGCCTTTTAGGAGCTCACGCTTCATTTGACTCCCAAAGGATTCAGAAGAGAATTTCCCAGGTATTTTTTTCCTTTTAGTTAACATTTCACTTAGCCTTTCGTCAGCTGTGTGTTCAGTCTTACACAGAAGCCGATGGATAAGATTTGAAGTATATCACATTTCATCTTCTGGTGCCAAGGACTTGTTTTGGGGTGTCAGCAGTTGGTCCCCTTAGAGATGTCAATGGCGGCCATTATGCCCTCATTCAACGCTTATCATCAGTCCGGTGATAGGAAACAGCACACAGAAGATGTGAAAGCAAATGGGAAAATGACAGGAGCCTCGCCAGTGGCCGTGTGACTGACAGGAACAAGCGGCCTTCCCATCCAGACCCCCCGAGTCCCTCCATCCTTGCTTCACAATACTTCATAGTTTCTGATATGGTTAATCGAAAAGAATGGAGATGCGACCCGATCAATTTTAAAAAGTATTTTTAAAATTTATTTATTTTTGCTGCTGAGAATGGGCATGCAAGCCAAGCACTTTACCACTAAGCTACACCACCCAGCCAACTTCACAAGCTTCGTCAGGAAAAAAGAAAAAAAATGCTTTGAGGAGATGAGTTCTGTTTCAGTCCCGTTCATCTTCCATTTTCCTAACACTTCCAGATGGGCAGCATGCACCAGGGCAAGACTTAGTGTCGCACTTAACCCCCTTGTGCTTCTAGGATCCCTCCACCTCAACCTGTCTTTACAGTGTGGGAGCGGGAGAGGTAGTCTTGCCCCCTCACGGGCTGTAGCACTTGGGAAAGCAGGCCCTGCCCTTAGTCTGGCCAACACAGTGGAGCTGACCCTGCAAAGGCACGGGTGAGTCAGGCAGAGGGTGTGGGCCCGGGGCCTTGACTGAGCAGCGCGGTGGAGCTGGCTTAGGAGGTGTGGGTGTAGCTGAGCAGGCTCCAGGACCGGAGGGTAGCTCTCGCTGGCCCTGCCTCCTGTCAGAGGCTGCTGAAGCATCGCCCTGGTGGTGGGGGATAAGGGATAGCTGGTACGCTGAGCCCAGGCCCACATCCAGGGCTCTGGGTTTTCCCACCCTCGAAATCTCCATCATCTGTGAATGGCTGGGACGAATAAGGGGCGGCCCTGCTGATCCAAAGCTGCAGGGTCTCCATGACACAGGGCACCAACAGGATAACTGGGAGGAGTCCTGATGAGGATCCAGTCTTGATGGTGTCGCCGAAGTCAGAGGCCTGAACCGGAGAAATGACTCATTGCAAGGAACATTTGCAAGTAAAGATGTGTGTGGACAGAGGGGTGTACTGTGGGACTCACTGTGAGCTACAGCTTCCACACAGAGATGTTTTTACGTGTGTGTGTGTGTGTGTGTGTGTGTATTTTGGGGAGAGGTTGCAAGGGCGAAGGGTGGATACAAAGGAATGGGGAGATGAGTGGGACTCGGGTGCATGACGTGAAACTCACAAAGAATCAATACAAGTTAAGGTAAACCAACAAGTTATGTCTCTATTAAATGCTGTAACAGAAAGCCCAGACTTCCCCCTAATAGGAAGCCCTTGCTACTTGTTGCTTTGTGTTCTTCTGGTGTCCAGCGGCTCATTGTTGATTGGATCTGACTTCAGAATACGTAGAAGATAGGTTCTTAAACAGTTTGCTGCTTTGCTCTGACAAAATGCTTACTTGCTGGCACATTTAGCAAGCGAGGAGAGGGGAGAGAGCGAGTAGGATGATGGATGTCCGAGAGTCGCAGGGGTTGGCAAACCGCATTTGTGGCCATACACTGCTGCGGGTTCCTTCTCCCTGTGCAGCGGTGCGGTACTGAGGAGTGAATTCTGGCTGGTTGCTTGATGTCTCCTCATAGAGATGATAAACACGGCGTCATGCCCTAACCATGCGCATTCGCACAGGATACCCTCGTTCCCAGCTTCCCCTCTGGTCCTTCTTATACAAGCAATTTATTCTCAGCAGTTTTAAATTTAAAATCAATATTTCTAATAAAAACAGTTCTACGCTTTTTCATCTTTATGTATGGACATGCGTTGGAAGAGAGAATCCAAATGAGTTTAAATTTAAAGATGAAACTATTAATTAGAAACCATTCTAGGGACTGGGTTTATAGACTAGTGAATCTTTCCCTTCGTCGTCTAGATTTTAAGTAGCAACTTTGCTTTCAGGGAAAGAAAGCAAACCAACTGGTCACATGAAAAAAAATGCATTTGGAGGCTGAGGAGATGTCTCAGTGAGAAGATGATGGAAGATGCACAGAACATGCAACCCTACAGCTTGTGTGGCAGTCGCCACCAAGCCCAGCCTTGAACTCAGCTCCTGGAGACCACAAAATGGAAAGAGAATAGACTCCTAAAAGTTGTTCTCTAATCTCCACAGGAGCTCTGTGGCACTTGCTCCCTGTCCCCAATAAATAAAATGTTACATAAAAACATCTTTAAAAAGCGTGTGGTCATTGTTCACTGGGAAATAGTTTGAGCAGTTTGGTGTTTTTAACACAAATACTAACTGTTGGTATGCATGTGTGTGTGTGTGTGTGCGCGTGCGCATGTGCATACATGTGTGTGCATGTGCATGGTGTGCATTTGTGAGTGTTTGCATGTGTGAGTGTGTGTGTGCATACATGTGTGTTCATGTACATGGTGTCCATTTGTGAGTGTGTGCATGTGTGAGTGTGTGTGTGTGCATACATGTGTGTGCATGTGCATGGTGTGCATTAGTGTGTGCATGTGTGAGTGTGTGTGTGTGCATACATGTGTGTGCACGTGGATGGTGTGCATTTGTGAGTGTGTGCATGTGTGTGTGTGTATACATGTGTGTGCATGTACATGGTGTGCATTTGTGAGTGTGTGCATACATGTGTGTGCATGTACATGGTGTGCATTTGTGAGTGTGTGCATGTGTGAGTGTGTGTGTGCATACATGTGTGTGCACGTGCATGGTGTGCATTTGTGAGTGTGTGCATGTGTGAGTGTGTGTGTGTGCATACATGTGTGTGCACGTGCATGGTGTGCATTTGTGAGTGTGTGCATGTGTGAGTGTGTGCGTGCGCATACATGTGTGTGCACGTGCATGGTGTGCATTTGTGAGTGTGTGCATGTGTGAGTGTGTGTGTGTGTGTGTATGCACACCTAGGGCTTCATAATGTCTAAACACACACTCTGCCACTGCTTATCACCCAGCACGGAGCCCCAACGCTGACAGCTCTGTTCACGGCCTGCTTCAGTACAACACGGGCTAAGAAACTTCGGCCATGGAGTCCAGAATGTAGGCACCTGCGTTCTTCACGCTGCTCGAACGCTTACAGTGAGCCATCATGCAGATTATTTTCTACTGATTTGGAGAAACGGGATGGCGAACCCTGAAAACCGAAATTGTAACAGCTTACAAAAGCGATGGTATGGAGTTTATTGGCCTTCTCAGTGTGTCACAAAAATTTAAAGAACGGACTAAAATGATTGCGAAGCCTGGGCTACATTCACATCTTTATCCCCGCCCTCCCACACTCTGGCTTGAGTCTGCTGACTGTATCACCTTCCTTGTTCCCTTGTGCAAACACAAGCTGTAGGGTCGCATGTTCTGTGCATCTTCCATCATGTAGCAAAGAAGAGCACGCAGCCTTCGTTCATTTGTGCTGTCTCAGAGCCTGCATCCCTGTGCACAGCCTGTGCAGGTGACTGCAGAGGCCGGACAAGCAGAGTTCAGGGCTCTTCCCAAGCGGGAGCTACAGGCACTTGAGAGCTGCCTGGCTTGAGTCCTGAGAAACAACTGGAATCCTCTGGGAGAGCCTCTAGAATCCTAAATCAAGGTGCTGGCTAGTGAATACCCAGCTCCTAGGCTTTTGTGAGTGCTGGGGAGCAGAGGGAAGGGGGGTTATGTCTGAAGTCTCTCATGTGAGGCACGGATTCCACCCAGGAGAACATGGTCCTTTTGTCACAGTCTCCTCTTAAAGGCCCTGCATCTAATTCAGTGATGCCCAAGCTTATAAACTTTACAGAGGGCACAAGCATTCAAGCATAGCACAGACTATGACATCACTCCCCACACACTTACATCATTCAAGCACAGCACAGACTATGACATCACTCCCCACGCACTTACATCATTCAAGCACAGCACAGACTATGACATCACTCCCCACACACTTACATCATTCAAGCACAGCACAGACTATGACATCACTCCCCACGCACTTACATCATTCAAGCACAGCACAGGCTATGACATCACTCCCCACACACTTACATCATTCAAGCACAGCACAGGCTATGACATCACTCCCCACGCACTTACATCATTCAAGCACAGCACAGACTATGACATCACTCCCCACACACTTACATCATTCAAGCACAGCACAGACTATGACATCACTCCCCACGCACTTACATCATTCAAGCACAGCACAGACTATGACATCACTCCCCACGCACTTACATCATTCAAGCACAGCACAGACTATGACATCACTCCCCACGCACTTACATCATTCAAGCACAGCACAGACTATGACATCACTCCCTGCGCACTTATATCATTCAAGCACAGCACAGACTATGACATCACTCCCCACACACTTACCTCATTCAAGCACAGCACAGACTATGACATCACTCCCCACGCACTTACATCATTCAAGCACAGCACAGGCTATGACATCACTCCCCATGCACTTATTTTTTTCCTCTGAACAGTGTATCCTGGTCAAGTTTCCAAATAAGTTTGCAAGATCATCCTCATTCTCGTCTTTGTCACCTTTTCCTGGGTTTTCTTTCCTTCTGTCCCTCCCCCATTTTTTTTGAATATTATTGTTTAGGACACCATTGTGTGAATTTACTACTGCTTATTTAACACGATTTCTCTCAGTGGATACTAGGACTGCTTCTAAACTTTGAATCTACTTAAAATATTGTAATACAAACTTACTATGTGTGCAGTTTCTCATTTCTGTAGGCTCGCCTATAACATGCATACTTGGACTATAACCAAAACAAATCCGTGGTTTTTACATGAGTAATTTTGGAAACAGATAGTAAAACATACCCTTCTGTTACAGAATATTTGAACTTGTTTCTAGTTAAGGGTGTGGCTCAGCTCTTAGCATACACCTTTAATCCCTCTGACTGGAATACAGACACACCCTTAGTAGTCACTTTTAATCCCAAATGATGAAGGGAAAGTTAAAAGCACACATTTGAAAATGATGTCTAGTTGAGTGGCAGACAAAGTGATGAATCAGAAAAAGATTTGACAGAATAGGATACGCCCAACTCTCATGAGAAGAGAGAGGAAAGGGAAGTTACTTGAGGGAGAGACAGACAGTACAGGAGAAGGGAGTACAGTCCAGGAATACAGTAGAGTTCCTGGAGAGCAGTGCAGAAGACTTGAGGCAGGGAGAGGAGCAGAACAGAGGAGAGAGGCCCTTTTACTGGGACAGTTGTACAGAGACAGGTTGCAGGGAGAGAGAGAGAGAGAGAGAGAGAGAGAGAGAGAGAGAGAGAGAGAGAGAGAGAGAGAGAGAGAGAGAGGACAAGCTAGATACAGGTGAAGACAGAATGAGCTAGAAAAGGAGGAGCCAGCAGATTAGATTAGATCAGAATTGATATGAGGTCGAGCAGAGCAATTCAGGAGAGGCTGAGAGGGAAAGAGAGAAGCCAGACTGAATCAGTTATCACGGAGAAGGATTTTGAGCCAGAACAGCTGAGTTGACCAGCCAGAGAGAGATGGGAAAGAACTAGGAAGGGGTGAGCTTATTCGGCAGCAAGTCTCAGAGAAAGAAAATGTTCTAGGCCTAGATAAGATTGTATGGAGTCTAGAAACTGCCAGGACTAGGCCTAGGTTAGCAGAGTAAGCCTCAGAAACAACAATTAAATCAGGTGAATTGTTGGGGTCTGAGAGTCATTCAACAAACCACACATCTCTTGTCAGTCAGACAGGGATGGTTTATCGAACGATACTGATCAGCTCAGGGACGACAAATATTTCTCAGGGCAGGCTTATAAAGGAAAAAAACCCCACAAAACCCAGGAAGTGTTGCCTGGTGGTCAGCTGTGACTCAAGGTATTTTGGCTAGCTAGAACAGTTCTAACTGACATTTATTTATTCTGACTGGTCCTAAGTGGAGCTAATTGTTGTGGATTTTTTTTTTTTAAAGATTATCAAACCTCAGAACATACAGAACATACCAGGAGATGTGGTCAGCGTGACCCTGCTCTGAGTCGAGTTATTTCTGTGTCGATGACTGGCAGGCATGTTACAGCAACAATATGAAATTAGCTGGCAGGCACGGAACAAAATGGCTACAGCCATGCTGGGGGCGGGACGAACCTCAACAGAGTAAAAGTGACTTTTACACTTTTCATGAAAGAAAAAGGAACAGGAAATAGTAAAACATACCCTTCACGAAACAGAAAGGAACAGGATGTAATGACAAAAATCCACAGGTCGCTATGTATTCTAGAGGTTTTCAGGACATGACCCATAGACTCTTAGGCGTATTAGAGGGTCTTTCAGATAACTGGTATGGTCAAGATCATTTCTACAGCTCTATGAAAATATCACTGTTATTTAGTGGGTTGATACTTGTACCAATGATGCCAAAAGAAAGATGGGAAAAACTGTGGGCAGATGGCAATAATAAGGATAGGCATAGTAATCTGATGGATGGTGTAGTGGTGAGTGTGGCTGCCTTCCTGGCTGTTTGTAGGCAAAACCTCTTCCTTGCCTTGGCCTCAATCAAATAAAGAAGCCAGTTACAATGAAACAAGAAGAATACGTGGATTTTTGACTGAATCCGAACTCTTGAATTCGCTTCACAGTGTGCGCTGTGTGGTAAAGTGGGGGGTCTGCACAGAGCCCCCACCCCCCGCGCAGTCTTGGTTGCATGCCGCAATGATCGCCGTTGTCTCCCATTTCACTTCAAAGAATGAGGAGCGGAATGTGTGTGTCAGATGCTTTCTTCAAAATGAACAAAGTGAGCTTGTCACTTCAAGAAAATCAGTTACCTTTTTTTTCTTTTGGCAGTAATAATTTGAGTTTTCAAATGAAAAAAAAATCAGAATTTCGGAAAACACCTTTCTTTTCATCTCGCTCTTGCAAGCTTCAAAACACTCTCTGATGAAGTTGGTAGTGATATTATTGAATGTAATTAAAAAATATTGTATAAAGAAGCTGGTCAACATTTGAAAGAGCTGCTTAAGTTTTTGAGTCAATATTTTCCAAAGGATCAATGCTTGATGTTATAGAAATCGTGTGTGACTGGACTGGGGGTGTAATTCAGCTGGAAAAGCGCTTGCTTCGCACACACCGTATCCTGAACGTGACTGATTCCCCGTCGCCACATAAACTGAGTGTGTTGTTGTATGTCTGTAATCCCAGCATTCAGGATATAGAGGTGGGAAGATCAGAAGGCCATCCTCTCCTACTTAGGAAGTTCTCATCCAGCCTGGGATAGACCCTGTCTGAAGTAAACAGACAAACAAATAAAAAAAAAAACCTATCATGCATGGGTTAAAAACAAAGGAAACGGGAAAAGCTTATGGCTATGGCTTCACATTTTATTTTGCAACCAACGTTTAAGAAATTATCACTTGTTAAGTTTTGGGGTTGTATTGAAGGAGATGGTCAGCAGCTCCTGAAAAGCTTTTAAATAACCTGCCCTCCTCCAGCTGCCAGTGCTCCCTTCTCTAGCTGCCGGAGCTCCCTCCTCCAGCTGCCGGTGCTCCCTCCTCTAGCTGCCGGTGCTCCCTCCTCCGGCTGCCGGTGCTCCCTCCTCCGGCTGCCGGTGCTCCCTCCTCCGGCTGCCGGTGCTCCCTCCTCCGGCTGCCGGTGCTCCCTCCTCCGGCTGCCGGTGCTCCCTCCTCCGGCTGCCGGTGCTCCCTCCTCCGGCTGCCGGTGCTCCCTCCTCCGGCTGCCGGTGCTCCCTCCTCCGGCTGTCGGTGCTCCCTCCTCCGGCTGCCGGTGCTCCCTCCTCCGGCTGTCGGTGCTCCCTCCTCCGGCTGCCGGTGCTCCCTCCTCCCGCTGCCGATGCTCCCTCCTCCCGCTGCCGGTGCTCCCTCCTCCAGCTGCCGGTGCTCCCGAGGCTGCATTATTTTCACAATAATCCACCGTGAGCAATCCTTTACAGGAGCGATTATAGACAAGTCTGGCCTTGAACTCACAGACATCCTCTTGCCTCTTTTGAGGTGACTTCTATTGTTTCATTTAGGATCCACTAGGAAGCACTGTTTTGGTTGTTCCTTAGGAGAGCTTTTCCAGTGGGGAACACATTGGAGATGGCTTCGGGTAGGTGGGATGGCTGCCTGAGATTGCTCTTCAGTACTGCAAATGGCAGTGGCTTCCAGGCCAGAATAACCGTTCTTGTCAGTAACGGCAAGGACAGCCAGGACACTGTCCATGAGGATGTTAGCTCACCTCATCTCTCATTGCTTCAGATACATACAAAGTAAAAACTGCAGATGAGAATGTAGGTGTGGGTGGATATGGACAGGGCATTAGATTCTGGGGAGGAGGCAGATGCCTGGGTGTATGCTTCCTTTTAAGAATATACCTTAGGCTCTCTGTGAGTTTGAGGCCAGTCTGGTCTACAGAGTGAGTTCCAGGACAGCAAGGCTGCCTTGAAAAACAAAACAAAACAAAACAAAACAAAACGAACAGACAACCCTGCCCAAACAAAAATAAAGACCCTCCCCCCCCAAAAAAGCAAAAAGAAGAACAAAAGAAAAGAAAAGAATATGGCTTAATTTTATATTAGTTTTCTGTCTTAGCATTTTACTGCTGTTAACAGACACCATGACCAAGGCATCTCTTATAAGGATAACATTTAATTGGGGATGACTTACAGGTTCAGAGGTTCAGTTCATTATCATCAAGAGGGGAGCATGGCAGCATCCAGGCAGACATGATGTAGGAGGAGCTGAGAGTTCTACATCATCTGAAGGCTGCTAGGAGAAGACTGGCTTTCAGGCAGCTAGGGCTAGCACCTTAAAACCCATACCCACAGTGACACACCTCCTCCAACAAGGCCACACTTCTGAATAGTGCCACTCACTGGACCAAACATATACAAAACATCACATTTCCATATTGGGAGTTTTTTCTTTGCCCTTCTTTTAAAGCTATGGTTTTTGGAAGACTAACTGGGCAAAGGGCTACTTTAGCTGATATCCATAGACATTTTGCAGAGTCTGTGGTATAAGTGAAAAGCTCACCGTCTCCCTGAATCCGTGTTAGCAGCACAACAGATGCATATGATACGCGTTGTTGAGCTGAATAGTCATTATCAAAAAGAAATCTGCGTTCTCTGTGTACTTTATAAGGAAAAAAAATCACAGTATGTTTATAATGTTGGAAGTCTACTGTCTGTTGGAAAAGAAATGCAAGCATTATAAGAATAAAATGCAACAATAATTAATAATGATTGTGAACACTTACAGCTTGCTATACAAAGTGATTTGGTCTTTTAAATTATAAAGGAAGAAGGCAGTAAATAAAAAGTAAAGGCTAACATTCACAGAGCATATGTTAGGTAACTTAAATATTATTATGTGGGTAGATAGTTATACATTAAAAGTAATACAACACACAAATGCAGAAGCATTATCACAATGATTAAACTTAATGCTTGGAGTTACTGTGAGAACATCTAGATATTAAAGAAAATAGCCTTTAAAACTGTACTTATAACTTCAGAGAAAATTATTTAATTCTATTTAGTTTTTAAGCTATCCCCCCGCTTCCCATCTCAGCAGCCCTGTTTGCCTGGGACTCACCGTGTAGAGAACTGTCTATTTCTGCCTTCCCAGTGCTGGGATTAAAGCTTTGCACCACCATGACCAGCTAATTCACTAACTTTTCACTCGAAAGGTCTCTTGGATTTTTTTTTTCATATTTGGAAGAATGAATAAAAAGCAAACTGTCAACTTTGCTTTGTTGGACTTTCCCATGGCAGTGGGTGTTGGCAGTCTAGGTCTTATATCTCAGCACTGTTCCATTCGAGTACGGATGAACACTTATGTCAGTCTAGCTATAATTACTACAATCTCTGTGAGGCTGGGGTCCAGCCTGGTCTACAAAGGGAGTTCCAAGGCAGTCAGAACTACACAGTGAAATCCTGTCTCAAAAAAATTTTTTTCCCTATGTCAGGAAACAACTCAAATCATGTGCAGCATCATCTGTGATAAATCCCCTTTGATCTAGATATTAGACAGAATATAAAGAATAGGAACAGGAAAGGGAAACAAAGAGTTATGGCATCATATTCTATTAGCCTCATGACAGAAAGAAAATGGTGGCTACCAGAGGCTGGTGTGTGTGTGTGTGTGTGTGTGTATGTGTGAGAGAGAGGGGGGAGGGAGAGAGAGAGAGAGGGAGAGAGAGAGAGAGAGAGAGAGAGAGAGAGAGAGAGAGAGAGAGAGAATGTATGTGTATGTGCACATGTGCATGTGTGTGAATGTGTGTATGTGTGTGTGTTTGTATGTGTGTGTGTGTACTTGTGTGCATGTGTGTGTATGTGTGAATGTGTGTGCACGTTTGTGGGTATGTGTGTGTGAGTGAGTGTGTGCACGTGTGCATGTGTGTGAGTGTATTTTTGTGTGTGTACAGGGGAGGTTTGTGGCAGTTGGAGTGGGAATGAAGGGATTAGACAGCTGTCTGTTAAAGGACACAGATTTCAGTTAACTCAGAGGAATGAGATCAAGAGAAGTAGTTTGCATTTCGATGCCTATAATTAGGAACAACATGTACACTTGAAAATGTCTGAGTGGATTGTGTTTCCTCCATAAACGGCACGAAAGAACACATATGTTGTGGCGCTTGATGGAGCCATTCCACAAGGCACGCATGTATCAAAACAGGGTGTGGTGCCCTATACACAAACATACTTTTATTTGCTAATTCAGGACAAAAACGATGTTGACATTTACCTGAATAATTTTCTTCTTGAAGAATTTTCTAAAAAGTGTATCAACTGAGCCTGGTATGGTCTAGAATATTCTCACTCATTCAGGCTGAGGCAGGAGGACAATGAATTGAAGGCCAGCTTGGTCTTCTAAATAGAGACAAACCCATAAACTTTGAAACAAAACAAAACTTTCAGGATAGCCTGGAGCTAACTTGTTTTCTATATTATTTCTCATAAAACATGCAATTATCTTTTAAAGATTCTAATTTAGTCATAACAAAGATACCTTGACTTTGAGGCTAGCACGAAAGAAATTCAACCAAAAAGGAGTGAAATCATTAAGATAAAATTATAAAAAAGAATGGCTTCTGAATAAAGACTGGGAAATATGAATTTCTGTCATGCATTAAAGTTGTTCTTGTCACATTTGGGAGCTAGAGGCAGGAGAATCTCAGGTTTGAGGCCAAGATATAAATTGAGAGTAAGATATAAATTGAATTCAAGGCTAGCTTGGGCTACATAGTAAAATTCTGTGTAAAAAACAAATCAACAAATAAACCAACAATTAACACTTCCCAAATTCTTTAAAATGTATTTTATTTGCTGATTGGAGCTATTTGCCTTGAGAAGTTAGGCACAAAACATGTGCCTTATAAAATCAAAACAACAACCCTCCCAAGACTCCCCCCAAAACACTGACAATAAACAAAAAACAAGATGTCTGAAAAAAGTATTTCTTAAAAATGATTTTTTATTTTTATTTAATGTACATGTGTGTTGAATCTCCTGGAAAGTTATAAACAGCTGTGAGCTGCCATTTGGGAACTGGGAATGTAACCTGGGTCCTCTGGAAGAACAGTCAATGCTCTTAACCGCTGAGCCATCTCTCCAGCTCCCGACAAAAAGCAATTTTAAATTAATTAATTATTAAAAAATTGTTTTGAGAGAGAGTCTCACTGTCTAGTCCTACCTGACTCCATTTTCTAGAAGGATTAACTGAGTGGGAAGATCCTTTCCTGAGTGGGCAATGCCTTCTACCAACAGACACTGTCTACAGAGATCTGAGGGAAAGCAGTGCTGGTTTTGCCTGCTCTCCTTCACTCCTTGCTGGTGAGCACATCTACTCTACAGTTTCTACTGCTGCTAGGAGCACACACTTGTAATCCAGGCTGGCCAATGTAGACTTTGGTTGATCTTGAACTTGTAGCCATCTTCTTGTCTCTTCTCCTCGAGTGCTGGGATAGCAGGTGAGTATCACTAGGTCAGGTGATTTACTTGGTGAACTTTTCTAGTTAGTCACATTTATAGTAGTTGTTAACACCATGCCCGAACTTAGCTTTTTATTTTTATTATTTTTTAGAAAGACATTTCTTGCCTGGGCTCACAGAGACTGAACTGACATAATCAAGGAGCCTGGGTGGGTCTGACTAGGTCCTCTGAACACATGCTACAGTTGTGTAGCTTGGTCTTCTTGTGGGATTCATTACAGTGGGAGCAGGGCTGTCTCTGACTCTTTTGTCTGCTTCTGTGACCCTTTTCCTTTTACTGGGTCACCTCATCCAGCTTCATGAGGGGAGATGCCTAGTCTTATTGCAAGAGAATGCTTGATACCCCTGGGATACCTGCTCTTTCATGAAGGAGGTGGAAGTGGACTGGGGTTGGGGGACTGGAGGAGAGGAGGGAGGGGAAACTTTGATCAGAATGTAATATATGAGAGAAGAGATATGAAAATTAAAACAGAAAGGTATCTCTCCATCTGTGACTAGAAAGGTACTCTCTCTCCGTTCAGCTGTTAGTCTATAGTTCTTTTTCTTTTTTTTTTTTGACTATTTTCTTTTTAAGATTTATTTATTTACTTTATTTATACAAGTACACTGTAGCTGTCTTCAGACACACCAGAGGAGGGCATCAGATCCCATTACAGATGATTGTGAGCCAGATGTGGTTGCTGGGAATTGAACTCAGGACCTCTGGAAGAGCAGTCAGTGCTCTAACTGCTGAGCCATCTCTCCAACCCTGTCTAGAGTTCTTATGCAGATAACCAGGAGTTTCAGCGGGTCCACTAACAAGTCCGGCCACCTTTCTTTTCCAAACAGGGTCATGCTGTGTAGCCCTAGCTGGAACTCTCCGTGATGCAGAATCTTCTTAGATCTGCAACTCACAGAGACTTTCCTGCTTCCCCTTCCTGGGTGCTGGGATTAAAGGCGCAGATCACCACTTTCAGCTTACCCCCATTTCACAGTACCTGCTTCATTATATGTTAAACATTTTAATATAAATTAGTTTTTTTTCCTGGTTCACCAGTTTGTCAACTTCTGGACAGCACCTATTTTTTGGAAAAAGACGACCTGATCTTTTTTGGATATTTTTGGAAAAAGACGACCCGATCTCTCACAAAGCTCTAATGTCTGTGATTGCTAACTAAGTTCTCAACACTTCTGCCCTCCTCGGGTCTCATCTTAGTGTGCTGTAATTCCCATCCGCCTGAAAGCAGACATCTGGGGCAGACTTAAAGAGGGAATTGCATTAAATTCTATTTTTTAGGGTGAGAACCAGAAGACACAACCTGGGGACTGGGGTGTTGTGGAAATTGGCTCAAAGCCCAGGAGAACCCTCTCTGCTAATTCACCTTAACTAAGAAACGTTTTGGTGCGGGTACTGACTCCTCTGCATCACATTGCTGCTGAACCCATCCCTCTGGGCTTTTGGTAGCACCTTTGCACACTGAACACTCTCTGAACACTACTACATTGTTCCAGGATTAGTCTCTGCTCTGCAATTGCAAAACGAAAGGAAAATACCCCGACTGCATTGAAAAGGAATAACGTCTTTATTCTTGGTGATGTACTACACCTTTGTGGATTCACCTGAGGTGCTCCAGAGGTTTCAGAGGTAACCCTCTCGGCTACAGTCTTTCAGTTCCAAGCACACCAGCAAAGGGTCCTGAGACTGAAGGATTTCCCTCCTGTCTAAATGCACATGGGTATGTTAGGTTGTGTCCTGTCAGCTAAGCGTGCCATGAATTTAAGTTTCTACACATAAAGCAAATTGAGCAACCCTTAGCAACGTAAGTGTAGACAGCTTGTGGTCTTCCGTGTCTGCTGACGTTTCCCAGGGGCTTGAGCAGATTACCGTGTATTTGTTCAGCATGAAATATTTCTTTAACTTGTAATATTTTGCAGTCAGAAACAATTCAGATTATAACTCCTGGATGTCATGAGTTCTTGTGAGGTAAGTGTATATGAGGAGACATTTTAGAGTTTATTTTATGAGTAACGGTTGATTGTCCTAACTATTTAAGCTGTACTTTATCTTCATAAACTTGCCACAGTCATGGCAGCACAAAATTCAATAAAAACAACTGTAATTTTTTTTATAACTTTCTATCACTTGTTACATACTCCTGTCTAACGAGGTCTAAGGCTACGTGCTAAATTTCTTCTTGCTTTGTTGCTGAGTCACTTTCAGTTTCACGTTATTGATTATCTGGAGATCTGAAATAAAATAAAACGAGACCAATGACTTTTGCATTGTGATAGAGAGTCTAAAACAAATCGTTTTGAAAGAGAAGTCTGCGTCCTATGTATCTAAACATTCCTTAAAGATGAAAATTTCTTAAAGTCTATGTTTCAGAGCGAGTCTGTGGTGGCTTAGGAGCAGGACTTCAGCATTAGCTTAGCGAGGACTAGGTAACATGTTATTGTTGCTAGGAACGGACTGTGGTTCAGCAGCTGAGAACACTGACTGCTGCTCCTACAGAGGACCGAGGCTCGGTTCTGGGCACACACATGCTGGCTCACAATTGCATGTTACTGCAGTTCTAGGGGATACAATGCCTTTCTCTGGCCTGCTAGGGCATCAGGCATACTTGTGGTGTACAAACATACATCCAGGCAAAACACTCACACACAGAAACAAAACAAAAAAAATATAAAAAAAGATAATGTTCAGTATCCCACAACAGTTGGAACTTTGTGGGGAGTACCTTCTTGTTTCCTCCTCAGCATCTGGGAATTGATATATGTCGTCCTCTGTGGCTCTTCTAGACTCTCCTAAAGGAAACAGAAAACAAGTTCAAAGCTCTATCCTGAATAGTTTTTCCTATTGTGAGCTGGTGTTAATCCCATTGAGGGCGAGTGAAGGTTCAAGTGTTTTGGTGAAGTTAAACTTTCAGACAGGTTCTGTTCCAGGTGGGCCTTGAGAGAGCAGCCCCGGAACAAACCAACGAAGGAGAAATGGTATTTTTAATAGCCACAGAAATGCAAAGATAGGGGGGTTTCTAAAGGTTTTTGTTATGTAGGAATGTGTCAGAACATCTCAAAATTATTTGGCAGAACATCTGAAGGTGGAGGGCAGGCTATAAAGGGTGGAACATGTCAAATTTCAGAAAATGGGTCAAGTGGGCAAACAAGTTTTACAGAAAACATGAATAAACGTATTTTAACCTTGTAACACCATGGCTTCTAATCTTAAGATGCAGGTGGGGTGGTCCATCACTGAAAATAACTTTTCAGTGAATGCAATCTTTAGCACTTAAATAATAAGGGTGCAGGTATCACTGGGGCAGGTTAGAGGGTCCAAAGATGACCGCAGACTTACCCCCCATTCAACAATCCTACAGCATGACCTTGTCAATCGCCCTCTAAGAAACAGAATCTCTTTCCTCTTCGCTTGAAATCAAACTATCCTTAATATATATACATATACATATATATACACATAACATTATATATATGTATATGCATAATTTTATGTATCTGAGTATACTGTTGGCATCTTCAGACACATCAGAAAGAGGGCATCGGATCCCATTACAGATGGTTGTGAGCCATCGTGTGGTTGCTGGGAATTGAACTCAGGACCTCTGGAAGAACAGTCAGTACTCTTAACCACTGAGCCATCATCTCTCCAGACTTCCTTCAGGTTTTTAGCGACCAACTGTTTCATTAGAAGTGGCTGTGTGCACAGCTTCCAAGGCTCGATCAGGAGGGGCCTTGCAGCTTCAACCTGCCTGTCTTAGAATGCTTCTTTCAGAGGAGGCAAGTTCAACCTACGAGATGTTCTCCCGCCCTGACACCGCTTTGCTGGACACCATGTGTGAGTTCTCCAGCAGAGAGTCCCAGCTAGGTCCAGCCTCCTTGCTGACCGACCGCATAGCTCCAGTGTGAGCAACCAACCCTTGTTTGACTCTTCAAATCACCCTGCTTGCCATTCTGGGATACAAATAACTCTGACTGAGCCACTGTTGTTGGTAAGATGACTTGTTAAAATGATGCTCAGAAACTGTTAGAGAGCAATGTAAATTACTTAAATAATGAGGTCAAATATGGCAAGTCTGCCTGTGTATCTATCAGTCTGCCTACCTATGTCAATTGGAACTAGCCAATATTCCATATTTTTCCCTTTTCTTTTGACTTGGATCCGTTGGGATGAACCATCCTTGCCTGTGACAGTTTTCAGGAGGCCCCCCAATTTCCTGTATTCCATTTTTGAATATGGGGGACATGAACCTTGTTACCCCACTTTCTGTCTTCCCCCTGATGCCTGAAGTCCCTCCCCTTTGGGTTTTTTTGTTTTGGGAGTCCAGAGACTGTTTTTGTCCCCCTGTTCTTGCTGCTGGCCCTGGAGGTGCGTCTCCATGGGACACCTTTCCTTTAGCACACTGTTCTCTCTCTTTGCCTTCGTAACCTCCTTGCGTCAGGTTGCACAGCCGATCATTCACGCTCGGCACTCTCTCTGAGTCGGATGGCTTGCACTCTGGCTGGGAGCTCCTCAGGCTCCTGATTTCTTGGCTCCCGTCCTATACTTGCCACAGCCGTCATTTCTCTTGCTCATACGTAGAACTGACCATTACAGGCTTTTCCCGGTCTCCATTTCTTGCGTCAGTGACTTGGCGGCCATATTTCCTTTTCTGGATTTTCTTTCTCTAAGTCCAGCAATCCTTCTGCTCCACAAGGCTCTGTAGCCTCCACCTTGTCATTGTTGCTTGGCATTTACCATCTTATCTTTGTTCTTCCTACGATTTAAGCTCCAAGGCCACTCTTGAACTCTGTACCCCTTTCCTACTGTGTCATGTCATACCTGACACATTTTCACCCCTTAAAATCACCTTCCTGTCTGTTCCACTCCATGCCTCAATAGTTCCATGCAGGTGGAGAAAACATAGCCAGGCAGAGAAAGTTCACGCTGAGTTTGCGGACACAGAAGGACCCTATAGCTGTCAGAGCTTCCTATTAAGTGCTCCTGGTTCACTAACTCTGTGTCTCTCTTAGACGGCTCTTTAACTCTCAAATTTTCTCAGCCCTCCAGCTGAAAATTCATTTTCATACAGTGACTTATTTTCCAGTTTCTTTTTCTTTAAAAAGATTTTTATTTATTTTATGTCTATGAGTACACTGTAGCTGTCCTCAGACACACCAGAAGAGGGCGTTGGATCCCGTTATAGATGGTTGTGAGCCACCGTGTGGTTGCTGGGATTTGAACTCGGGACCTCTGGAAGAGGAGACAGTGCTCTTAACCGCTGAGCCTTCTCTCCAGCCCTATCTTCCGGTTTCATATTGGAAATGAGTCATATTAGGATGGACATTCTACAGGTTTTGTTGCCAGAGTGATTCCCAGACCTGTGTGTGTTCTGTGCCCTCTGTTTCCTTCCTGCTGCCATAGCGGAGCTGCTTGCATTTCTTCTTAGGTTGTGTTACTTCCTTCCTCCCCTACATTTCTTCATTCCTTGACCACACAAAACGTGGCTCCCATAATCCCTTCTGCTTCTTACTTAGCTTCTTACTTAGCAGGTTTCTTCTTTTTTTATAAGATCCGATACCTGACGATCGTACGAAAGAATACAGCTTGCCATGGTGGGTGAAGGCAGGGAGGGGAGGTGATTTGTGGTCAGGAAGCAGGGGAGACAGGAAGTGGGGCTGGGTTATAACACCTTAAGGCCCGCCCTTAGTCACTCACTTCCCCCAGCAAGGCTCCTCCCCCAAAGGGTTCGATAATCTTCCCAAACAACGCAACCCACCCAAAGGAGCAAGTGCGCGAACTGGAGTCTAATAGGGACACATCACACTCAGATCACCATGCCCGGCTTTGTCGGAGGTCTTTCCTCTCTGTGGATAAATATGTAACGGAGTTTAGGTCTCTAGGTTTCCAGGCACAGGCATAGACAGAGTGTATGGACTGCACCTGGGTCTGGTATTAGACCCCCGGGTCTGGTGTTAGACCCTGCAAATTTACTTCTCCTCGCATTTCTCCTCTTCCTTAAGTCTTTTTATTTATTTATTTTTAAGTGATAGAGCCTTAGCTGTCCTAGAACTTGTCCTTGAGCTCATAGAGATCCACCCTCCTCTGCCTCTCAAGTGCTGGGATTAAAAGGTGTGTCATTCCTCAGTCTGGAATGTGAAATAGTTACACGTATCGTTCAGATTCAGTCATGCAAAGATTAGCAAGACTTTGATGCAATAGTTCTTCGCTGGAGGAAGGGTGACTTTGCCCTCATATAGGACATCTTATTGTTCCATCCCTTTGTTTGAAAGCAGAGGTGTTTAATCCTCATGCTGTGCAGAGTTGGGTATAAAGGAGAACCTTGAGGACCTGCCCTGTGGATAAGTTTGGACTCAAATGGAACAGAGACTCCTTGGCAGTTTGGTAACTAGATAGGCGAATGAATTTTTAAAATTTTGTCATGCAAAACATTTTTAGTGGCCATATTCTAGAAAAGGGTAAATCATAATTCATACGTAAAGGTTGTGTCAGGGTTTATAGACTAGACCCCTGATAATGGATTCAACCTTTCCACAACAAATCAAAGGGATTGTTGTATGCTCACATGAATATACAGTAGTCATTACCTTAAATTTAAAACTCACTGTAGGAGGCAAACCCAGTGAACAGGATGTGAAGGCTGTATTGTATCAGTGTGCTCTGCAGAGAATTTCTTTGTGCGGGTTTTGCCCAGTTGAAATATATGCTGCAGTTCAGAGCTAAAGGGATTACTTTTGAATAGTCATTGCAGAGGTTGATTACATTCGTCTATCATATTTAGCCGGACCCTGCAGGCTATTATTCCATTAGCTGGGCTGGCCCTGCCGTTGTCAAAAAGTTGATCACCTAATGTTAAAAGACCGTGCTTTCTGTTGACCTTATCAAAATGCTTCATCAAAAGGTTTTGTTAAAAGAAACTTAGATTATGTGTTATGTAGCAGATTAAGGACATATACCGTGTATAAAAACGCCCCCATCTCTGGGAGGAGCATGTACTTCTGTCATTGCTGAAGATAAGATTTTTTTTTTACGTGTGTCTTTCAGCACATTTTATTTGAAAGCACAGACTTAATTTCAGGAGACATGGCACCACATTTTCACTGATAGAAAAGTCTCAGAAATGGATTTCTCAGAAGAGTCCTTTTCTTTCCCAGCTTGCACAGAAATTATCTCACAGGAAATTAACACAGTAAAAGTAAACCAGTGCATCTGTGGCAACAGTGAATCCATGATGCTGAGGGCAACGTGATTTCGAAACGGTTTCCCTGGAGAACAGACTTGCCTTGTATTTTGAGAAATACATGTAGAAACTGAAAATTTGCCACTCATATTTGGTAGCCAGAAAATAACTTTGAATAAATATATCAACTTCTATCTGTTTATTCCTTCTTTAATGGATGTGTATCTTCAGTTATTTAATCATCACAGTTAAATGAGTTTAATGAAATAAATACATATTTTATTAAATTAGAATCCCATCATCAGTATAAGGCACATTTTGATAAACTCGACTTTTAGCATATTTTATTATGAATTACCCACTAGTACGTAATAAAACATAAATATATCTTTAGAAAACTATTGAGAAGTACAGTTTTAGTATTTAAAATAAGTACAATTTTTTTTATTGGGATCATATTGTAAAATCTGGCCCCTAGGCACAGAGACAGCTGGGCAACCATCACATGAACAACTCCACCTTGAACCATGATCTTAGAGCTGGTGCTGGCTTGGCACACTCTTAAAGGTCTTCCTTGTAACTGACGGTGTGTGAAATGGCTGGTCAGAGATACAGGCTGTGATCCTGGAACACAATTGTGTGCTAATTCTGACCCCTTAGCATTGTTCTCTAATCAAAAGAACTTCTCAGCACATAGATGTTCCTTCCAAACACTTCTTACTCTTGTGGGTTTCTTTTTTTTTTTTTTTGCCTCTAACTTGACTTTCATGGTAGAGAAGTTGCGCTCAGTCAGAAAGGAAGAGATGGCATGTCCCATCGGGATTCTGATGACCGTTTAATAAAGTGTTATTAAGAGATAAAGGCAGGATTCAAGATCTACCAAGGGCTATCAAGGTGCCCTATGGATAATGCAAAGAAAGATACAAGCTTGTTATCACTTCTAGGGCTGCCTGGTAAAAGGAGAGATTGAGAGACAAAGGATCACCTGAGACAATGCAAAAGGAGCAGTTAGAAATGAGCAGAAGAGGGAGTCTGGGCTGACAGCAGCCAATCGCCCTCTCTCCACAGTCCCCTCCCCTGAAAAAAAAAACACATCAAAATAAGATGCAAAATAAACGATAACTGGATTATTGAAGACATTGGTTATCAAGAACAAAATCGGTGATCACTGATTGGCAGAACACACAAGCAACATGAGCCTTTAACTCTCTCAGATTCTTTCTCTGAGTAAGTTTTCAGAAGTCGAGTTGAGAGAAGGAAAACCCAGGAGCCCAGCCTAGATCCTAAATTGAAGAGATAATATGCTCTTGAGAGTCAGGGAATACCAAGTCAACTGGAGTTTGTAACCACTACTACAGCGTACTGAAAGTCGGTGTGTCCTCAGATATCCGAGATGAAGCCTATTCAAAATGAAGATCTTGGGGAGGTAATTACACCATGAGGGTGGAACCTGCAAGTATAGATTAGTGCACTTGTAACTAAAGAAGGGAGACAGATGTGAAGTTACAGCCAGGCCATTTGCAAACCAGTGAAGGATGCTCAGCCGAAACTGAGTGCGCTAGCACTCTGACCTCAGACTTCCTAACTTCCAAACTGTAAGAAAAAACCGTCTTGTCTTGTCTTGTCCCATCCTGTCTTGCATTGAATTACATTATATTATTTGCCTATGAGTCTAAGGCCCTCTGTAACACAACAGCCAAAAACAGACTGAGACAAGGGTCCCAGAGAGGAAAGAGCCCGAGACTGGAGCTCTGTACAGGTAAATGAAATCTCAAGTATTTACCCAAGTACAAATCAGAGCCTTTAATCTGAGGCCAGAGAAAGAAAACACCATGTGGATACAGAGTAAAGTACATGGTGTTCCCAGAGACCTGGGACTATGCTCTGCTATCAGCAGCCATCTCAGGAAACTTCAAGTTCCACAGGATGTTGGGTCTTGCTTCATTATGGATAGTAGTTACTCCAACACTAAAAGAGTTAAAATAGTAACTTATTTTATAAGCTGTAGGACAAGCTCAAGTGGTCTAATAGAGTTGTCTCTGTCTGTCCAGATGAATTTATTCTGTGGTCCCCCGTGTTAAAGCCTAGGTAAAATGTTAAGGCCTAGGTAATCGTTACCTGTCTAGCCTGCCATTTTGTGCTGTTACTAGGAAATTTTTTCATGCTCTAGTTGATTGCAGATTCTGTTATGTTTTTGCTTCGATGTTCTTGAAAACCAATCACAATGGAGGAGGTCAGTAAGAACTGCTTTGTGTAGTTAGCCACAGTAATCTTAGATGCAACCAACTGCCAGGCAGCACTTCCTGCACCTACGCACGGGCTTTTATGGATTTTGATTTTATAAGCTGCCCCTGGGATGGACCCCAACAAAAGAGAGACGCCTGCACCCATACAAGAAACCATTTGGAATAAAACTTTCATTTGGAATAGTGGTTGAATAAAATTTAAGTTCCCAAGGCCTCCCTGGGAACTGACATCTGCTTGACAGAAAGAGACATGTATGTGGGTAACTTACATTCTGGTTGGCAAGTTAAGACATGAATGTTAGGCAAGGCAAGTCCCCTGCCACGGTTGAATAAGACAACCAATTAGAACAGGATAAATGCACAGCAAAGACATATCCCTAAGGAAGTTCTCTATCTGTAGATTCTGATTGGTGAAATAACTTGGCACAGATGTTTGTGGACTCCAAGACTTAAAAGATCTGTAGGACCCTGGCTAATAGTCACAGCCGGCTCCCGAATCTGACCTGTGACCCTGACCTGTGTGGTGCTCAATCAGCCCGTCCCTATTTGGCTGAGATTGGTGTCAATGGCTTGTGCACTGGTCCCAAGACCTCAACACCCAGTAGCTCCCCAACACACAGACAGTACTGACCCTACGTGTTCTGAGCGGCTAAAACGGGTGGGAAGCACATGAACATAGATATACTGAACACAGGGTGATGCCTGGCCTTAAACAAGATGGCGTGGAGCAGCTCCAAACTTCACCCCATCATCCAGAAGGATGTTCTGTTTTACATTCTGCAGTGTAAATCTCATTCTGGACAGAGGACTGATGAGTGCTGGAAAGGCTGAGTACAAGAGAAATTACAAAAGGAGTTTTAAAAATGTATTAAGCTGTAAGAACAGGGGCTAGGGAAATGGCTCAGTTGGTAAAATAAGGGACTGAACTTGGATGCCCAGCACCCATATAAAAAGCTGTCTTTAGTGTTGTGCCCCAGTAAATCCCAGTGATGGGAAGACAGAGAGGTGGCTCCCTGGAGCTCTCTCTGGCCACCTAGCCATAGTGAATGTGTGAGCTGTAGGTTCAGTGTATGCATGGCATGTGCACGCACGCATGTGTGCGCTCACACACACATGCACACAGACACATGCATACATGCACACATGCATGCACACATGCATGTATACATGCACACAGATACACATACATGCACACAGACACATGCATACATGCACACACGCATGCACACATGCGTGTATACATGCACACAGATACACATACATGCACACAGACACATGCATACATGCACACATGCATGCACACATGTACACACATGCATGCACACACCTGCATGTATACATGCACACAGATACACATACATGCACACATGCACACAGATACACATGCACACACATGCATGCATACAGACATGCATGCACACATGCATACAGACACACATGCACACATGCATACAGACACATGCACACACACACTCTAAATGCATACATGTACGTATACAAATAGACATACACATATACTGCACACAATATGGTGTGATTTGTACCAGACATAAACATTGAAAGCCCAAGAACAGTACTGCCAAGGTGGGGAGGTGAGGTGGGGGGAGAAACACAAGTTTGATGGCACAAACCCGGATCAACGGAAAATATCACAAGTGTGGTTGTTATGACTTTTGTTTTCACACTTAAGCCTATATATTTCAATTATGTTGGTTAAAAAGGTTTGCAAATTAACCTTCCTCAGATCTGAACATGAGAAACTCTGTCTCTAACTGAAACATTGATTTGAAAATTCATGTGTTTTCTATATTTCCCCAAAGTTCAAGAATGAGTGAAGGAATTCAAAGCAAGGACTGTTTCATTTTTATTCATAATTTTCCCTGGACAAATTTCTGGTAAGTGTGATCCACCTAGTATGAGGTCAAGCATTACTACATTTACATTTTTCCAGTTTCATTATGAAACAACAGGAGTTGGAAAACACATACATCCCATGGTTGTGCTTTCACAAATAGGCTATTTTAGAATCAAATATTATTTAGGAGATTTTTTTCAATAGCTACTTATTAGAGTTATGAATGACTAAAATACATTATATTTACACAGCCTGATGAGTTTGGAAACAAGTGGGTAGTTGAAACCATTAACACAATTTATGCATAAACACATCCATCAAACAGATGTCTTAAATGAATAATCCAGAAATGTAAAAAAGTTTTTGTAAAAACTGAATATTCCAACAGGCAGCAAGATCTTCAAAGAAAAGCTACTATTCATACAGTCTCTAGTCCCAGCAGAAGAAGTCAAATATGGATCTCAGGAGCAGCAAAGTGGTTCTTGGAAATATCTTTTCGTTTGAAAACCAAAATGATTTTTCTACCAAAACTAAGAGTCAAAACCTTGTAGATTCCTATTTATTTATTTATTAAAATTATTTATTTATTTTATGTATCTGAGTACACTGTAGCTATCTTCAGCTATATGCTTGCTGGGAATTGAACTCAGGACCTCTGGAAGAGTAGTCAGTATTCTTAACCATTAAGCTGCCTTTCTAGCCCCCTTTCTTTCTTTCTTTATTTTTTTATAAGAATGAATGAGTCTATGTAAAGCAATGCCTATGATAACTTAAATTATATATATATATATATCTCAGTGGTTCTCAATCTTCCTAACACTGTGACCCTTTAATACAGTTCTCATGTGTGGTGACCCCCAACCACCACAAAACTATTTTTGTTGCTTCTCATAACTGCAATTTTGTTATTGTTATGAATCCTAATGTAAATATCTGTGCTTTCCGATGGTCTTAGGCGACCCCTACGAGATGGTTGCCTGGCCCCCAAAGGGGTCACAGCAGGTTGAGGACTGCTGATCTAAAGTGCAGCCTTCGCACAGGCAGCCTCGTGTTATCTGGAGTTCTTTTTTAGCTGCAGGACTTCAGGGGATGTAGCTCAGCTGACAGGATGCTTGCCCAGTGTACACGAAGCCCCACAGCAATCACGCACTGAGGGACACACCTGCAGCCCCAGCACTTGGGAGGTAGACTCTCACAGGAGTTGAAAGTCATTCTTGTTGACCGAGAGTTCAAGGTTAGCTGGGGATACACTAGATCCCATTGCAAAACAAACAAACAAACAAACAGGCAGACAGACAGACAGACAGGCAGACAGGCATACACACACAAACAAACGAACAGAGCAAACTCTCAGAGCTCAGTTTTGCTGCAGCAATCAGGACAGAGACCTCAGACGGTCAATCGGTCAATAGGTACTTCATGTTTGAGAATCACTAACTTACATAACCTTGCTCTCAGCTGCTTAACACTGGGGGAGAGCAGTGAGCTCAGGAAAAGGCACGGCAGGGCAGTAGATGGAGGCGTCCCAGGATGCTTTGTGAACATAGGAGATAATGAGGTGTTTCCCTGCACCAAGAACATATGTTGTTCTAGGAATGCAACATCTAGCATTTTATTTGGACCTCTCAGCCCCTACAGGGTTATTCGTTTGTAGACGAGGAACACAGAATGCCAGTGCTCACATAACTGATGAAAGAAAGACTTGTTGGAGATTTGAACCTAAGTCCACAGCTCTTCATGTCACACCGACTGGCTAATTCCCCAAGGAGCGTGAGAAGCCATAGAGCTACTTAGGTGAGTTGGGTTCAGCCAGGCTGACTTATTTGACTTTGTGGCGAGGAGAAGAGCTGCCGACAAGCCTATTCAGGTCCTAACTGTCTGTTAATTGTTGAATTCCTTGGGTTTTAGAGGCTACTCAGCACTTACAACAATAATAACAACAAAAGCCAAATACTCAAGGCAACTCTTCTAAAACCATCAATCAGTTTGCCGTGACAGCTGAGCTGGGGGACTCCTAATCCTGGGTCGAATCCTATAACTCACCTTTATTTCATCATATTTTAACTCAGCTCCTCATGGATTCAGCGTCATCAAGTCAAAGGAGGAGGGAATACGGCAATTTATTCATGCTTTCACTGGAGTTCCAACTGCAGACAGGAAATTTCTCTAAAAATGCAAATCGCTTGATGCCACACAAGTGCGACTAGCCAGCTGAAGCACTCAGAGGAAAGGGCTGTCCCAAGGCTAATGTTTTTATGCTCTGTGATTGAATAAATCGACCCACTTATTACACCATCTTCACCTAAATTTTTATTTTTAAGCCCTAGATGACTGTGTCTAGGGGTAGTGGGGGCTTTTCTCTAACACTCAGAAAATGAATTACACTTGTTAATTTGGCTTTGAATCCTAGATATATCGAAATAAATACCATAAACAAGTGTTGCCGAAATCAATCTAGATCTGTTCAATATAAGAATGATCAAAAAGGGATTTGGGAAGACTCAGATGTAAAGCACTAATGTGCACACTAAGCCCTTATGTAATATGACTTTTTGACATGATCGGTTTAAGAACGGAGGAAACAATTTCTGAAGGCAGAAACGGCACACTCTTGTTGCATTAAGGAAAAATCCCTCGAAGGCCCACGTACACAAGGCGTTAATGTGAACAGGTGTCCGTGAAAACACCTCATTTTTCATCTCGACCTTCTTAATTCACGGGGCATTGTATCACAGAGTTTTTTCTTATGCTACACAAAGCAGCAATCACACACAAGTGTAGGATGAGTCTTTAAATATAGATGGAGCAACATTCTTAAAGCCAGGATGCCGTGAGGGAGGACGGTCCTCTGTTCTGTTTCAGAGAAAGTAAAGTTAATGAGAAATAAACATCATATACAAAAGCTTCCAAAAGGTCATTATTGCCATTTCAGACTTGAGGCCCAAGTAGCAAAAGCCAACATTTTTTTCCTGAGCATTGGTTGGGTTTTTTTTTGTTTTTAATTTCACTTGTATCAGGATGAATAAGACAAGAGCTTTCTCATTACTGCATTATTGAGAGACTGAAGTCACTTTTTCAGTGGTACTCCCCATTCACTCCTCATCCATTCAACAGCTGGCCACTGAGCACCCTCAGGGAGAAACACACCTTTGTGGCGCAGAGGACCGTTCGGAGCACAGTTCAAACTGGATGGATGCAGAGACATAGCTGATGTGTGGGGAGACAGACTCAAGTCTGCCATCTTAGATCAGGGCCCAATCTCCAGTAAAGAAACGAAATTTATATGCCACGTATTTTAACTTATTAAAACCGTTTCATTCAGGAGGAGGCCCAGATTTCTAAAACAATTATTGACTTTCACCGAGTTCGTATTCATGCACTATAATCTCATCTCAAGAACACACCTGGGTTTTCCCACTGGTATTCAAATGCGATGATAGCACGGATGGGTAAAATATTAAAAAAAAATCACAGAAGTATTTATTGATTAAAACATCCAGTGCCTATTTTATGTATGTTTATGACTTTATTTATGGTTAGAAAAGTAGTGGTCATTTAATAAAACATTTTACATAATCTTTAATGCTGTATATATGTGTGTATCAATGTGTCGTGTGCCTGTGCCTGTGAATGCATATCTATGCGAGGGCGTGTGCCTGTGGGTGCATATATACGAATGTGCCTGTGAGTTCAGATGTGTGCAGAGACAGTCGTATTGGGTTCCCCCCACCCCAGAGCTTCAGTTACAGGTGTTTCTAAGTCACCCAACATGGATGCTATAAACTGAACTTGGATAAAGCAGTACAGGCTTTTAATCACTAAGCCATCTCTCTTGCTCCACTAGAGGTCACTTAAAAATGTTTTCTGGCTTAAACACAGGCCTACAATCACCATTTTAAAGAAAAACTTCCAGACTATAGATGTTTCTATTTTTAACTTATATATTGACCTTTCTACCTACAGTACCTTGCATAATGTTTTAAACACCTTATATACTTGATTTTTTTTTTTTTTTGAGATAGTCTGCCCACGTCACTCTGGCTGGTCTGGAACATGTTATGTATATACCAGGTGGGCCTCAAACTCATAGTATATATTTAAAAAATGAATGTGGTTTGTATTTTATGATTTGCTTTGAAACGTATTAAAATATTGAACAGCACATATAAAATGCTCACTGAGTAAATGTCTGTTGAAAGACAGAATAAGTATGTCTATTAAAATTTTAGACTAGAATACAAAGTTGTACGAGAAAAACAAAGCTCTTAAAATTTTGCTTGGGACAGCTTCTATATACAATTTAGCAAGTGTGTGAGAAGTAGATTTAGCCTTGCCTGTATTCCTCTTCTTGTTTTTGTTACAGATTCTCAGTATGTGGCTCAGGCTGAGGTCCAGATTCTCAGTATGTGGTCAGGCTGACCTCAACGCTGTGACCCTTCTGCTGCAGGCTCTGACGATCGGGATTACAAACACAGCCACCAAGCTTGGCAGAAGGAGTTTTGGAGAATTTGTTTTTTTTCTGTTGAATACTTTATTTGATCATCTTACAAATAGGTAAGAAAATATCTAGTCCCAACTTCTGAAGTTCTTCAGAGAAGAAATGGTATGTTTTAGAGTTCAACTTCTTCAGATAACTTAAAACATGTCTTTGCCTTCTGTCATAATGAAAGAAGGTTCCAGATACACAAATACCTATGTTTTCATGGCACAGTTTCTTTAAAGGGTTAGGAGGTATTGAGGCGCCCTCCAGAGTAACTAGGGGATTGCAGTGTTTGTGACCACGCCCAGGAGGAGGAACGGACACCAGAAGTTGGAAGATTGCTAACCCTTCCTATGAACATGACTAGCCTTCTTTGTCTGACCTTCTAAGGTTTTGTTACATCATGGTTAAGAAAGAAAAGCATCATCTCTTAAAACCAAAAATCCTTTATGTAGAAAGATGTTAGTTATATAAGTTACAGTGTCGTGAATGGGATGGAATTACCAAGTATAACATGCTGTAGTCAGTGATGGCAGCTAAGGGAAGATGACTTTATGGATGATCTCATGTCAATGAACTAAGTTGAGAAAAAAATTGATAATATTTTAACCCCAAGGAAGCCATTGTATTTATATTTCTATCCTTTCTCTCTTTTATTAAGATGATGACCTGTATCATTCTTAGCATTTTCTAATCTGAAACATCGGGCCTGAAGACCTGAACACCAGGGGCAGGAGAGGTGGCTTAGCAGTTAAGAGCACTGGCTGCTCTGTCAGGGGACTTGGGCTCCCAGCACACACATGGCAGTTCATAACCACATGTATCTCCAGTTCTAGAGGATCCAATATCTTCTTCTGGCTGCCACTGGCTTCTGCACATATATGGTGCATAAAACTACGTTCACATAAATAAACAACAAACTTTATTCCCTGAGTCAAAAATCCACGTACTGTATGTAGTTTAATTTTTGGTTCAGATGTCCCCAAATTTGGGGCATTTCATAACACATATTAGGGAAGAAAGTAAATTGAGTGTTAACTTCAATGAATGCCCTTTTATTTTAATATCTAAATTATCCTTAAAAATCTCTTCCCCTTAAACAGTCTCTGATCAGTTATATTTCTTACTCAGGTTGGTCTGTTCTTTAAAAAGTATTTATTATATTTAAGTATATTTCTGTTAACACTTTTCACATTTAAATACCACCATAAGATTTTTTTTCTCTTTGGCATTTGTTATCTTGCCTGGGCTTGGGTGGTATTTTTCACAATGATAGCTTACAAATTTATTTGGAATAATGCTAAGTGCCTACTGCTTTATCCATACCGCTGGGGACTCTGTGAGACCACTTTTGCTAAACTATATGTCATATAAACAGTAAAGGGCTTTGAACTATGGGAAGAAAATGAATAGACTAGTCCCTATGTATTGAAATTACGGAAAAATTTTATTAGATCTTTTATGAAAGAGTAAACAGTGGGTCCCTAGAAATCAGTAATTATCCCTCATACATCATATGCCTTACTTTCAAGGTTAGTTATTGCTTGTGTGGATGAGGTATGAGTATGGGAGACTGTTCTGAAAGGATGGCGATTGAAGAATCTGAACGCTTCTACTCTCAGCTTCCTATTGTTTCCCCCCTAGAGGCAAACACTGCTGCTCTTTGAGCACATTCTTCTCAGAAACAGTCTGTGCATTTTAAAAGGATAAAGGATCTATATTCATATACAAAAGAGTACATATTTATGCTTTCTATTTGCACAAATGTCAGCGTGCTATATTCATATTTCTGTACAGATGCAGTATACACTGGGCATCATGCTCTCTCTTCTTAAATACACCAATTTTCTTTAGAGCCATTTAGGCTCAATAAAACTGAGCAGAAAGAATTCCTTATGCACTATCATATACATGTGTCCTATTGTATACAGCTGCTACCACTACATGGAGTGGTTCATTGTTCCAACTCATGGACCCACACCGATCCATCATCATCATCCCAGTTCTATAGTTTAGAGTCCACTTTTGGACGTTCCCATGATCTTGCCTTCAAGGCTAAATCTGTTATAAACATCAGTGTGTAAGCATGTAGGTGTGTCTGATGGTGGTGTGGACATACGTTTTCAACCTACAGGTATGCATCTCCATGCCTAGCAGATCATAGGAATTCTACCTAAAGAAAGAAGTAGGGTATCTATGTGGTAATTTCTTTGATGTGAATACTCCCCAGTTGTGTTGCTGGTGCCCAGTGGGGCATGCATATTTGCCATTGGCCATAGCTCCTTGCAAATTTTGCTAAGTGTAATATTTCTTCAGATATCCATTTTTAGCTTATCAACCTTTAAAAAACAATATGTGGAGAATATGAACACTCATTATTTTAAGAATAACATGGTTTTCACAATTCTTGTGTCTACAAATTCTACTTCTCATTCCCAGGAACCTAAAATTAATTTACTGGGAACTTGGACAATGTAGAAATGTTGGTATCAGAGAACTGAAGGGAACTGGAAAGGAGACAGGGTCAGCCGACAAGGGTTAGGTAGAAGCCCACGCACTGTTTGAGTGAACCAAGGGGTCCAGTGCTGAAGGATGCTGGAGACAGTTTGGGGCACCGTGCAGTTGTAGGTACTACAAAGGTCCAGGGCTAACTATGGGAATAATTAAATGAATATGACAGAAGACCAAATCGTGGAAGCAAGACAAGAGAAAGTGAAGAATAACCACGCAGATATTGAAGGTATCCAAACATATCAGGCTTAGTGATGGAGTGGCAGTGAATCAGCGCCTAAGAGCTTCAAGGGATGAAGAGGAGACGCAGTAAGGATGCTGGGTACAATCAGAAACATCAGGATCATACAGACTTCTTGAGAGTTACAGATCATGTCCTAGCCAGCCGGAAGTAGTAAATAAGGTCAAGGTTATGTTCCAAAGGACTTAAGAACACATACAGAAGATGCTTCTGTGGGAAATGCAGAGGCGCAAAGACTCTGGGAGCCAACCAGATTCCCATGACTCGGGAGTGTTGGGAGCAGTGGGGGAGGATATCATTTTGTCTGGCCATGAGCAACTGACAACTCGCAGCAAGTGTCTTGTAGGTGGAGAGTTGGGAGAAGGGATGAGTAGAAAGGATATGCAGACGAGGTTCTGGTCAGAAGAGTCCAGGGAGATTAGAGTTTGCCGTCCATGTCACAGCAGGCAAAGCTTATAGGGACCGTGGGACAGTGAGGGCACGGGTAAAAGCAGACCTGTTTTCTGAACAGTATGGATTTGACACGCTACTTCAGTATGGATTTGACATGCTAGGGAATTTACCATTATATTTTGGTTAATACTTGACCATTTTGATAAAAATATGTGTTTTGAATACTTCTGTAAAGCTGACATATAGGAGCTTGTGTAAAATAATGGCATCCGTGGACCTGTTCATTTCTACCTGTTATCCTTGAAAATATAGTAGGCTAACAGTTACATGGGACTTCAGTAGGTGCATTTAAAATATTATTAAGTCTATTACTTAAATATAGTTCTGCTTACTTTAAACATTTTAACATTTATTTTTTTTTTTTGCGACATATAGAGACTATTAAAGAGATCCGCAACATGGAGAAGAGACATGGCATTGGGGCTCTCAGCCATGGACGACACATCCTCGGTAAAGTCCTGCAACTAAGGCTCAGGGCAAAGAGAAGAGGACAGAGTAGGAAGATTCAAAAAGCCAGAAGCCCAGGATGCCTGTTGATAAATCATGTCCTTTGGACATGACTTAGAAAATTCACCCACTAACTCTCAACAATATAGTTGCCTGGCCAACGATACTACCAGCTGACATGCTGATTCTGACAGAGACAATTTCACATGGCCGTACTCCTAGAGGAAGAACCACAGGAGGTCACAGGAGGTCAATCAATATGCAGAATTTTAAATCGCTACCTGTGACATAGCTGCTAAGTGCTGGGGTCACCATCGGGACCCCAGGTCACCTAGCCCAGCAGTTAGCAATTTGAATAATTTTATTTGCTGAATGAGCTCTCCTTGCACAGACTTCTCTCGCCATGCTTCAGTCTGCCTGTCTCCTCTCCTCAGGGATATCGGAGCATCCAGCTGAATGGAATGCTTTTTCTTCTCCCAGTGAAACAGCATTGTGTTTCACATTTGCTTTAGAAACTGCTAGGAACTGAAGGCCAGTTAGTCAACCTGCCTCTCCTTTCTCGGGCCGAGGAGACAGTAAGGGTCCCAGGGTGGCCTTTGGATGTAAGTGGACAGACACACACTGCACTTGGCTGGTCAAAGTCTGACTTCCAGGTGCTGGCCAAGGGCGCACCTTGGGACCCTGGCTGCTGCGATTCAACCTCCTGCATTTCTTTGTGGCACCAGAAAAGCACCAGTGGGGGAGGGGATTACGGAACTCAGAAACAGTCATGCACACACACAGAACTCAGAAACAGTCATGCACACACACAGAACTCAGAAACAGTCATGCACACACATGGGCACATGCAAACTCTGGGGAAGAGGGTTCTTAGTGTTCTTCTCTTTCTTTGAGGGCAACTGACCCCGTGAACATGTTAGAGCTGTGATGGTATTAGCCTGTGTGTGTGTGTGTGTGTGTAGTATATACATCTACAAAAGTGAAAGGCATACTTCAAAACATTGAAACAAATCTTTTTAGCAGCATGACCTCATCCTCCTCTTTTCCTCCATGTTTTCTTCTTCTTTCTTTCCTTTTCCTCTTCCCCTTCCTCTTCTTTTTCTCCCTTTGACATAAACAAGTTGACTGTAATAGAGCAGTGTGTCAGAGTACTAGACGAGGCTGCATCTGCCCAGTGTCTCTCAATGACGTCATTTCCCTTTTTAGAGAAATGTTAACGGAAGCATAAGCCCAGCTGAGATGACTGGGATCACAGCTAGCTAGTTTGCCTAAAACCTCAGCTAGCTTCTACCTTGTCCTCACAGACAGTTCACCCCTCAGCTCCCACCACCGACCTTCACTCTTCACCAACATTAATCACAGACTGTTCCTGGCAGGAAGGACCAGGCAGCATCTCTAAATATCATGTGGAAAACGTGCCCAGAGACAGGGTTAAAAAAAAAAAATATATATATATATATATAAGTGACATGAGATTTGTGTCTTCTACAAATAACAAGGAAGTTTCGCCCATGAAACCTCAACAGCATGGCTGCTTAAACAAGACCTGTTTAAACAGGTATAACACCGACAGACATGCTAACATGGAAGGAGGAAATCTTACTGGGCCCCAGATATAGAATGAGAGGCACGTAAGGAAGGATGAGGGAGGGAGTACTAGTCTTCCCAGAGACGAGCCCCCTAAACGGTTATCTGATACAAGTGGTCAGCCCTGAAGTCATATACGCACAAGCAAAACTAAATGGACTGAGCAGTTTGCATTTATACATTTAAGCATGTATACACAAATATCCGACAAGGAAAGAAAAAGAAGAAGCTGCGAACTTGAGAGGGAGCATAGTGGGGGTTGCTAGGGGCTGGGGAGAGGAAAGGAGGAAATATATACAATTAATTATATTTTCGTTAAAACAACGCAAGTAACACTCGAAGACATGACCTAATTGAGCTTTGCAGAATGAAGGGTGGTAGTGCACAGTGAATTTCACGAAGACCGACGTTTTGTTAGAATGTTTCGAATGTTTCAAACGCTCTGCAAGGGAAAATTTCTTTCACCTCCTTTACAGATCACTGAAAATAAGAGGCAAGCCTGACGCCACCCAGGGTTCAGCCATGCCGTTTTCAAGCTCCAAACAGATATTGATTTTCATTTCAAACTCTAATGCCAGAATTAGCAGTGTCAGGTTGAATTAGAGGTGGATGGTTGGGAGAGCTCAAAAGAAAATCGTGGGCACAGCCGGGCTGCATTTGCTGGTCATTTCCTCTCTTTTCATGCTTTAACGGAGACAGAGTGCAGGGTACGAGACCCCTTCAGGCTTATGGCACTCGAAGAGGTATTGAGCTCGGCTCTACTCCTAGGCCTGTGTTGTAGTCTGTCCTCCAAGTTCACCAAGGGGTGGAATGCACCTGGTGTGGGTCAGCCTACTGATGGTAGCCACGCTTTATACTCCATAGGAAGAAGCCTGCCTGCATTGTTGCTGATGGGAGCAATCTTCTGTCTTTGGAAACTTGAGGTCTTCTGATGCACGAAGATGGCTTTTCTGCCTGCCCTATACTGCCTCTCTTGTACTAATGGTTTCCATGATTTATATGACGGCACAGTCAAGTATCCACAGTGTGGAGTGGGTGTAAACTGCATGGTGTTTTAAAGTACAGTGTGCAAGATTTACTATTAAAATGCTAATTCAAGGTCGGTGATAGGCACAAGACAGAGTCACGTGCTCCTGCACCTTCGGTGCTAGGCTCCACTGACAGTGCCTCAGATGGGACAATGTCATCTCACAGTGGATTCCTCCTTTTACGTAAAGAATGCCACAACAGGAAAGGCCATTTGCAAAGAGACTCTTTTGCTTTCTGTGCTGCAGTTGGAAGCACAGCGAATTCACTCTGTCAAACTCCCAGCTCAGCGATTGATGTTGGAGAAAGTTCAGTCTCCTAGAGTGAGAGGAGTTTTCAGACTAGCCTTCAGCTTGCAGATCCTCCGTGTCAGCCTTAGGGGAGGACAGATTTTATAAATAAAATATTGGTGAACAGCAGTAGTCACAATATTATTACAAACCTAAAGGAAAAAAAGATGATATCAAAGGGTTTGGCTACACGAGCCAGCAACAAGTCAGGACTGGCGTCTCTGAATCAAGGGCTGGAACAGAATGCAAGACTAAATATCCTCAAAGAGTGAGTTCTGTGTCTATCAAGAATGAGGGGCGTGGAAGATGTCGGAGTCTAAAGAGACTTGGGACTAATTTTCCACTGGGCTCAACTTTATGCTGATAGGTATTTGTATTTGTGAATAATAGCATACATTGAGGTGAGCACTCAATTCTGAAAATTGAGTTGCGATCTTGTCTTCAATGTGTGGATATATTGAACTACTGGGCTGATTCATTAGTTCTAAGTGATTGTAGTTCAGGTGACAATGTTCATTTGTGGTAACTTTTCCTGCAGTGAATGTGTGCCGGGGACGAACCGTCGTCACACCTCCAATCTCACAGCTCAGTATAAACACGGCATCTTCCAGGAATGACCTGAAATTTAATTTAGTCTTGTATCATAGGTTGAAATACAGTTCAAAGACTGACCAGAACCACATGTACACTATCCCAGAAGTGAGTTTTCTCCTGGGAGCTGTCATCCAAAGGGCCTTTGATCTGAAAATGAGCAGCGATCTCTGGACTCTCCTCACTGGAGTTGACTGAATTTCAACTTGTGTTTAAATAGCCAGAACCCATGGTTTTCTTCAGCAAAGACTTTAGTCTGGTTTTTATGTCTATTCTAGTATTTTCATGTGTGAGAAACCCTATTACCCAGGAAGTTCAAAAGATACTACATACCAAAACCAGAATAAAAATTGCGTATCTGGAGTTTACCATGATTTTGTGTAGAGTGGCTGGGGTAAGACCAGCCAAAGATTCATCGCTTATAGAGGTAGAATAAAGGCTGAAGGGACAGCTCCATCCCCATTACGATTGAGAAAGGTAGGCTCAGGTAGAGAGACAGCTCAGTGGTTAAGAGCACTAGTTGCTCTTCCAGAGGACACAGGTTCTATTCCCAGCACCCACATGACAGCTTATAACCGCCTATAATTCAAGACGCAGGGAATCTGATACCTTTTTCTGGCCTCTGATGCATTGCATGCATATGACAGTCATAAGCCAAGCCAAAACACCAATAGACATGAAATGAGAGAGAGAAAAGAGAGAGAGAGAGAGAGAGAGAGAGAGAGAGAGAGAGAGAGAGAGAGAGAGAGAGAGAGACATTGCCTGTCCCCGGATAAGCTCATATAAAAGCAAAGCCGTCCCCTACAACAGCCAACTGCAAACTTACTTCTAGGTGGTGTCTGCAGAGTGTCTTTACCAATTTCTATGATCTAGGAAATAATGCTCAATTAAAAAAAAATTAGAGCTTAGTGCAAGGAGATAAGAATGGGTCAATTTGCATTCTTCTGCATGTTGACCTCCAGCTGAGCCAGCACCATTTGTTGAAAAGGCTATCTTTTTTCCACTGGATGGTTTTAGCTCCTTTGTCAAAGATCAAGTGACCATAGGAGTGTGGATTCATTTCTGGGTCTTCAATTCTGTTCCATTGATCTACATGCCTGTCACTGTACCAATACCATGCGGTTTTTAACACTATTGCTCTGTAGTACAGCTTGAGGTCTGGGATACTGATTCCCCCAGAGGTTCTTTTACTCTTGAGAATAGTTTTAGCTATTCTGGGTTTTCTGTTATTCCAGATGAATTTTTGAATTGCTCTTTCTAACTCTATGAAGAATTGAGTTGGGATTTTGATGGGGATTGCATTGAATCTGTGTATTACTTTTGGTAAGATGCTCATTTTTACTATATCAATCCTGCCAATCCATGAGCATGGCAGATTTTTCCATCTTCTGAGGTCTTCTTCAATTTCTTTCTTCAGAGACTTGAAGTTCTTGTCAATCCATGAGCATGGCAGATTTTTCCATCTTCTGAGGTCTTCTTCAATTTCTTTCTTCAGAGACTTGAAGTTCTTATCAAAGATCTCCACATAAAACCAGACACACTGAAACTACTAGAAGGGAAACTAGGGAAGAACCTTGAACATATGGGCACAGGGGAGAATTTCCTGAACAGAACTCCAGTAGCTTATGCTCTAAGATCAAGAATAGACAAATGGGACCTCATTAAATTACAAAGGTTTTGCAAGGCAAAAGACACCGTCAAAAAGACAAAGTGGCAACCAACTAACTGGGAAATGATCTTTACCAACCTTACATCCGACAGAGGGCTAATATCCAAGATATACAAAGAACTCAAGAAGTTAGACTCCAGAGAAGCAAGTAACCCTATTAAAAAATGGGGTACAGAGCTAAACAAAGAGTTCTCACCTGAAGAATATCTAATGGCTGAGAAGCACCTAAAGAGATGTTCATCATCCTTAGTCATTAGGGAAATGCAAATCAAAACAACCCTGAGATTCCATCTCACACCAGTCAGGATGGCTAAGATCAAAAACACAGGAGACAGCAGTTGTTGGCGAGGATGTGGAGAAAGAGGAACACTCCTCCACTGCTGGTGGAATTGCAAGCTGGTACAACCACTCTGGAAAGCAGTCTGGCGGTTCCTCAGAAAACTGGGCATGACACTCCCGGAGGATCCGGCTATACCACTCCTGGGCATATACCCAGAGGCTTTACCTGCATGCAATAAGGACACATGCTCCACTATGTTCATAGCAGCCTTATTTATAATAGCCAGAAGCTGGAAAGAACCCAGATGTCCCTCAACGGAGGAATGGATTCAGAAGATGTGGTATATCTACACAATGGAATACTACTCTGCAATTAAAAACAATGAATTCACGAAATTCCTAGGCAAATGGTCAGATCTTGAAAATATCATCCTTAGTGAGGTAACCCAATCACAAAAGAACACACATGGTATGCAGTCACTGATAAGGGGATATTAACCCAGAATCTCGGAATACCCTAGACACAATCCGCATATCAATAGATTTCCAAGAAGATGGAAGGAGAGACCCCTGGTCCTGGAAAGACTGGATGTAGGGGAACGCCAGGACAGAGAAACGAGAGGGGGTTGAATGGAGAAAAGAGGGAGGGAAGGGGGCTTATGGCACTTTCGGGGAGGGAGGAAACGGGAAAGGGGAAATGATTTGGAATGTAAATTAAAAAAAATAATAAAAAAAAATTAGAGTAGGCCAATTAACAGAAGGGCATAGGTTTAGGATGATTATTCTCTGTGTAACGTGTGGAAAACAATTCGTATGTTCCCATTCTTTAGAAGTCAGCCAGCCAGCGTTCTTGAGCAAATGCATTAACGTCTTACGCTTTGTATACCGCATGTATAATCGGTGTGAGATGAGAACCGGTTGTCAGCGTGGGAGGTCAGCGCTGCCCTGTGCTCCTCTGGGTAAGAGGCGAGCTTCGCAGGTATTAGCTGTGCACTGTCTCTAAACAGATTTTATCTTTATAGGTTTGTCCCCACTGCTCCCTTTACTTAGTCTTTCTCCAGTGTGGTATAACATACATAATTTCAATAACCAGGGATTGTCTCTGCACTCAAAACCACCTGCTGGCTTATATTAGCTAATTAATGGCGATTTATTTGAGTTACTGTTTTGAGCAGAGCTGATTGTTTTTAGGGCAGTTTCCTTAAAAGAGGTTTTTTGGGGGGATGGGCTCAGACCTATTTTTTTTCTTTTCTTTCCTTCCTTTTTTTTTGTTGTTGTTGTTATTTACATTTTTCTTTTTCTGTCATCTGGTGCCTTACATTAGTATACTTTAAGCCTCCTTTTAAAAGATGTTGACTGTTTGTCAAACAGTACTGATTTTGAATTTATAGACCTCAGTCATTTTCTCAAGTGCTAAAACAGCAGATTGTTTTAAACCCATTTCTGTCCCAGTGTCTGACCGCGTGAATTTAACCCTGTATGTAGCAGGAGCATACTAGGGCTCTCTCAGCAGCTCGCCTGTGTCTACTCTATTGGTGTGACTTCTTTCTTTCTCTTTTTAAAGTAATGTTTTCAAATCTCTATTTTTATTTGTTTACGTGGATGGATGTTTTGCCTATGCGTGTGGCTGTCCACTCTGTGTGTGTTGGCTCCCCTGGTCTTAGAGTTACACATGGTTGTGAGCTGCTGTGTAGGTGCTGGGAACTGAACCCACGTCTTTTCTGGGCAAGCAGTCAGTGCTCTTATCTCCTTAGCCATCTCTCCCGCCCCTGGTCTTTATCGCTCTCTCCATGTCTCTGCCTTTGTCTCTGTCTCTCTCTGTCTCTATCTCTGTCTCTGACTCTCTGCTGGTCTCAGTGTCTCTAACTTAGAAAAATCTATGTTCTGTGAAAACTGACTATCCTTTTTGACTGTGATTTAGTTCCCGCTGCCGTGACAGCAGAGAGAGAGAGAGAGAAGCCTCTCTCCAGGCAAAGTGTGTGGTGTGTGGTGTGTGGTGTGTGTGTGTGTGTGTGTGTGTGTGTGTGTGTGTGTGTGTGTACAATTGTTGAATACCCAATTTGGGTCTGCAATAACAGTGGCTCCATAATCCGTGGTATGGTTAACCTTGATTTCAAGAAATCTTGAAGTAATTAACTTGTGTGCCTGCCAAGGCTAGGATTCAAGAGTATTTTCATGAGCCCACACCCCTCTCAGCAAAGACTGTTCAAGTGATAGCAAGATGCATATTTTCAATTTCTGCTCTCATTAATTCACATATACCTTTTTGAGAACAAGGCACTATTAAGATATATTTATATATATATTATGATAGTTAGAGGTTTTAACCACTAAAATCATCATGAAAGAATTAAAAGTTAAAATGCAGATGATAAACTTGTCTTCTCAGTAGCCGCAGACTTAAAGGTTGACTGGTTTGTCTAATATTAAGGCATACAACTGAAGAATAATTTGCCATGTTTTTCTGATATGCTTTCAAAATATAGAACACACACACACACACACATACACACATACACACCACATACACACACACATACACACACATACACACACACATACACACACACACATGCACACACACACATACACACACACATACACACACACACACACACACATACACACACACACATACACACACACATACACACATACACACCACATACACACACACACACACACATTATAATGACAGATATTGCTCAATAGCAGTGAACTTGCCTGGAAGGCACGAGGCTATGTGATCATCACTACATGTATAAATATTTGTATGCATATAGACACAAGCATGATATAGGCACAGGATCCACACCATTTACCAGAGTTGACAACCAAAGCCAAGTTTTGTTATTGTCACTGAGCTGCACCTGTTTAGATGCAGTTACTTTTTTGTCTCTTGTGACTGAGGCTGGCATGAAGTTTCCATAGTGATCCATCTTTGCATCTTCAACAGTTCAGTTCACCTCCTTGGTTATTCAGAATTAGGACATCGGGCACACTGCTTCCTCCTACAGCTTTTCTCTTTCAGCTTCATATGACGAGGAGGCCCCTCAGCTTTGCTGCTCTGCTTTTGATGTCTGCCCCTTCCCTAACAATGCATGAGCCAAGTTAAGCCATGAGACCTTATACATCTCTTTATGTTGAAATTAGTAAAGCCATGCACCTGTTCTTGATCTCTTCCTGGATGAAGGTTTTCCTGAGCATATCCATCCCCCCTTTTGTTTTCTCCTGTTTCAGATCTTACTAAATACAAGGTATTCTCATTGGTGATATTCTCTCTGAGTCCAGCTTATTATCTTATGGAGGTTGTAGACCCCAGCTTCTGTTATTCCCTCAAAATGTGGAACAAGGAAGCGTGTCTAATGCTTTTCAGATAGATTTAGGTGAATGACATGTATTAAAAATCTAGTCTCTTTTATATACATATATATATGTATATATTAGTAAATATATATTAGTATATATTAGTATATTTATATATACTAATTTTATGTGTACATTTGCCTGCGTGTCTGTATGTGCATCATATGTGTGCCTGGTACCTTGAGAGGCCAGTAGAGGGTGCTGGAGCTCCATCACATTGGAGTTATAGCCGGTTGTGAGCTGACATGTTGGCGCTGCGACTCAAACCTGGGTCCTCTGCAAGAGCAGCAAGTACTCTTAAACACTGAGCAACCTTTCAGCTCCTAAAGCATCTTTTCAGACTAGGTGAAAGAGGACAGAGAGCACATGGGAAAACAGCAAAGAGACAGCATCAATCAGATCGTCTTGGTTACCATCGAAAGCGAGCCACAAAAGAGGAAGTGGAAGTTGGACAGCAGGCACTGTGACCGCCCAACACGCACTCACCGACTTTACCAGGACGTGTCTGAGTGTCGTCTGCACAATACTTCATACTCACACATAGGGTCTTCCTTTTTATAGGTTGAGTCCATGCTAAACTTCGTTCTTGAGGAAAGATCCTATTCATGAACAGAGCTGACTATTGCTAAAGCCACAGGGAAGACGATAGCGATGTCCAGAGAACTTGGTTCTCTGCTTCTGGCCTGTCTGCTACCGTGAAGCCACCCACTGACATTTCAAGAACACAGAGCAGAGAAGACTCCCAAGCAGGCACCTATGTTGACACACATGGATGTGAAATTCCTCATGATCTCTAACACTCAGAACGAGGTTTTGCAGTAGGTATTCAATCACATTATGATTGGTTCCATTTCAGGAGTGATAGAGGGAGAAAATAGACTCCAATTCGTAGCTGCTGTCTTGTGCCCGATTCTTATTAAAAACAGCACATTCCTGTAGCCCAGAGGGCTGACAGGTTCTTCCTGAGCAGGATTGCCGCTGGAAGCTAACCTGGAGGGGCTACTGAGAGAGTCAGAGGTACAACCTGCCCCTCTCTTCGGGGACCTGGGTGGGAGGAGCAGAGAACATGGGATCTTATCGTGTCTTCAAGCCTCTGTCACCCCAATAAACAGTATTTCTTAAGGCTCTGCTGACTTCCAGCTCTATCATTAATTGGTTCCTAAGTGCACCACTAATAATAAATGATCCGAAAGGGAAATACCCTTGAATCAGTGTGCGAGGTGCGTACACCCTCGCCGCATTAGCTAGCGTTTTTTCCTGTTTTGTTTTTTATCATGTTCAAACATAGGTGTCGTTTACTTCTATTTCATCACTTGGGCTTGACATTCTATCTAAAGATGATCAAAATACAATAAAAGGATTGCTGCCAGCAGAGGCTCTTAACAACCTTGAGTGAAGTAACGCTTGGAGACACTACTAAGGAGCACGAAGGTGCTGAATAAATTCAGTTCAAACAAGACACTCCTGTCCTGAGGTACCGCTAATGCGCCTGTGACAGCGAGTGTGAAGACAGGGTTTTGTTCTTTGCTTTTCCTTGAAGATCGGCAGTTTCCAGTTTACGGCCTTCACCTTTTCATGGGCGAGATGCTAACTCTAACGTCAGCATTCCGTACGTGTTCCTGCATGACATAACTTCCTTCTCAAAGCCTTGACTAAGGTTATACATCTATTTTGTGCACATAATGGGCTCAGAAAATACAGTGAAGTTGGGTGTGAGGATTCCAGGGTTCTGGAGGTGGAGGCAGGAGGATTGGGAATTGAAGGTCATCGTTGGCTACACGGCCAGGTTGAGACCAGCATCAACTGAGCCTTTTGACTTGTATCTAAAAAAAAATAAATAAAAATAAACAACCAGGTAAAGACAAAGTTGTAGTTCAAATTTGGAAGAATTTTGGACTTATTTAAAATGTGAGAGATGGCTCGTGGTTAAGAGCACTGACTTCCAGACAACCCAGGTTCAATTCCAGTACCTACAGGGCAGATAACAACTTCGGTAACTCCAGTTCTAGGGGATGTGACACCCTCACACAGACATACATACAAGCAAAACACTAATGCACATAAGAGGAAAATAAATAAATCAATAAAAATAGTTTTGGTCTTGCATTGGGGATGAGGCAGAGAGAGAGAGAGAGAGAGAGAGAGAAACACTGGTAGGCTCTGATATAATGTAATTCTGAACATTAAGTCTGGGGCCTCGCACATGCCAGACAAATGACCTACCACTGAGATATGTCAGAAGCTCTTTATTTTCTCAGGATAGTCTTGCTATGAACCTCAGGCTAGCCTTGAACTTTAGCTTCCTCCTGCCTTAACTTCTTGTATATTTTAAAGGCAAATGCATGTTGATATATTTTGAAAAATACAATGGTCTGCTGTTTTATACATTTAGAACATTATACTCTCGAGGTAAAAAGGAAGTGAGGTGTGGTGGCACACGTCTTTGATCCCAGGACTCAGTAGGCAGAAGCAAGTGAATCTTGAGAGTTGAAGACCAGCCTGCACAACATACATAGTTGTTCCAGGAAAGCCAGGGCTACGTGGGGAGTTCCTGTCTTAAAGAAAAAGAAGAACTGGGTGTGGTGGTGCATGCCTTCAATCCCAGTATTTGGGAGGTAGAGGCAGCCTGGATTCTATAACAAGCTCCAGGCTAGTCAAGGCCGCAGAGAGAGACTCTGTCTCAAAACAAGGACTACAGCAACAGCAAGAAAGTTGGCAAGACAATTCTCACAGAAATAAATTATTAAAACAATCGAACCATAATTTAAATGCCCAATTATTTCTTTAAAAGAAACAAGAAATCACAAGGAAGTGCGCATATAAAATGCATTAGACTTTTCACTTACCATTGTACAAATCAATTAATGGGGTGAGTTTGGAAGCAAAGCTGTAGTTTAGTTTTTATCTTACGCACAGTAAGAATTCTCATGCCAACATACTTGCTAGTTTGTCCTTCTGGTCAATTCTGTGTCATGTGGCCCTAAATCAAGAGCACCTGAGACAGACAATGCCCAGAAGATGGGCAGACCTGAGCTTCAGCCCGGACTCAACCATTTCCAATGATGATAATACTTTGTGGCAGTATTGGCAAAGAGATGCTTGGTTTAGGAGGGCAAATTCAAAGGAGATAAAGAAATTGTCAATAATTTTGGCACTAAAGCGTAAAGCCCCAACCCTCTGCTGCTCAGAGCCTCTGCCGCACATACATGCAGGTCAGGTAGCTGCATTCTTGGGGTGACAGAATACTCAGGGCAAGGTAGGAATCCTGGAGTGAATCTGAGACCAAAGAGGTCTGAGTTGTAGTATTACATACTCAAATTCAGTCTCTTTGCTTATCTCTGGGGAAGGGAAGGAAGAAGGGGAAAGGGGAGGGGTAAGAGAGAGGGGAGAGGGAAGGAAGGAGAGAAAAAAAAAGATATAAAGAAAGCAAGCAGGTCATACAAATGTTTGTATTTAGAAACTGATGTTGGTAAACTTAAAGAAACACCCAATTGCCAAATCTCAAACAGAAGACCATGGTTGTATAAGTAAATAGTTTTGACACAGGAAAAACTCATTTGGTCAGGTCAGAATCACCTTGTACAATCTGAGTCTCCTCTTCTTGCTTTTTTTTGTTGTTGTTGTTGTTTTTGTTTTTATTTTTTGTTTCGTAGACTTATTTTTCATTCATCTCTCCGTGAATCTGCATGTATGTATGTGTGCATACATGTAGGTGTCTCCGGAGGCCAGTCGAGGGCATCAGATCCCTTGGAGCCGGATTTACTGGCATTTGTGAGCTGCCTGACACAGGTGTTGGAAACCCAACCCTCATCTCCTCTGCAGGAGCAGGAAGAGCTCTTACTGCTGAGATGTCTCTCCAGCTCCTTGATGCTATTTTTTTGTGGTCACTTCCCTTGATTTCTACACCAACACATATTGCTAAGGAGAAGATTGATAATTCCTCCATCATCTCCCTGGTTTTAACGGGAATCCAAGGGCAGCTTCATTTTGTAGGGGGTGGAAAGGGTCAGATAGTCATATCTGATTTCCCCGCCCTTCCCATTCTTTGTTCTGTTTTGACAACTGTCCTGGATCCCTAGTAGTTCTGTTCTGATGGCCCATTCCTGATATTTTTCTGCCTTTCTTCTTCCCCAAATGAAAACTGAACACTTTGTCCCATTGCTTCAGGCCTGGTAAATATGACCTCTCACTAATAATTCCCCTCTCAGACAACAAAATGCCTTAATTTAGTGGAAGCAGACACCCCTTCTTAATCACAAACCACGTTTATATAAAGAGTTGTAGTTTACAAAGTGAAATCTCGGTTAATCTACACAGCACCACCAAAGTAGGACCCCGCTGCCTATTCTTTGTGGGTGAGGGGTGGTAATAAGCAGCCAATTGATTGCTTTCTCAAGGATGCATAACTTGGGACTCAAGCTCAAGATCAGCTACTGCTAAGTCCGATATTCACTGACTGTTGTAGTCAGTACGAGGCAGAGGGCACTCTGAGAAATACAAGGATTTCCTACTGGGTGATTGATACCACTGAAACAGCAATGGAGAGATGCCACCTGCCATTCACAGATACGTGTGCTGAAGGCAAGCTATTGAACTTGCCCAGGTCTCAGTTTCTTTGCCTTTAAAATGAAAATGTTGGACAAGGTAATGCCTTGGGCGCATCACAGTTTTAAGACGCTATATGAACGCATACACACTGTCCTTGCCAGTTTTAATGTCAATTTCCATTTTCTTATCACTTTGTATCAGGCTTACAAGGAATTTGTAGTTACAGGAGAAACCTGATAGATTTTCAAAAATATTTTATGACATGCCAAAAAAGAAGCAAAACTACAGAAAATCGAGGATTTGACTGCGAGGATTTAAACAGGCGGTGTTGTGTTGACACGGCAGCGCCTCCTGAGGAATTGTGCCATGTCTCACAGTACTCGGTTTTAGGATGGATATACGGTAGGGGAAGTAGCATCAACATTCAACCATCCCAGCAGGTGAATTAGCTTGGGTTTTCAGTAGGGTTTTCATTGTGGAGACACCAACACCAACATACTCATGGATGAAAGTGTAAAAAGTCAGATGTGAAGCAAGATCAAGCTACGTAGCCAATACGGATATTGCCCAAGTTTAAGTACTACTCTCTATTTATTATTATAAACTGTGGGATAAAATGCAGCCCAGTATTAGACAACAGGCTAAGAACAGAGTTAAAGGAAAAGATGTTTCAAACTAACCTCCCCCCCTTCCTTAACACAACGAAGCTGGCCGAGCTATGAAATTGTGATGGAAATATTTGAGCTGGTGTGTCTGAAAAAAAAATACACTGATCATTTCACTCTTCCTGGCTTTTAATGCTCCAGGGTTTTGGAGACGAATAGGAGTAATAAGTTCACTTTGCAGGATTAATGCAGTAATTCTTTATCATAAGGGCAGAGCATTACCTCAATCTGATTTTGCTACAAAATGGTTCAAAGTCTATTTTTAATGATGGCCCTAATTTGTTAACACCTTTTACATTATTAATCCCCTTTATATCCAAGTAGTTATTGCATGTCATAACAATGTATCTATGCAGGGAATTTAATAGTGTTTTCTAGATGTCAAGAAAAGGCTTGTTCCGCAAAATGCTATTAAAACTGATAATGAGCTAAATATTTGCCATAGCAAACACTGAAATTACTATATCAATCAGCATTGGGCCCTCTTATTCAATAAACAGAAATTAACCTATTAACTATGCCCAACTTTCAGCCACAAAAATGCTGCTTCCAGCCCCTGCTTTCCATCCCTAGTCTTTATTTTCTTAAAACCATGTACAGTCCTAAAGTCTCAGAGTTTTGGGTAAAATTTCAGGGTTAATGCTGGTGATGCAGACCCAGAACAAGATGTGAAATCATGAATGCTTTCTCAGCTGCAGTGGCTATGAATATTTTTAAGCTTCCTTTAAGGTAGGCACCTACTTATACACAAAAAATTAGATTCTGCCAGATAAAGCAATGAAACATGCTTTTAAATCATGCTTTCAGATTTTTCCAGATTTCTACTACTTAAAATGAAGATTTCTCTAGTAATTATAGAATGCGACTACAGTATCTCTATAAAAGATATAGCAAAGGTGACTGAGGGCTAGCCATTGGTCAAATAAGGCATTTAGATATTAAAACAGAGACAAATCATCTATTTTTCATAGCCCCAGAAGAAAGCCTCGTTCCTATTGTGCTTTAAGCAGCCCTGGGTGAGTGTGCTGGGCAGCTTCATGCATTGCCCAGATCCAGTTACCCTCTTAGCGACACTCAGTGGCACTGGGCTAAAGATCAATGCTGTATGGCAGTGTACAGGAGCTGGGTTTAGTTCCGACAGTACTCTGTTGGTACCTTACATAGTTAAAAGAGCTTGCATGTCTTTGGTTGTCTTCAAGATTTCTGATTTTCTGGGCAACATGACACTACACATTTTATGCCATTTAAAGTCAGGCGATGTTGATATTTAAATGGTGAATTTAGAGATTACATGGGTGGCTATGTGCGCATCAAAAATAATATTTTGTGGTTGTGTTTCTTAGTTTGCAGAGCTTTTGGTATCTGTTTTCTATAGGTCCTTTGGAGCAGGCAGAATGCACAGTGTTTCTTTTTTTTTTTTAAGATTTATTTATTTATTTTATGTATATGAGTACAGCATAGCTATCTTCAGACACACCAGAAGAGGGCATCGGATCCCATTAGAGATGGCTGTGAGCCACCATGTGGTTGCTGGGATTTGAACTCAGGACCTCTGGAAGAGCAGTCAGTGCTCTTAACCTCTGAGCCATCTCTCCAGCCCATGCACAGTGTTTCTATTGAGGAGTTACAAGGTCGCTCTAGAACAGTTAGCTGATTGGTTAAGTCGCTATGGGTTCTAGGGAAAGGGTCTCCAGGCTTATTATTAAAGAGGCTTTCAGTTCTGGTTACCTCCTTGACTCACCAGGGGAAGCTGATACATTGTTGCAATGCCGCTCAGTTCGAAGTCCAAATCTCCTGGTGTGAAGTCTCTCCACCTTTTTTTTTTTAACATAAAGTTATAGGGTACCCACTGATATTTTTGACACATGCACATATTATATAATATTCAAATTAGGGTGAACATACCCATTTCCTCCAACACGTATCTTTTGATTATAATGAACGCATTCAGATTTCTTTCTTCCAGTTTTAAAAATGTATCCCCTATATTACTGTCCTCAATAGTCACTCTCTCGCATCCAGGAGTTGTAGAGGGTTTAAAAATGCAGTCAGGGCAGAAGGCCCAGGGATCTTGTTAAAAAGCAGACTGTGGTCAGCAGATCTGGGGGAACCTGAGAGTCTATGTTTCAAAAAAACGCTCCTGGACTCAGACAGGCCGAGAACTCATGCGGGGTATCAGATCACTCTTCCTTAGCACCAGGACACCATAGAGACCTTGATGGGCAAATGACACGTCTCCAGGGGCTCTTTCAGATATGAGAACGTACTTCCTTGGGTGGCCCTGTAATTTCTTTGATTTCATGGCTTCCCAGAAACACATTCAGTTCAATCCTAAACTTCAGTTTGTTCCAAGTTAAATAGGCTTGTAAAAAGCGTAGTCTCTAGTTAGAACATTTGGGAATAAAGTAAATAAACTACCAAATGGTAGTTCTAAGAATAGATTTACAAATTAGCTTAGGGCCAGATATCTGCTCAGTCAGACACCAGTACATGGCCTCACGCGGCCGAGCTTAGGCTCTTTAGAGTGTAAGGTGGGAGCAGTGTACAGAAGCTGTGTTTAGTCGCTGAGTACATCCAAACCCTGTCCATAGAGAAGAGCAGGCACCCCACCTATAACCAGCACCACGTCTTTGTAGGAGGAGACAAGGATGCTTTCAAATTGCTAAGCATCCGGCTGAGCCTGGCATTGCAAGGGCTCCATAAATCTTAGTCATTATTTTGTATTAGTGCTAAAGTCTTATCTGTTATTATGTCCAATTAGTACACGGTGCCCTGATTTGTTGATACTCTAATGAGGACAGGAACCATTGATTAAATAGACTAATCATAATCTTGGATGAGGGAACAGGCCTTACAGGCACATTATGTGAATATGCCTAACAGCAAAAAGCAAAGCTTTCTTGATTAAGAGAAGCACGGACTTTGGTTGTCAGTTTCATGATGAGTTTTTGGTCAAAGGTTTCATGTTGTTTGTAACAAAACAGACAGTCATGTCTGCCAGAGTGACGTACGTGTAAAGATAAGTAGCAGCAAGGTTGCAAAGCATTAAAAATATCCCCTCGAATGCAAAGTTATTAATAACCGCTTTACAGCACATTTGGCATTTCTGGAAATTGCTCATTTGGTTAGTGTTTTCTTTTTAAGGAGATTTCCTACTTTTTGTATCTTCAGAGATACATTTGTTGTTGCTGTTGCTGTTGTTGCTAATTTTTGGTACTAAGTTTTAGACCTAGGGCCTCACGTATACTGGGCAAGTGTTCTCCCAGAGTCACACTCCTAGAAAGCCGCAAGGTTTTAAGTGTGTATAGGTTTTAAACTGTATTCTCTCACGTGCAAAACTTAAATGTGGAGAGGATAAAAGGAGATATGTTGCCTAAACAGTCCTCCAGGGATAGAGATGTACACAGGAAGAACACAGGACGAAGATATAAATGTCAGGTCTTTCTCAGACTGTACTTCAAGTGTCCCAGGCCATTCTTGTCATGGGAGACCCTGCAGAGGTAGGACATGAAAATGCCTTCTTCCAACACATATGATGAAACATTTATTTCAAATTACGTTTTTGGCTTACTCCTTATTCTTTGTCCTTCCTGGATGAATAAATAGAATGAATATTCTGTAGCCCATCTCTGAGCATCCTAGCCTTGGTAAGAAGGTACTTCTGAGGTTACAGAAAGTCTGCTCCCTGGTTACACACAGGGAAACAGGCACAGAACGTTTCTATCAGCTCATCTAACTCAGAGCCAGGACCCAGAGACTCAAATTGATGTTCCTGTCCCACGCCAATCCTCTTTTCCTTTTTAGCCAACTAGGAAGGAAGTTACACCATTCTCACTTATGTGTCTTAGATGGTTCTTTTAAAATTGAATTTATTCATTCATTCATTTACTCACTGGGTGTGTGAGTGTGTGTCTCTGTGAGTGCTTACGCGTGCGAGAGAGTGTGTGTGTGTATACCTGTGAACATGCCACAGTGCACTTGTACAAGTCACAGGCCTACCTGCATGAGCTGTTTTTTTTTTTTCTGCTGCTCTATGGGTCCCCGGGGGAATAAATTCAGATTGGCAGGCTTATGGGCAAAAAGTGTCTTTGCTTGCTAAAGCTTACTTCCATTTTGACTTTTAAAAATTTTTTCGAGAACCTATTTGCACTCTTACATATTTCTTATTCCAACAGAGAAGTTGTAACATGGGAAAAGAAAAGAGGTTTGCACTGTAATGCCTAGGACACATCTAGATGCATAGAGGATGTTCTAGCATAATCCTCCTGTGGCTTGGTGTCGCTTTCCACAACGTTGTTTATGATGCATTTATCTGCACCTCATGGGCCATCTGCTTTTCCTGCTGTAGTTTTCTAAGCCTGGCCCTGTCACACCCCCACTGGAGCACCTTTGACATTTTTTGCTAACCTTGGGCATGCCTACAAGGTCACCAGAATGTTTAACAGTATGCTTGTGAGGTTCTCCGCATTACAAAAGACCCTGTAATGCATAAGCGATGGGCTGATGGGCTGGCCGGCTTTGCTCATTGAACTGGGTGTGGGGTGAGAGAAGAGACAGGTGTGAAGATGGTCCCATTCTGTTGCTTTTGGAAACCAGAAGGATGTATAATCCAGAGAAGTCTGCTGGGTAGAATCGGAAAGCTGCCATTCTTCTTCAGATGGTTGTGAGGCGCCTTATGGAGAAGTGAGGCGGACAGGAACCATGGAGACTGGCATCCATGGACTCTATGCTATGCATTTCTGGGTGGCACCCACGATAGGTTCCTCTTCAACATGAATGAATTTCCTTCAATGTGATCTTTTTCTTTATCTCTCCTCTCTCTTCCTTTAGAATTGTGCCATTACTCCAATTTAGTGCATTAATTTGTATACTACTACTTTACTATCAATATTTATATAGAGGTTTAATAATCTGTCAAGAATGACTTTAGTTAGCTGTTTGACTGCTCTTGATATTTTAATATCTTCAGATCCAGTCAGTTCTAGGGATTTTCTTACTTGCTTTGGGTCTTCTTTCGAGGACCTATTTATTTATTTTTAATGACTATTTGTTTGAAGCATTTTAGTTCCATTTTAGATAGAATCATTTGACACAACTGCATATATTCTGTTAAGGATTATTTTCTGGGTGCCAGCTTTTCAAAATGTCTCTTGTGTGTTTGTTATTATCACAGAGACCTGTGGTTCTCAACCTCCCCAATGCTGCAGCCCTTTAATACCATTGGGAACAGATAAAAGGAACTTGTCTTAAGTTCTGCCATTTTGACTTCAGACTCCACTTTATCTAAGCTGACAACCTCCTCTCTAAGCACTGATAGTTACGCAAAACATAATGACTATACATAAGAACAGAAAGAACCAATGGATTTGATTGGCTTGATTCAATGTCAGTTGACAACGATGGAACCCTGGGGAAAGTCCCTAATCCTCGAGTTCTGACTGGTGAAAAATTATAACTGTAACTTGGTCCAGAGACTTGAGGTTTTTGTGGTTATAAATCCTGCTTCAGCCCCTACTCAGGGCTGCCAGAAGAAGCGAGACTCTGGAGTTCGTGTCTGGTGGTCGGGATCTGTCAGCTACTCTGCTTATGCGGTGGGAATAATAAAAGATTTTGTTGTTACAGGAGCCAACTGGTGTTTTTCTCTCCCCTTTCCTTGTGGCCCACAACAGACACAATGTAACAAATACAGTTCCTCATGATGTGGTAACCCAACCATGAGACTATTTTGTTGCTCCTTCATAACTGTAATTTTGTTACTGTTATGCATTATAATGTAAATATCTGTTTTCCAACTGTCTTAGACAACCCTCATGAAAGTTTGACCCCCAAAGGGTTTGTGATTCACAGAATGAGAACCACTGACCTAGATGGTCCCTACTGTTTTATATACATTATAACTGCATTTTTTTCCCTCCTTCCCTTTTCTCCTCCAACCCTTCAGATGCATTCCCCTTGCTGTCTCTCAAATTCATGGCCTTTAAAAACATTGTTAACATATCAATAGATTTCCAAGAAGATGGAAGGAGAGACCCCTGGTCCTGGAAAGACTGGATGTAGGGGAACGCCAGGACAGAGAAGCGAGAGGGGGTTGAATGGGGAACAGAGGGAGGGAAGGGGACTTATGGGACTTTCTGGGAGGAAGGAAATGGGAAAGGGGAAATCATTTGGAATGTAAATAAAAAAATTTAGAAAATAATAAAAAAAAAGAAAAAAAAATAAAGACCTTAATGCAAAAAAATAAAACGTTAACATTGTTAACACACACACACACACACACACACACACACACACACACACACACCCCACACACACACAGATTTCTTTTGTTGTACTTTGTACTTGATCTTGGCACTGTTTCTCCCTACACATAGTGCCTTTGAAATTTCTAGGTGGACTTGGCGTACCTAAAATTTTACCAAAATTTTAAATAATATGCTAGTGGGATTTCTCCACTCTGTGCAAACACAAACTGCTCAGCCTGTATAACGTTCTCTGAAAGTACGTGACCTCAGGGCTGATCACTTGTTACTGGGCAAGCAAATCATTTTCCACCACTTTTAAAAGTCCATCGGATTAGATTTCACGGCTTCTTTGTACGGGAGCACTCGTTGGCTATCCATATTTACTTTAGATTTGTTTTTTCCTTTTCCTCACCACCCCTAATTTCATCTTAGACTTTTCCTCCATGATTCCTTTGTCCTCCAGTAAGCATTTTAGAATCTACTTCAGTGAGGCTCACACAGTGAGTCAGCCTGTTTTTCTGCAAATGTCTTTATCCTGTCCATGGTCTTAAGGTTTTCTGTGTTTACGATTCAGGGTTGATCATGACTTCTCTTGTTAGAGCAAGTTCACATACTGACCTGCATTACTGTCATTTGTAGCTCTCTAGTAAAGTCTTTGCCGGCTGGCTACTATTCAGATCTTTTGCTCTCTTTGAAGTTCTGCAGTTCTACTCTCAGGTTTCCAAATTGTGGATTTTTTTGACTGTGCTGTGAGCCTCATTTCTTGGCCCTTCTCATACTTAACCACTGGGCTATTGGGTGTTGGGTCTCTCCTATTTTCTCATGATGTATCTCTTCAAGTTTTGTATCACAGATATTTTTATTTTTTTTAAAAAAAGGATTTATTTATTTTTATTTGTATCTGCATTTTGCCTGTATGTATGTATGTATGTATGTGCAACGAGTGTGTGTCTGGTGCCCACAGAGCTAGAAGAATCTATTAGATTCCTTAGAACTGGACTTAAGGATGGTTGTGAACTGCCATTTAGGTGCTGGAAAGCAAACCTGGGCCCTCTGCAAAAGCAGCAAGTGCACTTTAATGGTGGAGCCATCTCTCCAGCCTGTATTTTATGTTTACTATGTCTTTTGATGGTAACTTTATCGATGACATCTTTCCTTCTGTCTATGATCATGCTCCATTTTTTAAAGGTGTGCCTTTTTATTTCATCAGCTTTCCATTTAACTGGATCCCATCTGACGCTTAGCACATCCGTGGGGGTTTTATTAAAATTCCTTCTACCTTTCATTGTTTATCATATTATTTTCTCATTGGTATGAGCTCTTAATTCCTTCTTTTGGTTTTTGAATACTAACTTAGTAAGCCCAAACCTGCTTTGGCCTGGATATCTTCACTTGGTAGAGAGGAGTCACACAGCATGATGACCGATCTTTCTTTAATCAGTGGACACTGTCTCAAGTGGTCCCTTAGCTTGACTTTGGAACAGCCATCTACTGACCCAGCACACATTGTGTCTGCCTCGGTTTGGACCTTGCATGTCATCCATCTAGAGGGGAAGTCCTTGGGTGATTTCGGCTGTCTGTTCTTTAAGGAGACTGTAGGATTCTGGGCCCTTCCTCTTCTGCCCATCTGCTTCCTGGCCATGAGATGAATGAGTTTTCCCACCTAGAGCTCCTGCCATAATGTGCTTCCCTCCCCCACCCTTCATGCCTGGCTGGGTCCTAACAGCAGCGCATCTGCCTGATCATGGATGGAGCCCTTCAGAACCGAGAACACAGACGACGCTTTTTCTCTTCATACACTGATTGTCTCAAGCTCTTGACAAAGTAGTGGAAAGCAGACGAACCACCCTTTTGGTCTCTCAATCTGATCTCTAAGGTGATGTTTCTTTCCTACTGCACTGTGGTAGCTGAAGCATTTAAAAGATGGCTGTGAGAAACTTCTAGTATGTCAGCTCTCCTAGCCTACCTTGTGCCTGCATTTCTGTGTGAAGGGGGTGTGTCTGTGCTCAAGCCTAAAGCCATTTCTTCTGTGGCCCTCACCAGGGACATTTCGCTTGCGAGTCTCTCCTCTGTTCAACCGTAATTTCTTCCCTCTCCATTGGAGCTTTCGCAAACCACCAGCCATCAACTCTGGGACCTTTCCTCCTTCCACTGTGCTTCCGACCAGTCTCTCCTCTGAAGCCACGCCGACTTCTCCGCTGTTTGTGAGCATGCAGACACACTGTGGTTTAGGACTCTGGGACTTTCTCAGCGAAGTTCTGCATTTTATAAGTTTTTGAAAACACTCACCGTACTTCAGTGGGTACAAGATGCTCCACGGTGACAATGATTTTCATGGTGAGCCACCACGCTCGCCTGCTTGGGGACATAGGTCAGAACACCACTTATCTTTCTTTTCTAGTTATACTCTCTCAGGCTTATTTCATAAAGTATCATGCATTCTAGTACTATGCATGAAGAATACCCTCTACCTCATCCCGTCTTGAATGTGATCTCTCAGCAAGTCTTGGTCCTGAACACAAACATGCCTCAAATCTCTCTGTTCCTCTCTACCTGAGAGGTAGTTGGTGTCACTACCCTGTTGCCAGCCAAATTTTCAGAGGGACGATTTCAGTATGCCGCTTAACCTTTTTTTTTCTATTCATTTTTCTTTCGGTAGGAATTAAGCTGAAATGTCTCCTCCCCATTTTGCGCTCGGGGTTCAGCGTGCTTTTGTTCTGACAGACTGCAGCAAAGAAGCATCCGCATGTGCCACTACGCCAAACAGAAGCTCCCAGGGTGGAGGCGGCACTCTGTGGTGGAAGGTTCTGGGTTCATCCCTGGAACCATAAAAACAAAACAAAGAAATCCAAGCAGCGACTTCCATGCTTCCGTTTAGAGCTTAATCACATCTGGTGTTTGTGCGCTGTATGTATACGGATATACATTTCTATATCTGGGAGAAAATGAACTATATGTGCTGAGCTCGTTTTCAGAAGTGATGAGAAACCGAGTAACCATATGGAAGCATTTAGAGACGCCATTTTAGACTTTCTGGTGGACAGCTGCTTTGAACAGTGAGGGAGGAGCTTGGTCCCACTACAACTTGCTAAGAGTTAAAGATAGCATACAAAAACGGAACAAACATGTAATTTCACAATTACTGTGTGAACAGTTTAGAAAAGGATTTGGTGATAATTAATTTTGGCACTGTCGGTGGAATTACTATCTAATTAAAGTTTGTACTATTTCCTCTATGTCTACTGTCTTCCAAATAATTTCCAAATTTTTTGGCATCATTTTTACTTTTCCTAATGTTTAAGTATAGCTTGAGAACATAATCCAGACTAATACATTTTAAAAGACATTTGCATAAGCTTACAGACAGCTTTTGAAGTATATTATAAACTGAATTCAAGCAAGGTATAAGGCATCTTCTTAAATTGGCTCCACTGCTAAAAACAAAAAAATCTCAGAGCTACAGCACTAGTTTTAATATTTAGCCAATTGCCTAGATAAGTTTTAAATAAAAGTAGATGACTAGATTATCTGCTCTATCTTTGTCACAATGGGCTGCTGTAGTCTGGGGTTGCAGACCAGGCTCTAATTAGGGAGATTAGGCACTGTGTGGCTGAGTCTGGCCATCACTCCATTCATCCCGTGGTTGCTGGCTCCCAGCTGTGGGGAGGCTGCCAAGGGATCATTTTACTTCCTTTACATTGGTTCTGAATCTCTACTTAATGGGAGACTAACCTGGAAGCTAGTCAAAACTCAGACTGAATTTATAGGTTTTCGTGTAGACTGGAACCACCTGCTACTTCTACTGCCTATTGAGTCCCTTATAAGGAGGGCTAGGCCTAGAAAGCGGATCTTGAATTCAAACAATCTTTTTGGCTGATAAAATATTATATTTTACCCTCACCTGGGCTTAGTAATGACATTTATAGCTACTTGGGATCTTAGACCTGTGAAGATTCTCAGATCTAAAATTGAAAATTGAAATGTTTCACAATTTGAAACTATTATGAGTATTTTTATGTCCTTGTGAAGTGTCACAGATAGTACACACAACCCTAACAAAAATTTTTAGCCCTAAAAGAAAGCAAAGACCATTTAAGTAAGATAAAAATAGTATCAATTTTTAGTAAAGAAGATAAAAGGAAAATACTGTTTAAAAACACAGTTATCTACTGTCTTCTAAACCACCCCCCCACTTGAAACAAGTGTGACATGACAGTTTGTGGTACATCTTTGCAATTATTTCAGTTGAATTTAAACAGTTGTAAAAGGGTAGTTCTAGAATTATAAAATTCCCATGTTTTTCCAAATCTGCTAAAACCTGTGTTTCTCCCCAAACTGAGCTTTGTGGAATCCTTCACACAGGGCTTCTGGGGAGCATGTGTAAGGGAAGGCCACGGTGTCATGGAGGAGTCGTGGGGGATCTGGGCAACACATCGGGCTGTGTATCTTTAGGACAGAGTGTGAGCACATGAACGGCACTTTCTGAGTCTCATGTAGTGTTTGTGTGCATGTGTGTGTTATAAGGACCTTCATTTTTTGTTCATTTCATCTTGGATTGCTAAAATGCATTGCAAACACAAACTGCAAAGTAGCACTTTCCATTTGCTTCTTCTAGGAGCTATCTCTTAAACTTGTGAAAAATTATCTGCTTAACATGTATACAAATTATCATAGTTCTCAGGGTCTCATACTTACTTGTTTCAGTGTTTCTGTATTAGTGTGTTTTCTGTTGCTACAATGGTCAATCAACCGTATGTAACGAACCACTGGCAACTAAGGAACACTGAGAGCAGGAGAAACAGTCTTCCCCAGGGAAGAGCACACCAAGTAGTTAGTTATCCAATACCAACTGCTCAGCCTGAAAACACATACAGGTAACATTCTGAGGCTGAGCAAGTTGTATTTACATATATTATATTATAATATAAATATTTACATATTTAATATATGTAACAACAGTTAATGAAAAACAGAGACTTTGACTTAAGAGAACAAGGAGGGGTATGTGGGAAGGTTTAGAGGGAGGAACGGGAAGGGGAAATGATGTAATTAGAATTAGAATTGGTATTAGAATCTCTAAAAATAAAAGAAATAATTAAAAGTTACCAAAGACTGGGTTCTTTATAAGGAGTAATATTTTGGGACTGTATTGGTTAAGCTTCTAATAAGGACCCATCTGGGCTGCATCAGATCATGGCAAATGGTGTCACGGTGGGAACACATGTGAGAGGGAAAGATGGCCCAGTGAGACAGGAAGTCAGAGGCACAGCGGCCAAGTTCACTTTTTTTTTTTAATTTTTATAAAAAAAAAATAGCACCTCACTCTTCAATGAACTAATTGTGGCCTAAGAGAAGCACGTTAACCTCCTCAAGGCCACTCTCCTAGATCTAACTAGGTCCTCCCCACCTCTCTACCTAACTGTCCCACCACCCTCCTCAAAGCCACTCTCCTAGATCTAACGAGGTTCCCCCCACCTCTCTACCTAACTGTCCCACCACCCTCCTCAAAGCCACTCTCCTAGATCTAACGAGGTTCCCCCCACCTCTCTACCTAACTGTCCCACCACCCTGAAGCGCAGCACACTCAGGAGCTGAGTCTCTGTCAGACTCCCTCCACGCCCCCCCCCCCCCCGTTAATATGAATGATTTACTCGGCTGACAAGTCGGAAAATAAAAATCAGATGGCCAGTGGTGGTGGGATTGCGATCGGAATCCGTAGCTTTGCGTCTCCCGATAGATAACTTCTTGTTTCCTTCCCAACTGATTGGAGTTTGTGAATTTGTGTGTGTCTTACAGGCATCAAGATGCCCTAACAACCCTGTTCAGAAATACACCTGCCACTGTAACTCCAGAAGAAAGTGCGACAGGACAAAAACTGATAACCGTGTGTGACTGGAACTGCTAGCTCAATACCGCTCAACACTTCAGGGCCCCACCCCAAGCAAGGCCTGCAAACAATATGAATAGTTTGATAACCTCATCTGGGAGTGAGCTAGCTGGAGAATCAAGCGTACACATAAGAAAATTAAGTTAGTCACTGAAAAATTCCTTTTTAAAAAGAATTCTGAAGCCGAGATTTGGAAAACACAAATAAACTGTATGGCCTAGCCTCATACTCCAAAAAAACATAGGACGGTTGAAAAAATAGGTTTGGAGTTTAAGATTAAAATCCTGAATTGCACGTGCCAATCTGGTAGAATAAAAGTTAATGTGTGGTCTGTGACATGAAAGGTTTATTCAATACAAGTGAGCACTGTATAAGACAAATTCTCTCTATTTGGGGCTTGGTAGAACTTCATTACAGGTGAACCAGAAGCACGCTATTCCAATACTGCATTAGTTCAACTTATTCACCTGCAGTGTAGGACGACCAGAAAATGAAATTTTATCGCAGCAGCACTTGGAAATGTTTTGCCTTTGGTATCTTGAGGAAATGAAATCTCCGCAGCTGTGTGCCAGGAAATGCTGCAAAAGTCATTTTATGCATGCGGGAGACTACTTAAGGAACTCTCCAAGACTCATAGAAAGTAGATTTGGTGGTAAGAGTGAACTCGATAAAGAGTCCAGCAGTGAAGGGGAAATCTTGAGTTTTAATTTTCGGAGAACAAAAATACAAAACGAAAGCCACAGGTAAACCTCAAGATCAGCAGGCGGGCACATCCAGGACAGAGCCACTCACTCAGGAGGCGGCACGGGGTGTGGAGACGCGGGCTGCGCCCTGACAGCATGCTGGGGGCAGCATCTTTATCCGTGGGCCTCCTGGGATGATAGCAGGCCCCACGTCTAACTTTACTTTTATTCTTTGATTCACTTCCTGAGAATCACTCAACACACGTGGAAGATGCTTCACTGTCCCTTGCTTTTCCTTCTTTTCCTCAATAATATTTTTCTTTCTTACATTTCTCCTTTCTATGGTATCTTTATGCGGAGAGTACAATCTTTACACGGCATTTTGACATAACCTCCCTAGCATGTGCTCGAGCTGGGCAGCCGCACGGAGCATCCATTGAGTACAAGGATTTGACGTTTCACTTTTCCTTGTGGTTGGATTTCTGAAGTGTGCCAGGCTCTGAAGCTCAGGCGATGCTCGTGTAGGACTCCAGGCAGGAGAGAAGGGCCCTTGTGGCTTTATTAACATAGGAACCTGTGATATTTGTCTTCTACACTTGCAAAAATAGTATCACGTCTTAGACTAGAGCTTGGCAAGTTTAACAAATTCCTCATCATTTTTTTTTTAAGAGAAAAAGAGAAAGATGGGCCCACAGATGAGTGAAATTTTCAGAAAGTGATTACCTTTGGTCTTTACCTTTATGCAATATATATAACTGGCAACTTACAATGTATAATCCTTAACCTTCCTCAAGACTCGAAGAAAAGCGATTCAGCCACTAACATAGGTGCTTAAGCCCGCTTTCTCTGCTGAGAAAGGACGGAAATCTCAGTTATACTATGGCACGACATGACACAGTCTATAAACAGACATTCTGAATAATGTACACAATACCATACATTTTGTATGTCTTATATTTACTGTTTCATTTGCCATATAATAAAGGGACATGGTATTAAACCACATCATATATACAAAAATAACACATCGTAATACCATCTCCCATTATTTTCCAGCATCTTTTGAGAAGACAGATGCTAAACATGTTCAGTAACTTAAATTTATCTTAGTAAGTACCACCACCACCACCACCACCACCACCACCACCAACAACAACAACAAAAACAAGGGAAATGGCAGATGTTGTTGGGGCGGTTGTGGGTACGCCTCTGAAGTGCCTTTGAGCCCTGACCCGGTCATCTACCTGTCCTTGGCAGGAGCTGTGGCCTCGATGCTCCTGTCCTCAGACACAAAGTTGAAATCCTAACTCTCAAGCCGGAGTTAAGAGTGGGTTCTCAGGAGGGAGCTAGGTCACTGCCTCAGCAGACAAGGGCACCTGAACACTTCTTCTTTGCTAAGTTTGTTCTTCCATCTTTCCAATGAGGGGCAGATTGGAAATCGGGGCCTTTTGTATTACTAGAGTTCTACATGAGTGTTTCCTTAGATTTTCTCTTAAACAGATTAAATACATTTTTTCCATGTGGTTGAGGAAGGGACACCAATAGAAAACCTGTGTGAGGTAACACGAGACCGTTGAGTTTACAAGGACTCAGTCATGGGAAGACGGTCAAGGATTCTATAAGCTTGGATGGGCAGATGGGAGAGAGCAAGGAGAGAGAGGAGTGGGGGGAGAGCGAGGAGAGACACTATTATTTCCAGCCGCTTACTGACTTTGTGGGGTAAGTATATATACTATGAAAGACAGCAATAGCAGAAAGAATAGGTTGGGCTGGTTGAAGCTGGTTGAATCTGGTTGAAGCCACCAGCATCTGACGGATGGACAGCGAGGGATTTCTACACTCTAATAAACAAGAAATCTAAAAAAAAAAAAAAAGCCTGTTGTGCTGTAATTGCCAGTCTGCTTGCCTCAGCCGCATCCTGAGAAGAGAGGGAGAACAGCTGCTAAAGTCTCCTTTGCTTAATGACGCCTCTTTGGACACAGTTATTGGGTCATTAGAGAACCTTCCTTTCCCACAGTCTGACGCGTCATGTGCCATGTTTTCCAAATGATCAAACTTCTTTATTATAGTTCTCAAAATCATTTCCAATGACTTTTATTTATCTTTTGAGCTGTCTGTTTGCAAAACCAAAATTGTCAAAATTTTAAATAATTTGACAAATTTGGTCAAATAATAAAATCATTACTGTTTAATTTTATGTAAAGTAATAGCAGTACTTTTTTTTTTTAAATGACAAATCTAAAGTCAGAGTTTAAGCATTTCACTGAAGGTCAGTAAATGGGTATAACTGAGAAAATTACATTCTTTCCAACATCATTATTAGAGAATAGATGTATGTGTGCACATATGTACCTCTCACAGATGTGTGCACACATATGTACCTCTCACAGATGTGTGTGTGTGCACATATGCACCTCTCACAGATGTGTGTGCGCGCACATATGTACCTCTCACATACTTTCAAGGATAATAAACTATTTGGGCTACAAGGAGAGCTTTTTGGTGAGTTGCTTTCAAGACTTTATGCTGCTTAAGATTAGCTGAGAAGACACCAGGTCACGGTGTTAAAGCAAGATGCCTCTGCCCCTCTGCTGCGCTATGTATTCGGTTATGTGTGTGGTATGATGAGTGCTGAAGGACTTGGTGTCTGTTTCCCTAGAAAAGCATGGATCTGCCAGGTAATGCTCTTTGCAATAAGTCTAGGTTTGGTATATGTGCTTTAAATGAATATCAAGTCAATTTGCAGAACCAAATCCATTTCACTCACACTAGTTAAAAAAGAACCCTTAGAGCAGCATTTCTCAATCTGTGAGTCACAACCCCTTGAGAGGTCAAATTACCCTTCCACAGTGGTCAACCTAAGACCATGGAAAGTGCAGGTACTACATTATGGCTTATAACAGTAGCAAAATTACAGATATGAGGTAGCAAAGGAGGCAATTTTATGGTTGGGAAGTGTATTAAAGGGTCACAGCATTAGGGAGGCTGAGATAGATGGCCAGGGAGGTGGCCCAGGCAGGATAGTTTTGCCATACAAGCATGAGGACCTCTGCATAATCCCTGGTGAGATACAACACTCATGGAAAAGGTCGGGCGTGGTGACATATACTTGCAATTACTGTGCTGGGGAGGTAGATATGGGACAGTATCTGTTGTCCACTGACAAGCCCCAGGTCCCAGTGGGAAACTGTCTCAAAACCAAACCAAACCAGACGAACAAAAAAAGAAAAACAAAAAACCCACTGTCACACTCAAGACTGACATCTACGTATGTAAATTTACACACAACTTTGAAAAATATGGCGACTTATGTCAACCTCGCTTGTTTTTCAGACAGGGATGTAACCACAGCATCATGTTCTGCTCCTCTGACCAGCCTCGTTTCCAGAATGTTCCCACTGTCGGTGGCCTCCTGAGCTCTCCAGGCACCTCCCATAGCAACTGTCCCCCAAGGGCCCAGTCTTCAGCATCTGAGAGTCTATAGGTTCCCCAACTCTTCTGGTTGTTTTGATTTATCTTTGGAGAAAAACATCCTTTTGCTTCTCTTGCTTATTCTAATACCTGTAGACATTTGACCGGTACTATGAGCTATTTCCTGGAAATAGTGAAAACAAGTGCCAAAGAATCAATCAATCATCTGAAAAAATCTGCATAAAATGTAGAAGCTGATATGTAAACTCAGGAAAACAATCTGTCTTTTGTAAGAAAAGAAAAATCAAAGAACTGAGAATTGCATACGAACGGGAGACGCCTGAGTATGCGGATCAAGACCCAGGGTACAGCAAGTGTGAGTACCTCCAAGCTTATCTAGCAGGGATGCGGAACTCTAAAACAACGTGGAGACCTGTGCATGCGAATGGTGTCTTACTGCATCCGGATACGGCCTAGCAGTTCAATTGGGTTGTTTGAAATTTATTCCCCAAAAACTTAAAAATGGGACTAAAAGAATTTTACTCAAAATATTGTTCAAAACATTATGTGAGACAGTTGAACATTCACCTACTAGAATTTTCACACTGTCTTAAAAAATTGTGTGTGTGTGTGTGTGTGTGTGTGTGTATGTGTGTATGTGTATGTATTTAGAGATAGCCTATAGATAAGATATTTAAGCCGAATAATTTGAGTCCTACTCACCGAACTGGAGAAATTGGTTTACACAATTGTTTGCTGGGGCTCAAATAAGTTCAGTATACGGAGGTTTTTTTCCGTGCTTGTTGGTTTTTTGACAGCTGTCAGTTTACAGGTCTGACTGCTTTATCTGGGCCTTGCCAAGGCTACATTAGTATCTGCTGAAAATGGGCCATGAAAGCTGCAGTTCCAGTGTCCCGAATCAATTACTGCATTCTTAAACTGGCAGTGCGTTCGTCTGTGGGCACAGAGGCAGCCAGCAGGGCACTGCTCCTAGTATAATGTCATGTGTAGCGGGGGAGAGAGGAGAGTGTTTCCTGCTTAATGGGTTGGTATTAAGTAGGTGGGAATGGCTTCTAATTAGCCAACAATTGTTGTGTTTTCTAGTTCCCCTCCTCCTGCCGGTCACCAGCTGCCAATCGGCCCTCAGTTCTGGATTTTTTTTTTTTTTGAGTTCATTGCTCATTGTGGTGGAAGCCTTTGTTTAAGGAAGAGGGCTCCCGGGGTCTCAGCTGCCTGGGTGCAGCTTGCCGCCTACGATGAGTAGCAACTGTCAGTTTATTTTATCTCAACCTTTTCATCATCCTGCTGAAACTGATCGACTGAACCCACCTGAGAGACCTGAGGATTCAGTACCTACAAGTCATTAGCTGGGAGGATGCAGCCTTTTGCCACAGTGGAGTGAGTCAAAACACTTCCTGAAATGCAGTCCACCTTAACCCCGTGTTGCCTCTGGAAAACACGAGAAATCTGGCCCCTTCATGGTTCAAAGCTGAATTGAAAGGAAATGCTTCTTTTCACGTACCTATATTTTGCTTTGGCCAAGGGACAAGGATTGTGCCTCTGTCGCATGCTCTGCTACAGTGATCTCCTTATGAGGAGAGCACATATGGTAGTATATAGTATTATTGCAGCCAGAGGTAAAGCAAGTATAAAATCGGACAATATTTTACAGAATGACTTCATATCATGAGGGATTAAACCCCACTCTTTACTAACAGCCAATGAGTGGGGTTGGAGCCTTATTTTGTAAGCACGTGATGTATGACGTTGAGGTTTTAAATATTTATTTAGTGTATAGTGTGAGCCGTGAGTGTGTGTATGTGTGTGTGTGTGTGTGTGTGTGTGTGTGTGTATGTTTGCATGTGTGTACCACAGCACGTATGTGGAGATCAGAGGACAAGTCCCAGGAATAGTCTCCTTAAAATCTATGGGTTCCAGGGATTGAACTTAGGAAGTCAGACTTGACTGCAAGCATCTTTGGGTTAGCACTGAGCCACGACACTGGCTCTTATGTAGCTTCTCTGTGGGGCTTCCTGTGTTTCATGCTTCAATTTACAATTAACCGGGTGGGGGGGCAATTTTCCTGCATGAATCACTGGTGTTTGGAAAATCATTTCCTAAAGGAGCCATGGAACTTGTGTCCAGAATGCATCTTGTCATGACAAGAAAACCCTGCTTGTAGAGCAGGGTGTATAGAGGCCAGGCTACTGGAACTGGTATGTCTTTTACCACTCAGAAGTGTGGAGTGGAAAACATTGTATTCAGTCCAGCCAAATGGGCAGAGCAGCTTCTTAGGGGGGATAAAACTGTGTAGAAGAAAGCAGACCATGTTAGCTAAGTTGGGGCACGGCAAGTAGTGGCTCAGGGTTGGACCCAGAGGGGGTGAGTGCTCAGAGAAGCCTACACCACACTCAGATGGTCCATCTGAGTGCAAACAGAGGAGACGCTTGAGTGTCAAAGGCAGGCACCGTGAGAGCAAAGGCATCGGCCAGAAGGCCTTGCCACATCTCGCATGTGAACTATAGAACCCACCTGCTAAGGAATGCTATCCTTTTAAGGGAAGCACAGTGTAGAAATATCACCGAGATGCAAAGAGCTGTATACATTTAACTGAAGGAATGAGTTTGGGGATGAGAAAACCTTGTTCTAATAGTTAGTACATGGGTTTATATATTTTTAGTGAAATGGCTTATTATAGTCATGAGGGAAAATTAACTGTGTGATCAGTTAACGTAGTAAAGAAACTTTAAGAAGAACGGTTGTCATATACAAGACTCAGGCTTGAACAGAGAGGAACAGAAAAGCCGGCTGACACATCTCACCGTTAGAAGCCTGTATCTGTTAACTCCCAGGGCCCTAGAACATGCACTCACTGTAACTGTATGCCAGCCTTATAGCCTTGGTACAAGCAGCCCTTACGCTCCTCCCTGAGAAACTGCCCAGGGCCAATGTGAACTTGAAGTTTCCATAGGTCATCTTAAAATACTCTTGTACGATGGAAAATGCAACGGATTGTCCTGGTTCACCCAGGGACCCTTCTGACTTCAAAGCTGTTTGCTTTGTCATTGTTAGGAATCTCCTGCTTGAAAGATCTTCTGCTTGCAGGCTGCTTCCCAGGTGGCACTCACTGCGTTTGTCTAAGGTTTGGGTCAGTCCTGTGTTCTAGTCACAGCCGTTCTTCTGAGGAGCGGCAGAGCCAGTCCGTTTGAAAAGTCAACTGGTGTGGCGGCCTCCGACCTCTGGATAGTTCCTCTCACATTTGTAACAAAATTCAAATCACTTACTGTGGTTTACAAGAAGTAGTAACCAGATACCCCATCTCCTCTCTCTCTCTCTCTCTCTCCCCCCCCCAACTTTATACTTTATACACTTGGTAGAAAGTTGAGAGGATAGTGTTCCTTCTGTCCTCTCAACTTTCTACCAAGTGTATAAAGTATAAAGTTGGGGGGGGGAGAGAGAGAGAGAGAGAGGAGATGGGGTATCTGGTTACTACTTCTTGTAAACCACAGTAAGTTGTTGGCGAGGATGTGGAGAAAGAGGAACACTCCTCCACTGCTGGTGGAATTGCAGGCTGGTACAACCACTCTGGAAAGCAGTCTGGCGGCTCCTCAGAAAACTGGGCATGACACTTCCGGAGGATCCGGCTATACCACTCCTGGGCATATACCCAGAGACTTTACCTGCATGCAATAAGGACACATGCTCCACTATATTCATAGCAGCCTTATTTATAATAGCCAGAAGCTGGAAAGAACCCAGATGTCCCTCAACGGAGGAATGGATTCAGAAGATGTGGTATATTTACACAATGGAATACTACTCTGCAATTAAAAACAATGAATTCACGAAATTCCTAGGCAAATGGTCAGAACTTGAAAATATCATCCTTAGTGAGGTAACCCAATCACAAAAGATCACACATGGTATGAAGTCACTGATAAGGGGATATTGACCCAGAATCTCAGAATACCCTAGACACAATCAGCATATCAATAGATTTCTAAAAAGATGGAAGGAGAGACCCCTGGTCCTGGAAAGACTGGATGTAGGGGAACGCCAGGACAGAGTAATGAGAGGGGGTTGAACGGAGAAAAGAGGGAGGGAAGGGAGCTTATGGGACTTTCGGGGAGGGAGGAAACGGGAAAGGGGAAGTGATTTGGAATGTAAATTAAAAAAATAAATTAAATTAAAAAATAAAAAAAAAAAAAAAAGAAAGTTGAGAGGTATGCTCACTGCATATGTTAGGAAGAGACTCACTTTCCTCCGGTACCCGAAGACAGCAGAACTCTTGCGAGTCGGATCCACCTATCCACTTTGCGCTTGCTACACTTTGTGCTGGGAGCCAGGGACCTGAGTGATGTGGGGCTATCCAGAACCCAGTCCTGTTAAACATGGCACCAAGCGGGGCTCCGTTCTGTAAAACTTCCTTAGCATTTCCCATGACAATAAACTAACCCACCAAAAATATATACATTGTTAAAAACCTTTTCCTATGGGTTTCATACTGTTACATAATATTGGATTTGACACATGCAAACCTGAAAGATTTGCTACCTGCAATTTTATTTAGGAGTCACTCTCTTATATCCCAGCTGCTAAGTCTGTATACATATTTATGCGGACCTAGGTTCCCCTAAGTGTGATTATAATTCTAATTTTTGAGTTATCTCTTCAGCTTGATTTATTCATGAATGCAGGTTTCCATTCACAAGTATATTTAATTTCTATAGATAGCATTGTTTTATTTTATTTTTCTTTTTTTCCAAATACTTTTGCAAAAGAGTCAATAGGAAATCTGGACGGTAACCTTATCTTTCATGAATTACATTTTACTGAGAAAGCTACTCAGTAGAAAGTGAAAGTTTAAAAAAAATTCTGTGTTGGATATAGAAAGTGACAAGATTATGCATAATTATCTATGAAATTACACTTGCTTGAGTTGAAGATTTTTAGCCAGGAATGCTTAATAACATTTGCATGGTTAAATGAGAGACAGCAGGAAAGGCCTCGGGGCGCGGTCATCTACTGAAGCATCCGCTTGGATTTTCAACATAATTAGTCATATAACTGTGTGCCTAAACTTAGTGCATCCATGTAAGTAATTATCAATTATTAAAAAGCAGTGCTTGTAATGTTTTTCTCTGCTTCCTGCCAATTACCAAGGAACATACTATGTTCATGTTCCATCACATAAATTTTCAAGTAAAATGAACTGTGAAGCCTTGGGTGATGGTGAGTGAGTGACAGGTCTGTGGATTCACTCAGACGAAGGGTAGCTAAGTCACCCACTTGGACATCTGTGTTTTCAGGGAGCGTTCATGCTAGCCAATCCTAGCATCACTGGAGGACTTGACAGTGGTACACAGGACCACGGCACTACTGAGGGTCCAGGAAGCAGGTACATTCAAGTTCAAGCATGTTTGTAGCGACTTCGAGATGCACTTCAGAAGCACTGATACTGTCCAGGATGGACTGGGGCTGAAAGGAAGGTACACACATGCATTTCCTCTTATTGCATTCTGACTCAGTGTTTCCTTTATGGTTTCCATTGTGCTCGCCCCAGGAGGCTGCCACTATCCGTGAGAAGGTAGGTGGAAGTCCATGGATTGATATTAAAGACAGCGTCACTTCTGAAGTACTGTAAGAAATTGCTGAAAGAGAATCTACCATTAAAAAACATCTTGTTTATGCCAGCGAGTCCAAGTCATAAAACATTCACTCCTGTCTGAGAGATAAAATTGTCCTGCCTAGGAGAGAGTGTGCCAAACGGTCAGTCCTGAAAACACACCCACAAATAACATCATATAGGCTGGACAGGTTGTGCTTATGAATTTAGAAACACACATACACAAACACACACACACACACATACACACACATACACACACACATACACACAAATACATACACATACATACACACATATACACATACACACACATACACACATATACACACACATACACACACATACACACACATACACACACATACATATACATACACACACATACACACATACACATACACATACACATACACACACACACACACAGTTAATGAAAAAAGAGACCACAAATTTGAAAGAGAGCAAGGAGGGGAATGTGGGAGGCTTTGGAGGAAGGAAAGGGAAGGGGAAGATGATGTCATCAGATTCTAATGTCAAAAAAAAAAATCATGCCCAAGGGGGATGGATGATGTAATTATATTATGATTTAAAAATAAAAATACTGTAAAAAAATTAAAAGCTAAGTTAAAAACATAAGGCCTTAGATAAAGAAAATTTAAAGAAAAGTAAATTCTAGAATTAGGTTATAATTTTAAAGGTGAATTCCCATCTGCAGAATGTTTGGGAAGAAGTAGAAGCCAAGCGGCAATGGTGGGTTACTTCTATTTTTCAGAAGAAAGTCTGAAATGAGACAGTAATAGAATCATCCTAACAGAGCTTTATCAAAGATGGGTGACGTATGCCTAGGAGAGAGGCACCATGTTCCCAGATTCTGCCCATGGTAGAAGGATTTAGCTACATTCATAGTATGTCGGACACATGGCCACAGGTCAAAGGACATAGCTAGACAGAGGAGACAAACATTTCTCTAGCAATTGAACAAATACAACCAGGCGACAGTCAAAAGCAGACTTCCTGTTCCAGTGTTAGCCCTGGTTTTGTATGGTTGAAATTGCCTGAAGATGGTTCACAAATTTCTCAAATTACCAACAACGACATAACCTAAAACAGAACCAAACCATAGCCTGGGAGAGGTGTACTCTGTGTGCTCTGCAAAGTTCAGCCTGGTCACACCAACAGCTACCAAGCTCTGTGAGTGGAATCTAAAGGAGGGACGGTTTTTTGTCTGAGCAATCAAAAATTCTCTTTTATTGAACCAAGGCAGCAATAGAGAAGAAGATTCTCAGAGTGAGGGGAAAAAACCCAACAAAACACGCGCCGCTCAACCCGAGGGGGGTGGCAGTCACAGTAGTATTTCCCAATGAGGTGAGCTCTCGCTTCCAAAGAAACACTTTATTCTTTAGTAAGTAACTCGTTACTTGTGTTATAGGAAGTGGACGAAGGCTGGGGATGTGTATTTGAATGAGGAAATTGAAAATCTATACTCAGACGCTTCCTTTTTCCTTTAGAATTTGGCTACAATTAAGTCTTGGTTTCTCTTTTTTTCCAGACATTCTTGATTTTGGCACAATGCTTGCTTCGTTTAAGTGGTGGAAGGCACTGAACTCACAAAGCTTTTCCTGAAGCTCGTGAGAACCAGATTCATACGATTAAGTAAGGTCAACAGAAAGAGGGCAAATCCTGATTTTCTTCTTTTGGTGAATATCAGACACACAAGGATGGATTTTAATGCTTTTGTCCCATTTGTCTCATCCAGCTTGTTTGCTGTGATTACAGTTGCGAATAAAACAGTATTTTAAGGGCCCTTACCTTTAAAAAAAATACAGGCAGATCCATGGGCTATAAATGCACACTTTGCAAATTGTCCTACACCGAGATGGCTGCCCCAAGACTTGGAAGGCACTGAAAAGGATCCCAAGACTCCTGGAGTCAGAGGGGGCAAAACAATATGGAAACCTATGTAGGGAGTGGAGATCAGGATCCTCCATCTTCTCCTAGAAGCCGTGGGTTATTAAAATCCCAGGGCCAGGTGCAGGGTACCTACTCATCAGCATTGGTAAGGGAAATCCAAGAGATCGCCCCACAGCAAAGCCCGCCACTCCTACTTGCTCACCAGAAGGAGATGACAAGACCCCGTTGCTGAAGGTCCCATACCCCTCGACTACTGGACAGGTCAAGCTAGAACTGAACTGTAAGCTTTCCTGCTGCTGACCGGCTTTCAGGGTGCTGAGATGCACTATGCAGGCTGCTTTGGGAGAAAAGGTATCAGGATTTTCAGCCAGCTGTGAATCCTATAAACCACGATATCATCCTGTCAAACAAGGTGTACGGGCTGCTCGGGCTGAAGCAATGATGGTACCACTGTTACAGGAGTAACTAAATGGCTGTTGAGTAGATATTGAAGGGACCGAGGAAGCAGAATGAACTCTGTTTTGTTTTTAAGACTCCATTCTAAGTCAACTTGCCCTTAGATACGGCCAGAGAAGAGGCAATAAAGGACCAGGACAGATTCCACCTTGTCTTCCAAACTCTATTTTGAGCTGCTGTCCTTGGAGAAACAATCGGCCGCTTGCAGTTTATCCTTTATAAACCCCCTTCACCAAGAGCTGAGGGCCTTCCTGTTGCATCAGGAAGGTTTGTGGCCCAAGCTCGTGAGCTTGAATAAAGACTCTCATGTGCTTGCATCGGAGCTGGGGTCCCTGGTGGTCTCTTGGAGGGGGGTCACGTGAAGTAGACATAACAAATTGAGGCTTGCCACCACTTGTGGGGAATCCTTGCTTGGATGATGTGAATGTGGTAAAAACTCATGGTTGATGAAATCTTCAGCCTAGTGGGAAGATTATGACTATTTATTTGTCACAGCACCAGATTGCCTTCTAAGTATTTACATTTATATCATATATATACAAGTGCTAACCTCAGCCTTAATCAGAGACACTTCTCTTTGTAATGAACGGCGTAGCTGCCTGTCTGCTCGGGTTGCTCAGAACAGGTGACGGCTCAGTGCTTAGCCATGACCAAGATATACCACTGCCTCAAAGGATTAGGGGACATGGCACAAGGGGTGCAGAAAGGTCGTCAGAACACGAGATAAGGACAAAGGGCGGTGACATGCTAGCCTCTCAAATGATACCAACAACACAACCACAATTTCATAGGAGCATTGGCTGTATGTAATCAGTCTGTCAGCAGTGACGTGGGTTCAGTCAGGCTTGGGAAGGTCCTACTTCTCCTTCCCAAACTGTTGGGTACTGACGGACTCTGGAGGAGGGGAAGATCCTTTGCAGTTAGTTAACCACTGGACTCCAGTGGTCAGTTCAAAATCCATCATCATAGAGATAGCTCTGGTTAAACCCAGTGACTCACAAAATAAAAGTACAGGGAAGGGGAGAAGGGACTTATTGGGTACAGGAGATTGCAGGGGCCGGGAATTCAGAGAAGGCAGGGGTGACAACAGCCAGAACATATATTTATAAATCTGTCAAAGAACAAATTAAAGGTTTTTTTCTTTATAACCCTGTTTGTTAGTCTGTTGGATAATTCCATAATTATCTCTTCATATTTATGGTTAGTAAGCTATAGAAAAGTATCCAATCACAGTAGCATATGAAGGCTTGGTTATGGATGTGACCTTTTCGTATGCCTTAAGAGGGTGAGGTAAGCTCATGAATGAGAAATGCAAACAAAATTTACAAGAAAATGACTTGATACCAAACGCTGGGTGCAAGGTGAAGCCAACGTAAACAGAGAGCTGAGAGGCCAAGGCACAGCTTGTTTTCCTCGAAGAATAGTGCATGAGTCATAAAACCAAGATGACAATTTTCCCATCCATGTAACCCTTGACATGACATCACACGGAATACCGTGTGCTTGCGTACCAGCTAGCTGGTATGCTCATATGCTTCACCGCTCAGGGTTGGCATCTTTTTTCTCTGATGTGATTTATGTTTGGCCTCGATGAGAGGGTGCGTGGAAATCGGTTACTGACAGAATTCTCATCGATGATGTAGCTCGCAACGTTGGTATTTGAACAGCTCCGGCTGCACACTGGGGCTGACGCTGCTGGTGAGCTGGATGAGGGAAGCCTTCCTTTCTACATTGCAGTCTGTGATTGCAACGTGAACCACTTTTCCCCCACTAAAACAAACATGTATTTGATTGATATTTTAGAAGATATCTTAGGTATGGGAAGTAAAGGATGCTCTGGAGAATTTGGTAGAACTTTGTAGGCCTTTGAGTCTCGCAGAATCAAATAATTAGAGTTGCCTCAGGATTGAGTAATTTTACTGAGCTATAATAAAGTTGATTTTTTTAATCCCCTCAATTGTTAAGTGGGAGATTCTTAATGTCAGAAGGGGATGGAAGGTTGGTATGAAATCATTCTGACCAGCTCCCGGTATGTGTACAGTCTGTTCTCGCTGGCCGTGTTCTGTTGGAGAGGCGCGAGATGACAGTGGTTGCTAGAGAGTCACCATCATATTTCATCTGCCGACCTGGGACTCTCATGTGCAATTCCCTTAGGGGGTCATGTTCTCTCCTTAAAAGAATATTGGCAGTCCTTTGAGCTAATGATTTGTTTGGAGGATGGAAGTCTCCAAGGTGCCAATAACTGCACAGCTTTCATAATGTATCTTTCAGATCTTTGATCTGAGTTTTTTTTCCTGAATATACGGGACCTTCAATAGCAAGATTAAAGACGTCTCTTTCTATAAGGAAGGCAAAAGTTGAAAACTTAAAAGCTGCTCAGATTTCCTAATAATATTTTTGTACTTTTTCCATTTTGTCAACATCGTGTTTGAGGAGCACCTTCCTTCATTCATGTGGTAATTGGTTGGTAATCCAAAGACTGTGGAGTCCTAGGCTTCCCAAGGAGGCATTGGACACGTTTAAAAAGTGCTCAGTGCAAACTAGCTTGTGGTCAGGCTTACGGATCCATCTTGAATACTATTTGATTCAAATATTTACTTGGGACCTGGTAGGTGTCAAATATATCTCTTTTCCTAGAAAGTATCAAGAATTTGGAACGTGTGTTTGAGAAACCCATGCTCCTAACTGAGCAGTTAATTAGAAAGGAAAAAAAATGAGCCACGGCACAGAATGAAATGAAATGGCTTGGAGAGAAACGAATGCCATTCATTGAGATCAGAGAAGAGGACATATTCAAGTGGGAGGGGCTTCAGGCTTCTTCATCTAAGGACATGGCTGCACCTGGAGTGTCAGTCTCCTTGCTGAACTGAGCTAGAAGGTGATCAGTAGGAGTGTGTGTAGGGTGCAGTGTGTGTAGGGGAGCAGTCAGGAATGAACTGGCTTCAGAAAGGTCAAGAGACCTTGGATCAGAACCCAGTGAAGAGCCAGTGAGGAGCTTTAAGCAGAATAAAAATGAAGAATATTCTCAAAGAATTTGAAGGCAGATTTTAGTGTAATCTGAACTAAAAATACACATATGCAAAAGGCATGTTTAATAATTTCCTATCGGTTTTATGTCCAAGCAGAGAAGCTACCCTTGACAGTGTGAAATGTGTCCATGGGATGAGAGCCCAGTGCTCGTTTATACATGTCTGAAAAAGAATGATTTCTCACTTCCGCAGGGATGTAGCTCATCCCTGCACAGAGCTCTGTACCATGTGAGATGACGCACAGATGGACAGGATTTCTACAGTGCTCTGAGGAAGGCCACATCCTCCACCATACAGAACAAACAGAGATTAAGTATCTGAACCACACTGGGGAATTCACGATTTGCTTCTGCTCCCAAGTCCTTCAGAAGAAAATATATCCTCTCGAAAAAACAAAACAAAAACAAAAATAAAATAAAAACAAAAAGATTCCAAAGAGCTACAAATTTAAGAGGTATGGATGAACAAAATGAAAGGGTTTTCAAAAGCAGAAAACAAGGCGCTGATATACAGACCTGGATCTCATCAGAGAACCGCTTTCCTGCCCATCTCCTAGCAGGGAGAATTGTTTTCACAGTAGCGTCAGGATGGTGAGAGTTTATTTAAGACAAACTTAAGACCCTGAGCTGCTCAACTTATCCTCTGCAGACCAAACCTTTACCAGCTAACAGAGATCATGTCCCAGGAATAGTTCCTGATATTACAGGCAGAAGACACCAAAGTCTAAGATATAGATAACTCAAGGCTGTGGAATGAACTCTTAAGTATCTGACAATGAGCCAACATCTACAAGAGGCTGACTCACGGTTACTTTTGGATACTTTGGGGCAGTTGAGGACACGGAACTTCACACACCAAGTGTTTATGGGCTTTTGTCATCGTCTCCCTGTGTGACTTGGAATGAAGGTTGCCCTCATTTCAGGATTACCCAGCATTGACGGGGATTGCTAACCTACGTCTGTAAGGTCTTTCCTGCTGAACTTACTGTTTTAGTCTATGGTGGAGACAAACACGGGAAAAAAAACCTTGCCCCCTCTCAATCTAAGTTTGGTATTCAGGGTGAACAAGATGGCTCAGTGGGTAAAGGTGCTGACCACCCTGCTTGAGGACAAGAGTTTTGTCCCTCAGGTCTAATGACATTAACTTTCCAAGCTGACCCCTGCGCACACCCTGGTTGTTTTTACTAAAATAATTTAACCATACATACCAGCTCTCGTCTGTATGGCTGGATATTATTAAAAACCATTAGCTGATTGTACACACCTCGCTTGTTGTAAATTATTCCTAACAACTGCTTGGTGCATAGTGTGACCTCTAAGATTACTGGGAAGATTACAGTGACGGACTGATCGGTAGGGCAGACCTCTTTATGCTTCTCTGAAACGTTGCCAGTACAACAGGACAGGAGAGTATGCCCAGTCTCCAAGTAGTAATGAGTGAACGAGAGACAAAATTATCAAGTAAGTTCAAGTCGCCAACGTGTGAATACACCTTTCCGACAAATGCCTTAACCACTAAGGATGACACAAAAATTTAAAGTGTCTCCAGAAGCCGAATCCTTACCCAGAATCGGGTCGTACTCGATTTGAGTTCTAGTCTCCTTCCAGGACAGCAGGCAGTTGAGGCTGTTCAGGTCGGCAGATTCGACGTAACCCTTCATCGTCAGCATCATCTGGTGGGCCCTGGCTATCCCGTAGTGGACTTTGGTTTCATCCATGAACTCCATTTTCATGAGCTCCATCGCAGTGCTGAAAGCTTGCTGGAAGTACTCGACAGCCTTGCCGTAGCGCCCCTAGCAAGAAAGAGAATGAAAGTCACTGTTTTTATTTCTTACCTTAACCACACCACACATTTGCTCACATTGCCTTGGCACACCCATTTTTGAGGAGGACGAGCTAGCAAGCTGGTTATCTTTTATCAGAGACGTCTGCCTTTTGTGAGCAGGGGCCACTCGATGGGCCTGATCTTGAAACTAATTTAGTCAGAAAGCTGAACCACAGTTGAAACGCAGGAAGGAGGAGCAGGGAGAGCGAACTGATTGCCACTGATTTCAACAGAATTTTACTGAGTCCATTACTGTCTTTATCCAGTGAAATAAACACTGATGATAGTGAAAGAAGCCAAGTTCATTTGTCTGTTTTCTGTTTTCATTTGCGGCAAGAAGGCATTTGATGCCTGCATGCCTACCTTTGCTGCTTCTGGTCACCGCCTAGCTTTCCTAAATGCACCTGCCATCGTTTAGCTGAGAACATGGGAAAAATCTACACTTAAAACATGTGATCATGAGATATGGTGGAAACAAAGGAAAGGATTGTTTAAACATCTGTGCCTCTGCTAAGTTCACTCTAGCATTTCAAATTTTAGAAATTTAAGTTTTTTTCTTTCTTTCGTGGTCCTCCTTACCTACCCTGAAAGTTATTGTTCAAATAATAGCATTTGCCTTGTGCACAGAAGCATCAAGGCTAGTAGCAAGTGCTTCATATATGTCATTAGCTGTCACATGTACCTCTGAGGACAACAAAAGGGCACCTTCTATCTCCTCCAAACCTAAAAATCTACACACAGGGTTTTCCTTAAAGGAGGAAATTAGTTCCAGTTTGACCTATACACACGGAGACTCTTGAAAACAAAACTATTTTTCAAGGACTTAAGGCGCTTTGGCGGGGGGGGGGTTCCTATCTCTTTCTCTTCATCAGTTTCCCAAGTTTCTACTTTCAAAGCTGTGTGAAGTCCAGGTCTAGTTATCCAAGGGTCCAGTCTGTGGTTCTACAACACAGCAGGAGGCCTGCTGCCCACACCAGCCTGTTCTGTACCTGGGGAATCATAAGGAAACTCTCAAAGGCTCCACACACAAATACAAAGCAATGATAATAAAGAATGTTAATCTCCCTGATCTGTTCAATCAAAAGTTCCTATGTACTAAAAAAAAAAACCCACACTGTAAACAATTATAAAACCAAATAAACGGAGGGGCTGGGGAAGGCTCAGTGGATAAAGTACTTGTGTTGCAAACAGGAGGCCTGGAGTCTGAATTCCCAGTCTGCCTGCAATCCCGGATTCTAGAGGTAGAGGCAGATATCCCCAGGAAAGGCTGGTTAGCTAGATTAATTAGATTGTCAAACTCCGGGTTCTGGCAGAGACTAAACCTCAGTAAACCATGTGAGAGATTGAGAAAGACGCATGACTTTAACTCCTGGCCTCCACATGCATGTGAAGATGCACACATATGTACCCACACTGCTGTGCGCATGCATGCGCACACACACACACACACACACACACACACACACACACACACACACACACAAGCACACACACTCGAAGGAGATGTTTAAAACATGATTGAACACTCCTTTCAAAGGAAACTTTCGTAGGAAAGACCATTTTACATTAAAGATTTTAAGCCATATTCCCATACCTTGTAAAAGAAATGGGAATTAGAACCACCATGAAATGTGTCTTCAGGCCACACGTCAGCACAGACGGAAGCAGCTTCAACTCCACAGCCCTCTGTGCGGTGTTAATGAGCAGTCATGAGGAAGTCCTCACCAAAGTCAGGAGTGGCTACTCTCACATGCATCACATGTAACACTGTGTGTCCTGTGTCCATAGGGCAGACGAGGTGGACTGCCTATTTAAATGATCCCTTCTGCCAAATTTGCTGATTGATGTGGAGCCCCTTTATATTGTGTAAGTAATAATTGTTTGTTGCTGTAAGCTATTCAGTCTTTCATTATTATCATAAAATAAGATTTATAATGAGCAAAGATTTGATTAAAACCATGTCAAAGGTTGCATCTGTGTTCCAATTATATATGATTGAGAACCATGACAAATATTAGGGATGATGAAGACACAGATTATCTTGATAAATAAGGACAAACTACAGGAAAAATCGCAATTTGGCAAAAGGTAGCCTTAAAAAACAAATTAAACAAAATTGCAGCGTCTAATTGCTCCTGTTATATTTCTGGGCCTTAGGCTGTTTATTGATTTCAGATGAGAGTTTGAATTTGAAAACCAAGGGCTATAAATAAATGCCCAAACTACCGGGAATTTCTAAGACATGTTAAAATGAATTCATGCGCGCATTTGCTCGGTCGTGGGACAACCACTGCGTGTGAGGTTGCGTGGCAGCCGGTGATTCTCAGCCGCAAGAGGAGGAGGGGTGGGCGGCTCGTGCTTAGAGGATTCCGTAAAGCATGATGTACTGCTTGGGCCGTGTTTAAGCCAAGCGCCCTTTCTCCCTAAAGCAGGAATACTGTCAGGCAGCTGTCCTCCCTCCAAGCTCTGCCTGTACACCATCTTTGGATACAGAAGCTGTTGTTATAAACCAATGACGAATCCTCTAAAACACTGTCAAGTACATGGAATATTCATTCTTTTTCAGATGTTATCTTAAAAAACATACCTTTAGGAATGAGTTTTCCTTAATGTTTACTGTAGTTCCAGATTCTTAATTCTTTGGAAAAAGCTTACTATGTAAATTTAGTCTCCCCTAAAACTCTGTATAAGCGTCTAAAGTTCATCTTTGTTTTCAAGGCATCTCTATTATAAATTTCTAATGATCCTAGAGATCAGTTCTGACCGTCTCAAACATAAGCTTGGGATTGTGCTGCGAATAATAGATAGATGTACTAATGCATTCATGGGAAGATGACCTCAACCAATGTTCTGAAAAATCTCTGACGGTTCCAGAGTAAGACCTCAAGTGACGTCATAGACCTGGAAACCAAGCTTATAGTAGAATTTTCATGCATTATTCTGTTTCCTACCAGGTCCTCCTCCTTATTTAAAAAGTCACCTAGCCAATAAGCAAACTCAAAATAAATGGGTGTTTTCTCAGCACTCACTCTCTCTCTCTCTCTCTCTCTCTCTCGTGTGTGTGTGTGTGTGTGTGTATGCATGCATGCGTGCGTGTGCATGCAGTGTGTTTCTCTGTGACTGCGGGCTTGCATGTGCCATGGCATACATGTGGAGTTGAACAAGCTTCGAGGATTAGTTGTTTCCTCCCACCCGGGTTTGGAGGATTAGACTCGGGCTCTCAGCTTCCGTTTTCGCCCATTAATCCATCTCACTGGCCCTTCACTGTTGCTACTTTAACGTAGGAACCGCCTTTCTTTTAACTGTGATTATTTTTAGATCTTATGAAGGAGTGAGAAATTTCATAAGGGCAGATGCTTGATGATATTCCCCCTAAAACACTCTCATTTGACCACTTTATATTAATTATATACTTTCAGTTTTAAAGATCACATGTAGAGAGTGGCATGGGAGGCCCATTCTCCCTGATTTTATGATAAAATGTTAACTAAGATAAAGATTATTATTATTATTTATTGTTATTATATCAATTTTGTTTTGTTTTGTTTTGTTTTTGAGACAGGGTTTGTCTGACTGTCCTGGAGCTCACTCTGTAGACCAGGCTGCCCTCAAACTCAGAGATCCACCTGCCTCTGCCTCCTGAGTGTTGGGATTAAAAGGGTGCACCACCATGACAAAGACTATTTTTAAGATGCATAAACTTAAATTATAAAAGCATGAGCATAATCACAGAATATGCCGATTTCAGTTCTTTTCAAATAACAGTTTTGGCTCGCAACTTCTGTCTTACAACATTATATTTTGGAACTTGTTGCTAACGCCACCAATTAAAACCAGTGGCAGGAGCAGCAGGGTGTCAGAAAGGACAAGGCACAGGAGCTGGTAGATGTCCGGCTCCACTGTTTATTGCTGTGGTTAAACAGAGGAAATCATTTGGAATGCAAATAAAAAAACTTAGAAAATTAAAAAAAAATATGCTGACAACGAAAAAAAAATCAACCTGGGGAGGAAAGTGTTTCTTTCCCCTTACAGCTTCCGGTCCACAGGACCTGAAGCAGGAGTCATGGGGCAATGCTGCCTACTGGCTTGCTTCTCATGTCTCATCTGCCTCCTTATAGAATCCAGGACCCTTGTCTCAGAGGTGACCCCACCCACAGAGGGCTGGGTTCTCTCACACTGAGAACACTGATGGAGGAGTCTTGCAGGAAGACGGGCCATGGCTGCAACGTTCGATTTTTTTTTTAAGGATCCAGGACAAGTTTTCCAAGTGATTTGATATTGTGGGGAAATGAAAGGGAAGTGAGGGGTTTCAGAAGCGAGAGAACGCTTTCTCAAGTGGTCTGATCTTAGGAGGTAGGGCAATAAAACAATAACAGCAGACAGGGTCTCACCTCTCATGATATGTCAGGAATGCCCAGAATCCTCCAAGTATTATAATGAGGATAAATCGATAAAAGTTAGCTTTTAGTAGTTGATGCCTCTGTGGGTATAAAACTCTTCTTCAAGCATCAAATGCCAGATAATAATTCGCAATTGTGACATTAAAACGCTTGGCAAAACTTGAGAAAATGAGAACATGAAGCTATCACCCCTGATTGTCTCATTGTCCCTGTCTTTCTGACACTTGGCATTCATGTCATATGGCATCTTGGTATTCAAGGTGTTTGGTGGATGGTAAAGCCATAGATAGCCTTGTGTGCCCTGTGGTATTTCTGAAGAGCAATACCTTTACAGATTTTGTTGGTGTCTTTTGATTCAATGTTGTCAGTTCAGCTACGTGGGGAGGGGGAGCAGTCCCCTCTTTGATGAGTCTTGTCATCCTTGCCCACCACCACTTTGTCCTAAAAAAATAGACAAAGGCCCAAGGTGGGGGCCAACAGAGAAGAAGTGGTCCATGTGGTAAAGGCACCTGGTGAGGCATGAGACAGAAGAAGGTTCTGGAGGACTGACATGGAGGGCAGACAGAGGAAGAGCAAAGTGGGAAGACAGAGGGAGCAGAGCCAGGCAAGGATGACAGTCCCTGAAGGAGGAGGCAAGACAGCATGGGAGAGACGAGGGGGGTGGGAACCAAGAGGACAGGAGGCCTTAAAAGCTCCTTCCACAGGATTTCCACAGCTGTCTCTGGGCAATGAAAGCAATGGCGTGATGGTCAGCACATTGGCTACTTCAGGTGTCTTTGTGCTGTGAAAAACCCATTCTAAATCCTTTAGAATCGCTGCTGGGATGGTGGCTTCTTCACCTGAGGAAGGCAGAGGAACTAAAGGAGCAACAGGGAGCTGAGAGAAACAAGAGGACATGACCAATCATAGGAATTATTCCGAAAGCAGAGAAAACGAATCCATTTGTATGGATTGCAAACTCATTTTCTTAAAACACATTGCAGTGGTTAAAAGTGTAGGTTGAAACGTTATCGTGGTGCTTTGAGTCTGGGGGACTTGAAGTTAGTCGCACTCTTATGGGGTCTGGAACTGAGAACCTGTGTGACTGGGAGCACAGTCATAGCAGCACCCCAACTCCTCCTGCTAGACTCCTACCTTCCAAGCTCAGGTGTAGCAACACTCACCCAACTCCTCCTGACAGACTCCTACGTTCCAACTTGCTGCACTTGCTAACAATTCCCATTTCCCTCAGTATTTACATTGTGTGCAGTGTATGCTTGTGTTCACACGGATTGTGTGCATGGGCATGTATGTGTATGAACATATGTATGGAGATCAGAGGTCAACATCTAGCTTCTCCCTTGACCACTTTCCACATTATCGTTTTGAGGCAGGGTCTCTCTCACTGAACCTGGGGCTCACTGATTTCACTAGGATGGCTGACCAGTGAGCGTCAGTGGCCTACCCGCACTGTCCTCCCATCACTGGGGTGGGGTTATAGTCATGTGCTACCTACTTGTTTTGAACGTGGTGCTGGGGATCTGAAATCAGGTCTCTATGCTTGCAAAACAGATACTTTAATGACTTAGCTAGTTATTTGTTTGCTTGTTTATCCGATGTGTATGTGTGTGTGTGTGTGTGTGTGTGACTATGTGAGTTTATGTATATCACCTGTATTCAGGTGCCTGCAAAGGTCAGAAGATGGTGTCAGATCCCATGGGGCTGGAGTTATAAACACTTGTGAGCTGCCTGGTGTGTGTGCTGGAAAGCAAGCCTCTTCCGCAGGAGTAGCAAAGACTCAACCTTTGAGCTCTTCTTCAAGCCCCCTAGTGCTGATTTTTTTAAATTAACATTTTAGTTGCTATAAAAAATAATGGCTTTCATCGTGTCACATTCACACACACACACACACACTCACACGCACACGCACTCATGCACACACACACTCATGCACACTGTCGCACCTTGTCATGTTTACTATTCTCCACTATATCCTCCCACTCTGTGAGATGAAAAAAACTTTGCAAGACGAAAAAAAAAAAAACTAAAAACAAAAAAACAAACCAAAGCACCTAGAAGTGTAAATAACTTGTCCCAGGTCCCAGATATTATGAGTGAGGGAGCTGGGCTTGTCACCCAAGCGGTGGGATACCACAGTGGTGCTTTTAATCACCAAGCACTCAGATTAACACAGAGTACATGAACACAGTTGGATAATACAATTACCCTAAAAAATGATGGATCTGACTCATGATCAAAATAGCAATTATAACCAGAGAAACTGGCTTCTTTCATACGGTTTTGAAAGGAGACCCTGGGCAACTGAAGATAATAAAACTGATATTATACACTGGTGCGTTTCCAAATCATGGTTCCTGGGATGCTATAACCCCCCCGCCCCCAGTCTAAATTCCCTTCTTAGGGAATCATTCTTAGGATTTTCTTTTCTTCTCCTGTTGAGGCTTACTAAGGAGCATCCCAATTGGGTTAAAAAAAAATAAGAATTTGGACCAAGAGAAGAGTGTCAGAGCTGATAAGAGTCATCAGTCTTCACAAAGTGTCTTTGAAATTACGTCTTTCCATTGTTCCTCACAGTCAGTTATTTGGAATACTGACTGGCAGTGGTCACCACTGGCAGTGCCTGTACCACAGACAACTCTGAATGCCAGACAAGGAGAAAAGAGGTCTCTCTAGTTCCACTCCTTGCCTTGGGTCTGTGCTACATCCTGCAGTCTCAGCCATTTTCCACATTGACCTGTGAGATGGCCAGTGTGCCGAGAACAGACTTCAGCCTCTGCAAGCTTTTGCACACACAAAGGACACAGCACTCACCTTTTCATTGTAGATGTCTCCGAGCATCGTGCATGCTCGGATCATATTGAGGCTTTGGAAGTTGTTTCTTGCAATTACCACTAACTTCTCCAGGTATTTAATTGCTTCTGCCATCTCTCCTTGGCTAGAATAAAATGAGGAACTGTTAGTGTACCATCTCATCATTTTGAAAAGAAGGGATTTTGTGTCTCCCCTGTAGAGAATTCGGGGTGTTGGTCAGGATGGTTAGACTTAAAATACACACATTTTGTTAGACCTGGCTTATCTCTGGTGGATTATGCAATGAACTAAAACTCAAAACATTTTAAGTTAATTCTTTGAATTCTATACAAGTACACCAATTCCTCCTCATCCTCTCCCCACTCCCATGTCTCCTCCACTCCCTCTGAAAATTCACAACCTCTTCCTCTTTAATTATCATTTCACATACACACGCATGCACATGCACAACACATACATGCATACATGTACAAGCATACACATGTATACATAGCTTGCTGTGCCCATTTAATGCAGCTCATATGTATTGTTTTCTAGGGCTGATCACTTGAGATTGGATAGCCTATATAGGGGGCTCGTCCCTGGAGAAGGCTGATTTCCCCTCTCTCAGCAGCCTGTAGCTCTTTGTCTAGGGTGGGGCCTTGGGAGATTTCTCTCCCATCCATGTCAGCTGATCCTGTCACTCTTCAGGTCTTTTTTAAGTAGCCATATTATGTGGCTTCCTTGTCATTTATTGATGACACAACCTTACAGTAGACACCCTGGTCCTCACAGCATCCTGGTCCTCACAGCCTTTCCAACCTCTCTTCCCTGATGTTGCCTGAGCCTTAGGCATGGATGTGTTGAAGACTCAGACTTGTAAAGCCTCAAGGATGGTTGGTGTGAATGTGAAATGGCACCAATGCTTTAGAAAACAAATAGTTGCTCAAAAACTGTAATAAAGGCTTAATGTACGGGTCCAGAAATCTAGCTGCAAGATATGCAGCCAGGAGAAACAGTGATGTGTCTGCACAAAAATCGGCACACTGACGTCATATCAGCATTTTGAATAATTGCCGGTGAGTGGACACTACTGAGAAGATCGTCAATTAGATGATGACTTAGAATGTGGTATGGTTCACACAGTGGAATATTACTTTGTCATGAAAATGAACCACTGACACATGATAAACCAAGTAAAACTTGAAAATACTAGGTGAAAAGAGTTAGACACCAAAGATTATATATCGTGTATTCACTTTATACAGTGTGAAGAGTGGACAATTGACAGAGACAGAGACAGAGAGTAGGCTAGGGGCAGCCAGAGTCTGAGGGAGGGAGATGGAGGGTAACTAATGACCCATACAGGATTTCCTTAAAGAATAACGGAGAGTTTCTGGAACAGAAGGCAGTCATGGCTATACAATTCTGTGTATGCATTACAACCACCGAGTTGTGGGATTTAAACTGAGAATTAGTAAAGTTTTGTGAACGGTTTCAATAAATCTCTTTTAAAAACTTCTAAAAAGTGTACAAAAAGTGAAAATGTTAGATGTACCCTCCTTTAATCCCAGAACTTGGGAAGATCTCTGTGATTTGAGGTTAGCTTTGTCTACACAGTAAGTTATAAGTAAGGCCACCCAGTGATATGCAGTGAGTGAATGGGTGGGTGAGTGAGTCAGCCTCTCCCTCTCCCTCTCCATTCCCCTTCCCCTCTCCCTCTGCCTCTGCCTCTGCCTCTCCGTCTCCCTTCCTCTCTCCCTCTCCCTTTCCCTCTCCTCCCTCTCTCCCTTTCTTCTCCCTCCCCCCTCCTCTCTCCTCTCTTCTCTCTCTCTCTCCCTCCCTCCCCCTCCCCCCGCCCCTCCCCTCCCCCCACCTCTCTCTCTCTCTCTCTCTCTCTCTCTCTCTCTCTCTCTCACACACACACACACACACACACACACACACAGAGTGAATACTGTTTTGTAAGAGTTTCTCAGCAGCAACACTGCAGGCATCTTTAAAGTCACACATATAAAATGGTACATATTCTAGCAAAATACTCAAGTTGACCTGCACCTTCCAGCTGAGTCCACGGAATATGCGAGTCCCTCAAATACTTTTGGAGGAAGGCATGGCTGAAAGTTGGGTAGAGGAAAGACAGAGTCTACATGAGAGCTAAGCATCAAGGTAAACGGAGGTAGCCTCAGTCATGGGGGACATTTGGAGTTGTGGACGAATTTCAGTCAGGGGACTTAATGAGATGGGAATGCAGCTCAACTGGTAGGGAGTCTGTCTGGTGATAACAAAGTCCTGGGTTTGACCTCCAGCCTCACACCAACCATGTGCCATCCTCATACTGGGGAGGTAGAGACAGGGGTCGGGGCAGGGAGCATCAGAAGTTCAAGGTCATCCTTGTGAGTTACAGGCCTGCTTGAGATACATGAAACAGTGTCTCACAAGCAAGCAAGCAAACTCTGAACTTTAAGTCTAGCGGACGAATTACAACCAAAAGGTTTCTCTGTCAGCTTTGGTGAGGTGAATGTAAAACCATGTGAGGCTTGAACTGCGACTGCCCCACGAATGGCATGAAGTGGCTAAAACCCTGCAGTGCCATGATTTGACAGTCCCTGCAAGAGCAAGACTGCTATCTGGAAGGGTAAATTTGCTCTTAAAGGGCAATTAGGAGGAATTTAAAGCCAAATCTCATGAGCGCAATACTGACCAAGTAGTCGTATAAATCATAAACTGTAATGCACACTGAGGGGCTCCCCTTGCATGTTCAACTGTAGATAACGGGCACTGTTAAACCCACAGGCCATCGCCTCCTCCTCCCTCCTCACCTAGGCCTGGCACACACAGGCCAGGGGCCGCTACCGTGAAGGGTCCCAGATTCTTTCTCCAGACGTTTGTCCTTCTCACTCACTATCCTGCGTGTCTCGACCATCTCTCTCTGCATTGGTCCTTTCCTTCTCATTTCACCCTGACACTGAGCCCAGACAGGGTTCTCTCTCTCTTACTACAATGCACTGCTGCCTCTGCGAATCTCAAACACCACATGGTTGTGACCTGTTCTGTACCAGTGTTTGGAGAATCTCTATTTAGGGCACTCTGGCTTGCCTCTGGACTTCAGATCTGCCTTTCCTGGTCCCAGCTGCTCTTAGCATACACAGGAGGCAGCTCCCTTCAGGTCGCCAGTCTCAGGAACAGCACCTGCTGGGAAGGCAGGTAGTGTTTATGGTAGCTCTTTAGGGAATTCTGTCGTAACATAGTGGAAATGTTCATGAAATAAGTTAGTGAATTTGGCCTCATAGGGGCATTGTATGTAGAGACTTCATTTTTTCTTCCTTTTTTCCTGTTTTCTTTTATTTTTAAAATTCTCTCCTTTCACTCTCTCCTCTCCTCTTCTCTTCTCTTCTCTTCTCTTCTCTTCTCTTCTCTTCTCTTCTCTTCTCTTCTCTTCTCTTCTCTTCTCTTCTCTTCTCTTCTCTTCTCTTCTCTCCTCTCCTCTCCTCTCCTCTCCTCTCCTCTCCTCTCCTCCCTCCCCTCCCCTCCCCTCCCCTCTCTCTCTCTTTCTCTCTCTCTCTTAAAAAAAGCTGTTTTCTAAACATGACTCCATTTTTTTCCTCTCTATAAAATGACTACATATACCTTCAAATCTGTGATGATGTGCTGCTATTGGGATGATTCAAAAGAATATGACACAAAGATAATGTAGAAGCCTTGTTCTGGGCACCTGTTTGCAACAGGCCATGGAGGGAGAGGCTCTTGTCCTCTGTGAGCTCTGCAGCTCTGGATGGCAACATTTATTATTTTGCCGGTCAGTTTGTTCCTAAAACGGCCGGCTGATGGCAAAGTCAGCAGGTGACACTCAGAGCCAGGTCACACACATACTTAGACACTTGGCATATTCTCTTTTTTGTCTTCTTTTGTTCTCTTAGATGAATAATTTCGATAATATTAAAGTTCTAGACCTAGGGAAGACTCCTGGCTCTTTAATTTTTACATAATTATGAATAGCTTAGATGTGAAAGTTGTGTAAATGAGCAGTTGGATATGTGGCATGGTTCTAGCAGTGACTGTCAGTGAAGTAACAGGTGACTGTCCAGTCTCTGCTGAAGACTGTCTACCATGAGACACAAAGGCAGTGTAGCTAAGCGTCCTCAGTGAAAATAAACTAGTGAGTGCTCAGGTCAACAGATTCACGAAGCCCTGGCTATTAGATCCCACCAAATACATTCTTCCTTTCTTGTTGGTAAACCAACGCTCTACAGAGCAGAAATAAAATGGAATTTCATGTTCCCCCAAGTTGTGATTACTGCCTTTCTTGGTTCCATATGCATCATTTTTCACACCGGAATCACGAATCATCTTCCAGACTGGGGCAGAGGTCGAATGTCTAGAAAACCTATGCTGCTAATGGAGCATACACTAAACTAAAAAGAGAGGTTCACTATCTATTTTAGCTCAGATGTTTGTCTGTATGTGTATGTTTTCAGGGAAGATGGTTTGGTATTAGATGACCAACCAATCTGCGTGCTTTTCTCTGGGGGAAGACTATTTCTTTTCATCTCAGCATTTCTTAGTTGCTTGTAGTTCTTTGCCTGGGACTGCTAACACTACACAAACTGAGCGTGTTGTATTTGTATATTTAGCAATATGTATCCACACACATGTGCACACATACAGATATGTAGCAACAATTAAAGAAGAGGCTATGATGTGAAGGAGAGCAGGGGTGGGCAGTACGCGGGGGGGGGGGCTTACACAACAAAAGAGATGAGGAAAATGACGTAATTCTAATTTCAAAACATTTTTAAAAAGTGTTTAAAAAGTCAACTGCCTACAAAGCTAAGGTGAATTGGAAGAAGAAGAGTATAAAATATTGACAAATAAAATGAACATAAATAAAGCATAAAATGATAGTAAAATATAAAGTATAATGATATTTCTAGGGCTAAGAAAATCTTAGCAAACTGATGTTAACTTTTCAAGCTCTTTTCTGTACTATAACATCATAATAAAGAAGGTAACATCTTTACATACCACTTTAAGCCATAGGAAAAATTCACTGTTGTTGTTTATCTAAAATAGACTCAGCAAAGCTTATGTATGTTTAATGTTCCTTAAAAGCTGGGTATGATTTTGGATGGAAGAACAGTTTCAATTAGGCTTGGCCTGTTGAGGCTAGTTAAATCATATTGTTCTCAAACAGCAGTACAAAAAGAAGTTCAGTGGGAAAATGCAAAACCATATAAACATGATAATTACTGGGCATTTAGAACTTCTCCCCCAGCAGCAACCATTTCCCAAGAATCATCTTGGACTTTGTTCTAAAGCAATGGCAGAGAGACCCTCTCATTATAAGTTCTCCACTCAGCGAGTGTGGAACCCCACATCAAGGCCACCCGTCCAGCTACTGGGACATAAGCGAGGGTGGGGAGGAAGCTCGTTCGTCCTTGGTGGGAATCAATTTTTTTTTTCTGGAGAAAGGCTACAGATTATTTATATAAGTTCAAAGGCAAGGTTAAAATGTTAGACAGATATTAATCCCAGTTTTCCTATATGCAGTGCACAGGTGCAACTTCAGCAGCAGATTATAGGATATAATCATTAAATTCATTCAAGCAGACCTCAGAGAGTTAAAAACATATATTCCGAGGACCTGGACTCCTCGGTCCAAAGAATGAGAATGAAACAGGGCAGAATATTTGTGTATCAAGGTGATTCCAGTTTCCAACTGGGAAAACAGGACTGTTAACACCCACGTCCCCTGACAACTGTCCAATTATGTATATCACACTTGGCCTAGTGTTTGCTGAAGAAGTAATCAATAAAGGATGTGGTTGACTGAGCATAGATTTTTGGTTGAACCAATGCATGAAAACTTAATCATTTACTCAGAGAGAAGAAATCAAGGAGAGCAGAGAGGAACGGCCACGGAGGGGTTTGTTGATTGTGCCACCAAGTTTGTGGGCCACAGATGAAAGTCATAAGGCAAATGGGAACTGCGGCAGGAGAAAATGTAAAATGCTATTCTTAATTCCATGAATTAATAGAAATGTTTCTGGTGGTCTTTTTTTTTCTCCCCATGTCATTTTTTTTTAGCAAATTTCACTTCAAAGCCTGGATGTTCCATTTTCGAGAATATATGAAAATTACTAGGGCGTGTCGTTTCTCTCAAGCAAGGAGAAATTAATCTTTGGCTATAACAGAAAGGTAATTTTCACACTGGAAACTTTGTTGGAATTGATTTGAAGATCTCTACTGTGGAAAGTTTTCCAGGAAATCATTTAACTCAAGTATGTGAGAAAATTTACAATGGGCATGAAATAAACCCAGAAACAGGGTAGCTGTGCCTAATGTGAATGCAGGATTCTTTCTTTTCTACGTTCTCCTAGGGAGCTATCTTGATGCTGTTGAAAAGCTGTGGCTTTTCAACAAATGCATTATTTAAGTTAGAATATATAAGCATACACATTCCATAAGGAGAGTTAGGGGTCTTCCTGTTTTGCATGCACCTGTACCTCCTCTCACTAAAACAATAATGGTGACGATAAATAGTCACGTTTACTTGGTAATTTCTCATATCACCTTTCCTTTATGAGTCACAACTGACTTTCAGAGGAGTGTCACAAGGCGCCTTGAAAATTGACTATTTTCTTCACAAGTCAGGAAGAAATAACATTGTAAATGTTTAATTTTTTTTACACTGCTTAAGTCCTTGTTCAGTGTATATTATTTACATTAATAGCAAAAAACAAGTTGTTCACTATTGAAGCTTTCCTTTATAAGTCACAGCAGGTCTGGCTTGATCGGAAAGGGTAACTTCATATCGCCAAATCCTATCTTGGGAGAACGTGGTATGTTTTCCAGCTGAAGGCTTAGTATAAATTCTTGTAACTGTTTTAGAAGCTTCCAGCTTATACGCCTTTCACGCGCACTCAGCTGATGGCCTCGGACACCCACTTATCCTAGACATGGCTATCCACCTCCACTTCCTTTAAAGAGATAAAATATGTTTATAGACATGGGACTGCCATTAGCGAAACTGTTCCAATCACTTGAAGGTTGGGAAAGAAGAGATTTAGGGGAATGCTACGCTTTACACACAACCTGATTTATTTCTCAGCCATCTCAGCCATAATTTCTTCTATTTTGCCTGTGCCTCCTGCCTTCTACAGGACGTTACAGAGCTAAGGATGCTTGTCTGTCTGTGTGCAGATCATCCAAAGCTTTCCTATACTTTAGTAGAGGGCAATTTCTATAAGTAGAATTAGTTTTATTTGGCATAAAATAAGATGTGAATCTGTTGGGGGTTTTTTGTTTGTTTCTTTTTTGTTTTTGTCTTTTTGCACAGGACAGTTGAGTACTGTGAATGGAATCAACATGTATGTACCAGTACATGTGTGTGGACATGTTTATCAAAGTTAATATTGACCTTTCAAAGCAGCATTTTCCTAAAAATGACCACAAAACACATAAAGGTTTTGACTTTAATAGACTGATTCAAACCAAAGATTTCCAAATATCCAGACTGCTGCTGTTGTCCAGAACATTTTGTTTGAATGAACCCTGAAGAAATGTTAATAGGACATGATTGTCCTTGACCAGGGCCACGCTCCTCTGAATGTTCCTGTGAGGCAATGCTGTAAAATGGCAGCTCTGCCTTGGGAAGATCATGACCTGGGACACTTTCTCCCGTGACTGCAGAAGCAGCATGCCTGTGCCTCCTGCCTTCTACAGGACATTGCTAAGGATGCTTGTCTATCTGTGCGCAAATCATCCAAAGCTTTTCTATACTTTAGTAGAGGGCGATTTCTGTAAGTGGAATTGTTTTATTTGGCATAAAATAAGATGAGAATCTGTTGTTGCCTTTTTTTTGTCTCTTTCAGTTTCTGTCTCTTTCTGTTTCTTTTTCTCTCTCCCTTTTGCTTCTTTCTCCTCACCTACCCCCTCTTTTTCCTCCCCCCTCTCTGTATTGTGTGTGTGTGTGTGTGTGTGTGTGTGTATGCCAGAGGTCAATGTTAGGAGTCTTCCCTTATTGATCACATTATTTTTTGGGGGACAGGGTCTCTTATGGAATTTTAGGCTCATCTATTAGACTAGCTCTCCAGCAAGCCCCAAGGAGCTGCCTGTCTTGACAGTGCTGGGATTATAGCATATAGCACCACACCTGGCCTTCTGTGTGGATGCTGGAGGTCTGAACACAGGTCTTTATGTACAATGAGTACTTTCTTCACTGGCCCATTCCCAGAGCTCTGTTTTCCACGCTCCTGAGAATATAAAAAGGATTGTCCTCATTCCTAAGAGAATATTCCCACCTCATGGCCTGTCATGGACAGTTACAGTCTTTCCCATCCCACCTGAAATACATTCGATTATCTGTATTTTCAAAGTTGCCAGATTAACAGGATTTTGCACTGATAATCTGTCTCCTCGGCTTTGACTGGACAGATGAGGAGTTCAAATTCTCAAGTACAGACTGGGATATCCCAGAGGAGACCTACAGTGAATCTTTGCAGATAACTTGAAGCCAACCTTTAGCAGCTAGATGTTTCCAAAAAAACAGATACAAGAGCCACCACTGACCAAAGGCCGTCACATTTACCCCGTGATACAGCAAATGCTAAGGGGAGGATTCTGAAGGAAAACATCCCCTCGAGGGTTTCATCTCTTTAGCTGTGTGGGGTGAAATGGCTACTTTGTTTTGTAAGAATTATTTTATAAGCATGCGAGGGAACACATTAATATCACTGTGCAAACCTAGGTCAAGCTCGTCATTACAAAGATGAGGAACCCAGTGATTTTTCTGGGAGAACAGAGGGGTAACACAACAGGTAGAGCTCTTGACTTGCTGTTTCAGGGTTCAATTCCCAGTACCCACATGTACTGGGTACCCACATGGTTGCTAACAAGCACATGTAACTCTTGTCCCAGAGGATCTTACGCTCTCCTATTTTGGCTTCTGTGAGCATCAGGTACACATGCATGCACACACACACACACACACACACACACACACACACACACACACGCATACACACACACACATGCATGCACACACACATATACACACATGCATACACATACGCACACACACACATGCATGCACACACATATACACACATACTACACATATATATATAAGATCTACTGGTTCGGGGCAGTGATGAGGCCAAAATCAAGTAATTTAGAAGCTGAAATGAACTGGATAAAGAAGTGCATAGGATCACTAAGTCCAAACAGATATTAAGTTGGAAACTAACCAATCTCATCTTAGTTGCTATTTGGAAAGTAGAACTTTCAAGACAGCTGGGTTGGTTTTCTGGGGACTGGTCACTGTGTGTATTACGAGGATCCATTTACAGGCTACTTGGTTCCCTCACATGTGGCTGGCCCTGTCTCTCTCTCCAGTAAACACACATACTCTCATTTGTATGCCTTCTCCTAAGACATTGTCCAACAATGACCATGTTTAACGGATATATAGAATTCCTTCCATTTCATTGGTACTGGCATTTTAAGTAGTGATTCTTATCTTTGTAGCATTTATGTATTGAGTATTATGATTCTACTTTTAGTTCATGGAGAATATAGGCACAAAGCCTTTCAAGAATACCCCACCTTTTCAGACTGTCCTTTTATGTATTTACAATGAAAGATTAATGTGAAGTTACAATGTAGCACACTTACACCTGCTACTATTACTATTATTCTGAACAGGCTACATTTTGGATATAAGCTAACTATTGAAAACCAGGACTGTACATTTGGTGGCTTTTGGTATTGTGAGTGACTTCCACATAGTTGTGCTTTATGGTGAATAATGGCTGTGGTTCAGGAAGAGAGGGACAATCACAAAGTTTTCCACCAAAGGATATATATCAGAAGCTGTTCCCAGAGACGGTCGTTCTTTTCTGTTTCAAATAAAATGTTGGGCATGTTTGCACCCAGCTGTTAATCCAGGTTTGCTTAATGGAAGGAGTGTGGTGGAAGTTTAAATGGAACTCTTCCCGAAGAGCTCAGGAAAGGTTAGGCGAGTCACGGCACTGAAAGGCACTGCCTGGCACCAGGCTCTTTGAGTTCCTGGCCTGTGAGATGTGACCTGATTTCTTTCTTTCTTTCTCTGGTTCATTCAAGGTCATCACTAAGCTTACAGAAAACCAAAAGGCTGCTTACACAAAGGAGGGACAGACAAAGACTTTGAATACATCTTTTTACAATACCACACTGGTTTAAAGTAACTTATCACCAAAGGGTCACTTAAGAAGGGCACTGCTTAAAATTTAAGCAGGCAGTGATGGAAAGCGACAGACCTCAAACAATTTAAGTCTTTCACAGCTGGGTGACTCCACAGAGACAGCAGGACAAGGCTGTGCTAGCTTACCTCTGCAGGACCTTGGCGATCGCCTCGTAGGCTCTCCCCAGGCTAAGATCATCATTCAGGCTTGTGGAGAGCTCACTGTACCTATCAAGCACCTGTGGGGAGAGAAACATGCTGAGTGTGTAGCCTGTCCACACCTGAGGATGATGCATCATAACAAAGAAAATGAAAATTAGTAATTTCCAAAATGTCTCTTTTTGTTGGCTTGGTTTATTTGGGGCTATGCTATGGCTTGTTTCATGGACAAACCTTTGAACCATGACAGTGAAGCCTTCTTTTTGTAAAAATAACCCCTCCCCATCCTAATTCTCCAAACCATCCTGTTTATATAATGTAGCTGTGAATAAATAATTGAATGCTTTACAGCATTATTTTAAAATACAGACACTATTACCTAAGGTAATATAAGTCCTATCAGAGTGTTCTCTACTATGGTAGTTCAAATATTATGGTTCTTTCTATAAATAGCTTTTTGAAAAGGATGAATTTAGGCAATAGGCCTTTTCTTAATCTGTCATTTTAGGAGAGCCTTGTCTTGCAGTGTTATGTGTATATAGCTCACACTAAAAATATTTCTTACAAATGTACTTCATTACCAGCAATCTCCCTGATAATCAAGATTACAGCTGCCACAGCCAGACATATGATCTTAATTTAATTTAACATTGACATCACTGTGTGCTGTCATTTTCTTCTTTTTAATTCCCACCCCCTGTCCCTCCAATCCCTGGTCCAGGGGAGGAAAATACAGAAACCAACATTCCCCCCGCCCACCCTCTCTTCTTTCTTATTGTTACACAACCCAACCTATTACACACATGAGGACACAGGAAATCTCCAAGGACCTTCATGGAAATCCTTTTTGCACATTTTCTAAGAAAGAATTAGAGAAAGTCACTTTCTGGTATTTGAGAGGGTGAGGGGTCGGGTTGGGGTGGGGCTTACATTTGCCTGGCATGCTCTGTTTGAGTTAGACAGCAGGAAGGGTGTGAGTCCTAGGACTGGGCTCCTGCTAGTCTCTGTCCTTTTCCCTCCTGTTTCTTTGATTCGCTCACACGCTTCTCTCCCCGTTTGCTTGTCTCTTTCCTTCCTTTACCCTCCTTGTCTGCTTTTATGCCACATTTATCTTTATTTCTTCAAAGTTAACATTTGGGAGATGATTCCAATGAGACCACTATGATCCCTCATCAGAAGCAGATCTGTGGTTTAGAAGGGAATCTCTCAAGCTAAGACCTAGCCATGGGTCCACACCAACCTTAGTTTTGATTCTTATTGAGCCTCCAGAGTTCTAAATTTTGAAAATACTTTCAATAATTTTAATTCATATGCAACAATTGCATTCGTTGATAAGATATAGTGTCATGGTTTGTCCTGTGTATAACTGGGTACTCCACTAACGACTTTCCAACTTGTTATTGTTTTATGGTAATAACGTTCGAAAACCAAGAAAAAAGGCATATAATATAGTTTTTATCATTTTTGTCTTTGTGTGTGTATGTATGTGTGTTCATGTATGTGAATGTGGGCACACCCAGGCCATGGCATATGTGTGACGGTCCTAGGCCCGTCGAAGGTCTCAGAGCTCTCCATCCACCTTGTTCTCACTGTGTAACAGTTAGGCTGGACCACGCACTTCCTTGGACTTGCTGCCTCTCATCTTGCTGCAGGGGTGTTGTGCTTACAGATGCATGCTGTCGCATCTGGCTCTGCGTGGGCCCTGGAGATCTAAACTCAGGTTCTCACACTTGCACGGTAAGCACTTCGCCTATGGAGCCATGTCGCCAGCCCTCCCTTAGCAACTTAAAAATATACAATGCATGATCATTACCCTTGATCCTTATTTTTAGGCCTCTTAATGAAGCTCTGTAGAAACCTGAGGATATCCTTTTCATTCTGCCTCACAGCTGACAGTTCTCTGGCTTAACCTGAGGTTCTTTCACCAATGCTGTTCTGAGATAGGAACCGCTGAATTTTTTAAATTTGTAAGAAATCTTGTTGAGTTGATATATAAAAAATACCTAGGAAGAGACTTTATAGGACTTTATTTTGGTCCACATATTTTTAGGTGACATTCTAAAATCTTAAATTGAAAGCTAATTATTAATATATTTTATGCCCCAAATAGTTCATTTGCTTTCTTTCCATAAAAACTGTCACCTTGGCCCTCACACTGTTTTAAAGCTTTACGAAATCTTATAATGGTGACTTGTTTGCAACACTGAGAACATTAGTGCAGACTTTGGACCAATGCAACTATGTGAATCAGCAGTAACCTGAGGCAGGTTTCTCCAGGACATGAGTTGGGCTTATATAGCGAAGCTCTCATGTTCCCAGTTATCCTGTAGCTTCTTCATGGTGATGGATATGGTCTCCCAGGGTGAACACAAACCTAAGCGTTCCTTCTATCTCTTGCTCATGCTCCCTCTCTTTTTGTAAGACTGAATCTCACTCCATTCCCAAGTTGGCCCCATACCCTGGGCTCAGCCATCCTGACTGCTTTAGACTCTTGGATAGCTGGAGCTACAGGCATAATATCCAGCAACCAACCCTGGAATAAAGAGACTGAGACAGTAGTTAGGCCTTAGCTCTTCCACACCTGTCCCATATTCCAACACACAGGCCAGGAGAACTCTTGGTATTTAATTTCCTTCTTAAAGAAGAAAGCCTCCCTCTAAAAGCTGTCATATGGGTACTGTGATTTTATACATTATACTGTATAGTCTAAAACTAAACAACAGGAATTCTTAATCTCTTCTTCAGCCTCCAAGAGCAGCCCCGTGCAAGAGTTTCCCTCCCCAAAGTAAAGACAACAAATTTATTTTGTGACTTGAGATGAATCTGGTATTTCTTTAAACAGTTGCCTTAGAACCAGGAGCTACGTAGGCGGTTGAAATGGTATGATTTATTTATTTATTTTTTTTGCCAAACAGAGAAACATTCAAGTACACAGGAGCCACACTGGGTAACTTGCTGAAGATTTGGTCTAAGATGATCTACCTACCTACCTACCTACCTACCCACCTACCTTCCTTCCTAACAGGTACATGAGCTCAAGAGAAGAGACATGCAAGTGGGAGAAATCTAAAGACAGAGGAAATAAGTTTTATAAAAGTAAAAAGAAAAAAATATAACTTTAAGTAGAAAAATAGGATGAGATTATGAATTTTGTGGCACATAGAGGTGTTTTATACGAATTTGTGGTAAGCTACTGTGATGATTAATCTC